>CM051388.1:2497628-2578613 GCA_028015245.1 Cardamine occulta | reverse complement strand
CATCGAGCCTCTGCCCGTCCGATCTGAAAAGGTTTCCGATAAATCTTTGCCGGCGTTACGAATCTCGAGTCGGAACGTTTTTCTTCGAACCGATGATGCACCAGAGTTTGGCGTTAAATATATAAATGTTTAATAATTAAATGATCAAATCCGTTGACCAATTTTATTTCTAATTACTGGTCAACAGATACCAACAATGCGCCAAATTATCTTTAGGGTTGGAGTTTGGTTACATTTTTTTTTTAGTTTATAGAGTTTGGTTACATTTAATAATTTTAGGTTGCGTATTTCATGGAACTTGAAACTTATTTATTGTGGCTTTGATTTGATTGCTTCTTTTAGGTTGTGTTATTCACTTCTTTAATGGCTTGGTGGAATCAATTTGAGAATGTTAGGTGGATGTGAAGTGTAACAATAGGGGTGATTATAAATATTTTTTAAAAAACATTGGGGGTGATTATCGTAAAAAGGTAAACATATTTATATTAAATTGATGTTGTTGAGCCAGTTAACTATAAATTTTGGTACGGATGTTAACAGTATTAACTACAAATCCAATGAGCTTGTTGCCCATCTCTACCCGGACTTCGACCTGGTTATCAAACAAACTAAATTCGGAGGACAATTTTTTGTTTGGCATAATTTTTAATATTATACAATTATTAATGGTAAAAGAAAATGTGCAATTTGGAAACACATGTGCCCATGTATAATGGTAGAGGCATTTAGAAAAGAAAAAAACATTCACATTCAAAAACGAAAATAAAAATTAAAATCGGGAAACATGTCTGCGTCAAAAGAGTTCGACAACTTAGGCCAATGTGTTTCTAGTTGCCTCTGCGTATCTTTTATACAAGTCCGTCCACGTCAGTTTCTTAATTAAAATGCGCAACTCTTTAGTGATAACCAAATAAAATGCGCAACTTGCAATTAAATTAAATATAATTAATAATATTCACCATTTTCATCAATTCTCTAGAACAACACACAAAGAGTTTGAGCAGAAAATTATACAATTTCTTATAACGGAAACGGTAACGTGATTATAAATGAGTAGATGATTAGCTAGAAATTGTATTCAGTAGTTATCCATCTTTCTTAGTCGACAAGCAAATATATCAGCTACACGTTGGCTACAGCGTTACTCATCGTTACCCATTCTATTACAACACTTTCCCACTAACATATTTAAAATTTAAGATATATATATATATATATATATATATTTGACAAAAATGCAAAATAGAGTTTACTTATCAACTACTCTTAACTCATTGCATCTTGTATTCCTCTGACAATTCAAATATTCGTTAATTAGTTTTACATGGTATCTTCTAGGATAAAACACTAAAATTTTGTTGTTAATAATGGAGATACATAAACAATTTTTATTTATTTTGATTTTACATATTGTTAATAAGGGTCTATTTCTCGCGGTGTAAAATTTCAAATAAATATAAATATTTAACAATAAAAAATATTATTTCCTTTCTTCTAAAAAGACAGAAAGTAGGTGTTGGTTTTAAATTGAAAATTAGAGAGGCATCAGACTCGTAGATTGGACCGTATCAATGCTTAAAAAACAAAAAATTGTTCCAGTCTTCCAGAAGAAAGATATTTATTAAAAATACACGGAAATAACATTTATAGGTTTTTCTTTTCGGCCAAAATTTTGTTTATTTGTGGAGAAATTTGCCAAATGGAGAAGAAAAAAATTAAAAACAACGCGTTGAAAAAAAAACTGCAAATAAAAAAGAAGAGATAAAGGAACGGCAGAGTAAATAAGGAACGGCAGAGTCATCGTAGTCTACGTAGGTAAATAAGGAACGGCAGAGTCATCTTCTCAGTATTCTTCTTCTTCACGCGGTATTCTTTTACCAACTCAACACACCAATCCCATAAAACCAATTTGTTCAACCAAACAAACAGATCAAAATTCAATTAAAAAAAAACTTCCGATTTCCTTCCAATCGATTTCAAAATTCCGTTTTTGTTTTCCCCCTTTTCTCTACTCTACACTTAAGAATCTCTTTTGTATAGAAACCCTAAGTAGGTGATGTTGCGAGCTTTAGCACGGCCTCTTGAACGGTGTTTGGGAAGCAGAGCGAGTGGTGATGGTTTACTCTGGCAATCGGAATTGAGACCTCATGCCGGCGGTGATTATTCGATCGCGGTTGTTCAAGCTAATTCCAGGTTGGAAGATCAAAGTCAGGTGTTCACTTCTCCATCTGCTACTTACGTTGGCGTCTACGATGGCCATGGCGGACCTGAAGCTTCTAGATTCGTTAATAGACATCTTTTTCCTTATATGCATAGTAAGAATTCTACTTTCTCCTCAAAATTCGTTTAAAGTTTTTTTTTTTTTTTTTTTTTTTTTGCTGTTTTATGATACTCACTTCTTTTGACTCTTTGACTGCGTTTTTGATTTTCAACATTATGGGATCTCTATTGCCCTGATTATTTCAATACAAGAAGATTCAAATTTTGTGTTCTTAAACATGTGCAGGTTTTAAAGTTTTGTAATTTAGTTCTTGCATGGATTTTGTACCCTTTTTAATCACTTTCGTAAACTTTACCTTATTGTCTTACTTGTTGTTGTTGAACATATTCATTGATCATGGTCTTGTTAGTGAATTAACAGGATTGTTTTTGTGATTGCAGAATTTGCAAGAGAACATGGAGGACTATCTGTAGATGTTATTAAAAAAGCATTCAAAGAAACTGAAGAAGAGTTTTGTCATATGGTTAAACGATCCCTTCCTATGAAACCACAAATGGCTACTGTAGGATCTTGTTGTCTTGTTGGTGCAATCTCTAATGGCACACTGTATGTAGCGAATCTTGGGGATTCAAGAGCCGTTCTTGGGAGCGTTGTTTCAGGGGGTAATGATAAAAAGGGTGCTGTAGCTGAACGGTTATCTACTGATCATAATGTTGCTGTTGAAGAAGTGAGAAAGGAGGTTAAGGCACTTAACCCTGATGATGGACAAATCGTCATGTACACTCGTGGAGTTTGGAGGATCAAAGGCATAATTCAGGTATAAACATAGTTTTGCTTGCGTGATTTACATATGATGAAGTTTTATGATTGTGTGTTTCGCGTATAAAAAGGTGTAAATCTGATGGTGTTTCTTTCCACTTTAGATTAATATAAATGGGGGCTTGCAATGTTCCAGGAATCCGTCACACGGGCTCCTGCAACGTTCCTTCCCCAGTGGGTTTTGTGCTTTTGTCAGAGCTCTACATGATAATGAAGATAAATGCTTTTTGTGGTTGCTTGCATTCGTTAATGACCTTTCGATGAATGTTGAGCTCGTTATATATAAGTTATAGCTAAAATCGTTCTTATATGCTGTGCTTCTTTATAGGTATCGAGATCAATTGGGGATGTATACTTGAAAAAACCCGAGTACTACAGGGACCCGATTTTCCAGCAACATGGAAATCCCATTCCTTTGAGGAGACCTGCGATGACAGCTGAACCCTCCATTATAGTAAGAAAGCTTAAGCCACAGGACATGTTTCTGATATTTGCATCAGATGGTCTCTGGGAACATCTTAGTGATGAAGCAGCTGTAGATATTGTGCTGAAAAACTCAAGAACTGTAAGTTTGCCCTCAACTCAAGAGCTTGTGTCTTTCTCTTCATGTCAGCTACTTAAGATTTTTCTAACTCTCTGGGAATCTCTACAGGGGATTGCAAGAAGACTTGTAAGAGCAGCACTCGAAGAAGCTGCAAAGAAGAGAGAAATGAGATATGGAGATATAAAGAAAATAGCCAGAGGAATTCGACGACATTTCCATGACGACATAAGCGTCATTGTTGTTTATCTGGATCAAAACAAATCCGCTTCATCAAATGGTAAATTGGTCAAGCAAGGAGGCATTACCGCTCCACCGGATATCTACTCGTTACATGCGGATGAAGCAGAACAACGACGGCTAGTCAATGGGTTATACTGACTTTCTGATTATGGTAAAATGTTTGCTTGGGAAAGATCCGACTAGGGAGAAACTTGTTTACATATTTGTTTATTTGTTATTTTTCTTTCTACAAAGAATATGTTTTCTTTTTTTAGTACTGGAGTTGGATTTGTATATTCTTTTACCAGCCAAGAACGAAAGCCTTATCTTCGGGGGCAAAGCAGTTTTGGTTTTGATAAACAATACTTGTGTAAGAAATATAGTGATACCTTTGATGACTCTTCAAATTGTAGATTGTTGTTTTATGACTTGCAGAGAGATTAGTACTACCAAAGGTTTAGGCAGCAATTTTCGTAACCAGAGCTGAACCGATCTTTGGTTCCAGTTTCTAAACCGAATAAACTTTAACAAAACTGAAATATACCAAAATTTTCAATGATGAAAATGAATTGAGCAAGAATTGAAACTCGAGGCGAAAGATGAGCGTCACCATTTTGGTAGCCGACGCCGTTTGGTTGAACATCGAATCTACCGGCTCTGGTACTTGACCATTTTTCTTCTTTCTCTCTTTCCTTTTCCTTGTTTACGATAATTTTTTTGTTGAATTTTTCCTTTTCATTTGTTGTTGCAGTAACTGAAGAACAGTTCTCAATGTAAGTTCTCTCCCCAATCCAATTCGCTCTTAAATAGACACTGAATCTGATGATGATCTCATTCTGTTATATTATGCTCAGTCATTTGGTATGATTAGGGTTTAATACCTCTGAACAATTTTGATTTTTGAGTTAGATATTGAAGTATATGTTTGCAAATTCAGATTGCATATGTTGTTTGGTAAGAATCTTGAGAAAGCGACCAGAATAATCGACAAGAGAGGCGTGAAGAAAATCTCTGGCTTACCTAGTGGAAGATCCATCTTTCAGGTCTCACTATCAACATTTCATTCTCTGGTTATAAAAGCAGTCAGATTTGATATCTAAAGAAGATTGGTTTCTTGTTTGTGATGTTTTCATCAGGTTGTGGGAGAATCTCAGAAGAGAGAAGAGTATCTATGCTTCCCAGGAGATTACTGTGGATGTTATTCTTTCTTCTATGATGTTGTTAGCAGAGGAGAACAGCAATGTGTAAGATTTCTTCACATCATTCTTTTTAGGTTTTATAGTTTGTATTTACTATTACCGACTTCGTTGTTGTATTTTCTACTTGTTCTTTTGGCAAGTGTAAACATCAATTGGCTGCGAGGCTGGCTTCTTCTTTGGGTTCATACAGTGAAATCGAGGTTTCAGATGAGCATCTTGCCTTGATGCTCTCCAAGATCTGAACCTTCCAATACTATACATGATAAGTTATTAGGCTACTAACCTTCAATCTGTGTCTTTGGTTCCTCACATCTTTGATGAACAATGTTGGTTCCATCAATAATGGAGTTATATATTTTCATGTTTGGTCCATATGTTCCGTATTTGATCACCGAGATATCTACCTCATACATCGAGTCAGATGTGTGAGTAGGTGATAACATTAGCAACTATGTATGAATCCCGAGTCTCTCACATTATTCTAGAAACTAATCACAACCTTCACATAACTTTCATAAACATCTAGTAACGATATCAGTAAACCCTGCACTCTTCATTAACTCAAAAGCTTGAGCAGCTTCCTCGTTTGTGACAACTTATAAGGATAATTGTAATATAGGTCTTGAATTTTAACATATTGAACTTTATATGTAAGGTCTTAATTCTGTGGAAGAAAGATATGACGTTGTTCCATAAAACTTTATTGCATGTAACAGGGATTAATGAACATAGAGTTACTTGAGAAAAAAAGAGCAGAATCCGTATACGAAACTATCTCAGAGTTTAAAGAATAGGAAAGCACAAGTGAATTTAGAGTTAGTGCGAAGAAGGGTGGGGAATCGGGTGGAGAGAGAACTTCATATTGTGGTTGCAGCCGTTGTGGTCTTCACTGACCAAGTAGTAAGTCTGAACCTTACGGAGAAGCAACTTAAACCCTGATGATGATCCTCCTCTTGCGACAAGCTTCTTGCCTATGGCCACATGGCATCTCTTGTAGCTCCTCAAGTCTGGGAGCAAGTAAACATTGTTCTTGTTGCTGTGTTTCGTCTTGGATTGTGTTTGATCATTGTTGTACTTGAAATCAAGAACATCATTGACGTAAAAAGGTGCATGCTTTGAAGCCCATTCTGTGTAATTGAATCCGCTTTTCCATACAGTAACACCAATCTTTCTTCTATGCGATAATAGAGCAGTGTGGTTGTGTGTAGTTCCAGTAATGCTTGAGTGGTTCGAGCTCGAGTTGTGACTTTTGTGTGTAGAGCCTATGCCGCTTGAGTGGTTCTGTTGGATTAAGCTTGATAGCTTGATCTATAAGTTATCCTAATCCTGCCAAGTAAGTTATGGTTTCTAAAGAGATTAGGATTAAGGAGACTAATATTAGGAGTTATCTAATATTATTATATGTGTTTTATTAGGAGCTAAATCTAATAGAATTAGGATTGGTCTCACACTATATAAGGAGTTATCGACTTGTGGTAACACTTATGAATTTTAGAGAGGATTTAAGAACTACGTGTTTGGCTTGATCCTTTCTAAAGGGTACGTAGGCAATCTTCTTTAGAAGGTGCAGCCATTCAATATCACCTAATAAGAGAGTTATTCTTATAAAGTTAAGTGTGTTTGATTGAGATTCTATAATTGGTATCAGAGCTTGAAAGATCGTGTGAGGTAGGAGATCAAAAATTTTGACGATGTGCATCACAAAGCAAGAGAGAAACCATAAGTTATGCGGGATACTCTGGTTTCATGATTTAAAAACAAAAAACAAGCAGGGCGTTGATATAAAATCATGGCTGAAGGAGATATGTGAACTTGAGTTATGGAAATTATAACAAGGTTGGGGTAAGGTGTGATACGTGAGGTACGAATATTGAGAACACTAGTGGAGGAAGCAACGTGTGGGAGTGAAGGATCTACGATCATGGAGATGCTAGCAACAAAAACAAACCGTAGGGTCCAATAACCGAAGTATGATACATCAATCATGGATTATCATGGTATATGGGAGCTGATTATCATGTACGAAGGAAGAGATACCATAGTTAAAAAAATTTCTCGACTAACTACTTTCTCCACATCATCAAAGCTCGAGATAAGGTCTTGTTGCTTCTTGTCTACGTCGAAGATATCACTCGTGTGATCATGAAGAGTAAGATGAACACGTGCCGCACAAGAAAAAGGCAGAGCAAGAGAATGATGAAACTGATTATTGTAGAAGCTTTTGATATACTTCTTCTTTTTTACGTAGAATAAAAGCAGAGAGAGAAAGAGACAAGCGAAAGAAAGCTTTGCAAGAGTTCTTCTTGTTTCATAGACGACAACGAGGAGATGGATAGTTAAAAGATGGAGATTAGGGAAAGGGTTCAATCTCACCTTGGCCGTGTTGAAGAAGAAACCATGCTTATCGGAGATGGTGATGGTCTCGTATCGACACTAAACCGATGTTCAATACGGAGAGTTGCATGTTTAACTCCGAGTAAATGGAGAAACATTTTGTTAGTTGACCAAAAAGATCTATTGCAATCATTGGGACTAAAAAAGAAGATATTCCAATGATTGCTGCACTGAAGCAAAATATCGTGAAGCAAAAGCAGCTGATATCACCGAAGATGCAAGAGAAATTTGAAGGAAGTTGAAAGTCGTGAGGTTGATCTTTCTCGCCGTCTTGCATCTTTCAAGTCTGAGTCTGAAACAAAAGATAACGAGATGGTTATTGAGCGACAAACTTTTTAGTGAGAGGCTAAAGAACTTGTATCAAGAGCATGAAAGGTTATTGGATGCAAAAGTTTCACTAAATCAAAGAGAAGATCACATTTTTGGTAGATCACAAGAATTGGCTGAACTTGAAAAGGGGTTAGAGTCTGCAAGGACCACATTTGAGGAGGAATGTAGAGCCCTGAGGACAAAAAATCCAATTTGGAGACCACATTAGCTTCACTTGCTAATAGAGAAGAGGCTGTCTTTGAAAGGGAATCTTCACTACTTAAGAAGGAGCAAGAGCTGCTTGTTGTTGAAGGAAAATATCCAGCAAGGAGTCTGAATTAATTCAGAAGGTCTTAGCGAATCAAGAAATTATCCTGAGGAAAAGAAAATCTGATGTGGAAGCTAAATTGGAAAGTAAGTGCAAATTGGTGGATGATGAAATCGAGAGCAAGAGACAAACTTGGAAATTAAGCGAGGTTGATATCAGGCAGAGGGAAGACCTACTTGCTGAAAAGGAGCATGACTTGGAAGTTTAGTCAAGGGCATTGGCAGAGAAAGAAAAAGACGTAACAGAGAGATCTTATACGCTTGACGAGAAAGAGAAGAATTTGAACGCTACAGAGAATGATATAACCCTTAAGACAACTCTGCTGGAGAATGAAAAGGAACGGCTTAGAAAATTGGACTTAGATCTGCAGCAGTCTTTGATGTCATTAGAAGAAAAAAAAAAGAAAACGTGTTGATTGTGCAACAGAGAAACTTGAAGCTTTGAAGAGAGAGACGAGCGAGTTATCTATTTTGGAGATGAAACTGAAGGAGGAGCTAGATGATTTGAGGGCTCAAAAGCTTGAGCTGCTAGCTGAAGCAGATAGATTGAAGGTGGAGAAAGCTAAATTTGAAACTGAGTGGGAACATATTGATGTGAAAAGGGAAGAGTTAAGGAAAGAAGCAGAGTATATAACTCGTGAAAGGGAGGCTTTCTCAGTGTATCTTAAGGACGAGCGTGATATCATCAAAGAGGAAAGAGATGCATTATTGAGCAATCAGCAAAAAAATAAAATGATGTGGCGACGCTGAACCGAGAGCGTGAAGTATTCATGAATAAGACAACGGAGGAACATTCTGAGTGGCTTATTAAGAAACAGCGCGAGCGTGCTGACTTCGTGTTGTGTATTGAGATGCAGAAATGAGAGTTGGAGTATTGCATTGAAAATAAATGAGAAGAATTGAAAATTGATTTTAGGGATTAAAAATCAAAGGTGGTAAGGACGAGAAATAGAACAGTTTTCGAGTGATTCAAGTTGAGATTAAGTGAAGTTAGCACATCTCAAAGAATAGAACACGAAAAAAAGGGAGAATCTATGTTGAGTTCTGACATAGATTAAGAGATTGTCGGAAAACCATTGTTGGGGCATAACATAGGTTAAGAGATTGTGTGAGCTTTAGTTTTTGAGTAAGTTTTCTAAAGCAATAAAAGAGTGAATCTTTTATAATCTCGTGTTCTTAAATAATAGTCACAGTGATGGTGCAGAACACACTTGGAAGGTTCAAGTTTAAGAAGATGAGAGATCTCATGGGAGTTCATGATGTGTCCAAGTGCAGCTTCAAGCTTAAAGGGGACAATGTTGGATTAAGTTATCCTAATCCTACCAAGTTATGGTTTCTAAAGAGATTAGGATTAGGGAGACTAATATTAGGAGTTATCTAATATTATTATATGTGTTTTATTAGGAGCTAAATCTAATAGAATTAGGATTGGTCTCACACTATATAAGGAGTTATCGACTTGTGGTAACACTTATGAATTTTAGAGAGAATTTAAGAACTACGTGTTTGGCTTGATCCCTTCTAAAGGGTACGTAGGCAATCTTAGAAGGTGCAGCCATTCAATATCACCTAATAAGAGAGTTATTCTTATAAAGTTAAGTGTGTTTGATTGAGATTCTATAGGTTCGAGCTCGAGCTATGACTGTTGTGCATAGAACCAGTGCCGCTTGAATGGTTTGAGCCATTGCTGCTTCCCCAACCCCAGTTAGTATCTGTTCCGTTTGAGCTCCATCCCCAACCCCAGCTAGAACCACCCGAGTTCGAGTCTGAGACACCTGAACCCGAGCCAGAAGAACCACCAGAGTTGCCGGAGCCCCATCCCCAGCCCCAGTTTGAACCGGACTGGTCAGAACCCCAACTCCAGCTCCACGCTTCAGCACTCCCAGAGAAGACGAAAGCAGTAACAACGAAAACTAAAAGTAGCTTGCGTGCCCCAGAGAGACCCATCGTTTCTTCTTCTTTTTCTTTGATTAAATTGTTGGCTTTCTTCTTCTTCTTTTGTTGGCTTTTGTGAGCTCTTTGATGATTTCTGTTTAGTTGAGAGGTTGTGTCTTTATAGAGAATAGGATGAGTGGGAGAGTCGGTTTTCAATTTGGATAGGAAATATGAATTTTCATTACCTCCTAACAAATCAATACTCAAACGTGAATAGGATTTTCCTTTTTTTATTTGTTTATACACTAAGTAAGGTATTACTCTCTTCCTATTTCCTTTTCTTTTATTTTTCGAATTTAGATATAAAAAGTGGATAAATGTAGCTTTATTTATTATTATTTGAAAATATCTTTGTTTGTTTTTTACATATTCGATTAATATTGCTTTACTTTTTACTTTAGTTTATGTCAACAAAAATAAGAGTGAAGTGTGCTTCAAAAGCGAGGAAAGAAGCCTGGTCCTTGTTGATATCAGTTTCGTAAACATAAAAGAAGTGAATGACACTTAGCAAGGAGAAACATACGACCTAAAGTTCTTTTGGCAAAACCATGGATATCTACATATCATATAACACTAGTTAATGCGACTCCATTCATAACATAGTCAGAAGCCCCTAAGATGAAGTATAAAAAGACAAATAATGTTATAGTTTTTTTGACAGCCTCTGAAGATATATATTTTAAAGATGATTTCATGAAGAAATAAACATAGAAATGCCACAGTATAAGTGGAGATAATAAAGATATATTGAGGATTTCTAACCTTTCATTCACATACTTAACATAAATGAAAGTTTAGACAATGAGTATTCATAAGAGATTCATTTGATAATTTATTATTCTCGAACCTCGTTGATCCACAAAACCAATCATCTAGAACAATACCACTAAACCGCACATATTTCTAATCCCTTTTTAATATATTTTTATAAGTTACTTGTGATGGTTAGATATAAGCCTAAACGGAAAACTTATTTGATTCAAACCTAAAATAAAGTTTTGTTTGATAAATTTGGTATTTTTAAAAATTCGAACTTGTAATAAAACGATATACTACGTTGAATATGACATTTGTCCACCTTTAATCCAAGTACCCGAGTCATTAATATTCCAACTACTAGGACTAAATGACTCCTTTGCCTAAATGGGTCCCTAACTTGCTGAAAAGAGCGAGGACAAATCGGTCATTCACTGTTCTGTTGTAATTTGTAAAAAAACCAATTTTGTAAATTAGGAATCTTCCAAGAAAGTGACGAAACGGAGAAGAGTCTCGCGAAGCGGTTGACAAGTGAAATTTCCTCCTTAGGAGCACAGCTAAACCCCTGAGGGAGATGGAGGTAACAACCGACGAGGTATTGCCGGAGGTAAATGCCACGGTGGAAGAAATTCATGATCCGAACGCCGTAGTACGTGTTGACGGAGCCGTGACGGCTGAGGAGAGCAAGATTGAAGCGGACAATGGTGAAGAGAGGAAGAGAGAGAGCGAGACGCCTCCAGAAGATGATTGTTGCCCGATCTGTTTCGGCTCCTTTACGGTTCCGTGTCGAGGGAATTGTGGTCATTGGTATTGCGGTTAGTCTTTCATCTTCCTTCTTTCTTCTGAGCCATTTCATCTACATTGAAGTATCTCGCTTCTGTATTTTTGCTCGCTAGCTCTGGAGAATTGCTTATTTGATATTTCATAGAAACGTCATTTGTTGGGTTTGGAATTGAATTAAGGTTCCAGTTTTGGGATTCTTGGAAGAACCCTTTTGGTAGTCGAGAATTTTATGATCACTATTAACGAAATAACTTCCATCACAGCTGATTTTAAGTGTTGGTTCTTTTATCCATTCTCTCTTCCTATGGAGTGTTGTTGCAATGCCATTAGAAGATCTTGCAGGTTCCTTAAATTGCTTGCTGATTTGTTACAGGAAATTGCATCTTGCAGTACTGGAACTATGCTGCAGTAGCTAGGCCTTGCAAGTGTCCCATGTGTGTTCGGCACATCACTAAGCTGTCACCAGAAGCATCCTTGCAACAGCGCCATGAGCAAAAGGTCAAGGAGGTTCTTGATAAGGTCCATAGGTATAACCGTCTCTTTGTTGGAGATCTAACTGGCTTTCTTCAGGTAATGTCTTTTGATTCTCTTTACTGTTTAGTGCATTTCTTATTTATACATATTTCTCCTTATTGTGACATGACAGAGTCACCATTTTTCTGAATGTTTCAGAGGGTGCACGAGCTTCCTTTTCTAATGAAGAGAATGGTGTGGCACATGATGGATCCAGATGCAAACAATCTATATTTTCATGAAGTGCGCATCTTTGCAGTTAAGAACATCTTACCCTCGTCATGCAAACTTCTTTCTAGTTCGATTTTGTTTCTAGTGCAATATCCGGCATTTACTTTTCATAGTTTAGTGTTTAGATGTTATCTCTACCCACTCAAGGATGAGAAACTGAGTTTCTTCTGGTGTTTGCAGATGTTCATGAGTACCCTTTACACTGCTGCAGAGTTTAACTTCATTCCAACGGGTAAGTTACCTCAGAAATCCTAAACCAGCAATGATGGGTTAAAGATTGATATTCTTGGTCATGCCTCTGCATAAATCGTTTAGACTGAGAAAACATAGTTTTTGTGATTCCATGCCCTCTTTCCAAGATTGATTTCCCCGTTCTCTACAGGTGGATTCAGAATAGTGACCGTGTTTGACTACGCTGCTATTGCAATGATCCTGATTCTGCGCTTGGTAGGGATATATCGGAGGAGACGGCTTGCTCAGCAGGTTAGGCATCTTGCAGCTGCAGAACTTGAGCCGGAATGAGATCAAAGCGAATTGTAACAGACAAGTAAATGTAATAAGTCTTGTGCAGTTTGATCCTTGTGGATAGGTTTGGTAGATGATAGAAACCTCGAGTCTTGTGCAGTTTTACAGAGTGAGATTCCAGATGTTAAAGTATACATATATGATATATATAGCTCTGTCTCCTTTTATAACAGTGGAAAAGTTTAGTTAAGATTATTGGGTATCATGAATCCAATTATGCAGCTCTGGGGGAAGCATAACGAATCCAATGATCATAAGGGTCTGGGCGAAAAGTTCGATGTTATCTCTTGTGCAGTATTACATCAACAACTGATCATAAGATTTAGTATAACAATTAGCATTCAATCTCATCACAGCATAATCCTTAGTCACCCTCCCTTGATAAAAAATTGATAGTCTATGTATTGTAATAGCCACAGTAACATGGTAGGTAGGTATGCAGATCCATGATGCCCCTAAATTGCATTTGATTTAGGGAGATTTACAGAAACTGTAATTTTATATACTGTATCTTCTTCTTCCATGATGCCCCTAAGTTTATATATTTTTTAATTGTATAATCTCTTGGGTTTATATTTTTTTGTCCGCTTTAAATTGAAATCAGTGGAGCTTCGATCGGGCTCTGTATTTGTTTCGCCCTTTCTACTTCCAGACTCAATTTAAATCGAAGCCATATTTTCCGATCGAAGTGATATTATCCGACGAATCGGAGCAAGGAGAATGGGTGTGCGTACGATATCTCAGGAGGCATTCGACGATCTCGTCAGGGAAAATGTGGAAGATCTTGGAATGGAACCCTCCGAAGCTCTCGAAGACGCTCTCCATACGCTCAAGCTCCAAGGTGTCGATCTCTCCGGTCCGTCAGCATTTTCTCTTCTCTTTTGCTTTCCCGGGGAAAAAATTATATGTTTCCCCTCTCTCTCGAACTGGATTTATAGTTATTTTTGGAGGAAATGAGTCTGCGCTAGTTCAATTGTGTGTTTGTATATGCTACAGGGATCATAACATGTGTTCCAGGAGAAAGTAGCGTTAAGGACAATCCGGTGATTGCTTCCTTAGATAGACTAAAAGAACTCGATAGTGTTTCTAAAGATGGACTATTTCGAGATGAGGATTTGGATGAGATATCGAGTTTGTTCAACAAGCTCAACGAGCTTTGTAGCAGCCAAGAATCTGGGAACGCAGCAATTGCGACAAAATATGGCGCTGTGGAATTAACATGCTCCATTTCTTCGAAAATCAAAATAGCTACTGGAAGTAACCGCATTCTTGTTCCTTGTGTCAAAGCTTTGGCCGTTTTGATCCGTGGTATGTAGCATGTTCTTGAATTAGTCTTCGTGTTGTATGGTTTTGAATCTATGATCATTTGTCATCCAATTGCAGACATTCAGAGTACAGAGGCTTTCAGGAATTCTGATGGACCAAGGATTGTTGTTGATCTCTTGAGTGATTCTGGCTCTGATTCTGATTCATTAGATGCTGGTTTTGCTGTTGTTGCGGCTGCTGCGACTGGTAATGAAGTCGTCAAACAGTTATTCATGGAAATGAAGATCGATGAACTTATTCTGCAAGTGCTGAATCGAGAGACTAAAACTACTATTCGAGCTTTGTATGATGCTATTCGTGTTCTTTTGACTCCAGATGACAACCGCGTGGTTGCTTCTCAAGTAAGTAGGTTTACGTTCGTTTGGTCTTATATGCCAATTTGGACTGCATGAGATAAAGGGAACAAAAAGGCATCTTAAGCATCCATAGCGCAAATAGCGAACATCTAGAAATCGTTCTTTTTGTGTTTAAAACCATGAAAATTTAGCCTACAAGTCTTTTCGGTGCTTATTCATGAACATCCTTTGAGGCCTCAGTTCAACTAGATTCTTGCTTTCATGTGTTTTAGGTTTATGGTTATGCACGAACTTTCGCCAAATTAGGAATTGCAAGAGCCCTCACTGAAGCATTACAGGCAGGGATTGGCTCTGATAGCTTGGTGTCAGCAAGTATTGCGTTAAAATCAGTTGCTGTAAATGTAAGTCTGTTTCATAACGTTGAACTGGTTAGGTCATTGCAAATTTCTCATCTGGTTTCACCTTTTCGTGGATTTTCTCTATCTGGCAACATCTTAAGCTCAGAGGGTCACACTTCTTTTTTCCTGTAAACAGGATGAAATATGTAAATCTATTGCTGAAACTGGTGGAATAGACACACTTCTTCGATGTATAGATGATAGCGGTGAACAAGGCAACAAAACTGCTGCTAAGACATGCTGTTCCCTGTTGTCTAAGGTGTGTAGCTTCTAAACTGTCCTGCAAGCTGCCTCTATAGTCTTGACTCTTGAACGCCTTCAATTGTTCATAGTCCTGCTTAATGTTCAGAGTTAAAGTTTTGATCTGTACCACTCTTAGACACTGGCGTATGTTCATGTTCTTCCAATAGCAGAAGAGTTATAAACGCATGTTGTTCTCGAATTATAAGCTTTTCCAATGCCTAGAGTTACTGATGTAGATTAGCATTGTAATCACGCATGAGAAATGTTTGTCTAATATGTGTACTTTAATCTCTAGTTGGCAGGAAGTGACTCTAACAAGAGTACCATAGTTGAAAAGCGGGGTCTAGACAAGCTAATCAACCTCGCGCAGCGATTCTCCGACGATCCTCTTGTCATACAAGAGGTAAGTAAAACCAAACAAAAACCATCATACAACATCATGTTCCATCACAAAACTCATAGGACGCTATTTTCAATATCCTATCTAGAGAAAATGCTTGCAACTACAGGTCACATTTATGGCAGTTTTCCACTAGATAAGAACGTAACGTCGAGTGAAGAATTCTTCTTGTAGCAGTATATTAGGGTCTAAATGCATAATCCTTGTGGTTGACCCAATATATTACCTGATGGTTCAGGTCATGTTGATAATCTCCATAATCTGTCTGAGATCACCAGACCACGCAGCCAGTGCTATAGAAGCCGGAGCTGGTGATCTGGCAGTCCAAGCTATGAAGCGGTTCCCAGTAGCAGGTCAAATGCAGAGAAACGCTTGCAACATGATACGGAACATTGCTGTAAGAAATGCAGAGAACAGGTAAATTGCTATGTTTCCAGTTTTGTCATCCAACAAAATCCACATATCGCAAAACTCTTTTATCTATCGGTTATGTCTGCATGAACACTTCAGAACTATTCTGCTTGCCAATGGAATTGAGAAGCTGATAAGGACTGCGAAGGTCAATAATGAGATATGCAGAGCCTCTGCAACAGATGCACTGAGAGACCTTGGCCTTGATAACTACAATACCTAAGGCCAATCTTTCTCCATTGCTACATTCATGCAAACTACAGTTATGCGTCATTCAAGTAAAGAGGAGGGAATCAGGAAGAGCGCAAGAACCGGAATGATCCAGTTTTATCAAATTTTCGTTAACCGTTACCATTGAGTTCATCTTTTGGGTGGAAAGCATCCCGATATAGATTTTTTGCTACGATTGTTTTTGTTTGAATATTTGAGAACATGTACTAAAACTAAAATGGGGAGCTTGAAACAGCTGCGAGTCTCTAAAGACTTCTTTTATGTGCTTGTTTTTTTTTTTTTTTTTTTTTTTAAAGTATCCAATCCACAATCCGCAGAAGCCTTGCACAACAAAAAGAGTGAAGAATTTTCCTAAACTTTTTATTTCCTTCTTCTTCTTTTTGTTCTTCCCTCGATGAAAGTGTCAAAATGTAAAGCATTGGTCTGATAATTTCGGTGAAAGATTAAAAATTTGCTAAACAATAAAGAGTAATTCATTCGCAACATTATGGTATTATTATTTTAAAAAGTTCTTGAAGATATTTTATTTTTTGTAGAAGCCGGTTATTTGTCAATGAATTTCTTCTTTTTACCAAATCGATGTTAGGTTTTTAACAGAGACGATGTTTTATTGAAGGAAAGAATAACAAGGTCAAAATGTTCATGTGTTAACTAACAAGTTTCCACCGTCCACGGAATGATCTCTAGAAGAGTGTATTCGGATATCGGAATATTATATTTTATAGATATATGTTTATTTTAAGATGATTAAAAAAATGGTGCGTCATGTGGAGACGCATAAACACAGTTTTATAATATATATGATGGGCACAGAGCCTATGATGAATGCATCTCTATCGGTTTCTGCTTTTAGGTGAAGTTCTGACAAAATGACCAACAAAATCTCGACAAATGGGGTAACATTTTTCTTTTATTTTCCATTTTAAAATGCGGAAACCCTTTTTTCAGATTAACATATTGACCATAAATTCATGGGCATTAGAGCATGATTATAGGTGGTAAATATATTTGGGGTAATATATGAATTTATAATATTAATTATATTGGGATTGATAAAAAAAGAGAGAAAGGATGAGAGAGATAGAAATAGAGATCTATATTTACCGGTAAGATAGGTTCTATATTTAGAACTTTTGGAGAGAGTAAATATAAATTTTGATTTAATTTAATTGATTTAATCTTATATTACCCCTATATTACCCACCTATAATCATGCTCTTAGCGGTTTCCATGAATAGTCATGTGCCTGTTTAAATGCGAGAATGTGATGCGTTCCAAGCCTAAGACGCGCAAATAATTGGGGATTTTTGGGTTGACGTAAAACCAAAAAAAAAGAAAATCATATAAAACCAAGGAGGAGGTTATTTTAGTCACGGTAAAAATAAACGGTTGTTTGTGAGAAGAAGGATAATTCCGTAATTTCAAACTATCAACCACACATTTCAACATTTCACAAAAAGCGAAAACATCTTCTTTCTCTCTCTCTTCTGTTGTAGAATTTACTTCAAGCTGTGGTTTAAACAGAGCAGAGAAAGCTCTTCTCTTTTTATATACTGAGAGAAAACAAGAACTGATAGAGAGAGAGAGAAACAGAGCTCACGCTCACGATCACGATCACGATCACGAGCCCTTTCTTCATCTTCTTCTTCTTCTTCATCAAGATTTCAAAGGAACAAAAAGATCTCAAGAAACCCACTTGTTGTTGGTTAGAGACTTCACGGGTCTCTCCAAAAGTCTCTTTCCCTCACCCATAACTTCATCACCCACTACTCCTTCCCCATCTCAACGGCTCATATTCCTCCACGTTTCACCGTCGTTCATTTCCTCGGATGTCGTGTTGGCAATATGTCTGTTAGATATTATCTCTCAAAGAACCTGATCTGATACAGAAACTGAAGTCGCAGAGAGACAACAGAGGAAAGGGAAAAAAAAAACAAATGGATCGGCCAGCAGTGACTGGTCCCATGGATTTGCCGATTATGCACGATAGTGATAGGTATGAGCTCGTCAAAGATATTGGCTCTGGTAATTTTGGAGTTGCGAGATTGATGAGAGACAAGCAAAGTAACGAACTTGTTGCTGTTAAATATATCGAGAGAGGTGAGAAGGTCAGTTTTTATTTCCTTTTTTTCCCTCCTTATTCCAATTTTTCTTTATTGTTTCAATTCCTCTAGGTTCTTGAATTCAAAAAGAATTCATTTTTTGTTCTGCTTTGCTTTCTTGTTTTTTATATTGTACAGTGTTGTTTCCAAGGCTCAAGGTGTTTGTTATTTCTATGGATTTTGATAATTCGAATGTGGAACTTGATATTAATGGTATGAGTTTCTTTTCAAAATTTACAGATAGATGAAAATGTAAAAAGGGAAATAATAAACCACAGGTCCTTAAGACATCCCAACATCGTACGATTCAAAGAGGTTTGTTTTCAACTCTCTTAAGCTTTCTAATTGTTAACATTCAAGCAAAAGAGAAGTCTATATTTAATTCTCAGGTTTGCTTCAGGTCATATTAACACCAACCCATTTAGCCATTGTTATGGAATACGCAGCCGGAGGTGAACTCTTCGAGCGAATCTGCAATGCTGGCCGCTTCAGCGAAGACGAGGTTCTTCTCTCTTTTTCTTGCTTTGATGGTGAATCTAAGATTCAAAATTCTGAGAGAGAGATTTATATCGTTATTACCTTGCAGGCGAGGTTTTTCTTCCAGCAACTCATTTCAGGAGTTAGTTACTGTCATGCTATGGTAATGAGAAATATATGTTCTGTTTTCAAATCATCTGGCTCGTGTGATTAACTTTTATGGATGTAGCAAGTATGTCACCGAGATTTAAAGCTTGAGAATACGTTATTAGATGGTAGCCCTGCTCCTCGGCTAAAGATATGTGATTTCGGATATTCTAAGGTATCTTTTCTTTCTCAAACATTTCAAAAACTTTGTTAAACTCTTGATCTTTATTAGTATCTCTGAGCATTGTGTGTGTGTGTGTGTGTTTCAGTCCTCAGTGTTACATTCGCAGCCAAAATCAACTGTTGGAACGCCTGCTTATATCGCTCCCGAGGTTTTACTAAAGAAAGAATATGATGGAAAGGTACTCCATATCATAGTTCCCAAACTAGTATAGTGACCATATATTATACAAAGAAACATTAATCTTTCTATTTTATCTTCTAAGTATATATATATAAATATATAGGACGAGGAACATGCTTATTCTTGATGAAAAGGAACAATCTTTGTACTTTGTTGATTTGTCGAGTATCTTGACTCTTAAAACATTTTGATGAAGAAAGCTATCTTAGAGTAAATTGATAATGCTTGAATTGTTGGTTGAATTGGTCACATGCATCATAAATACATCAGGTTGCAGATGTTTGGTCTTGTGGGGTAACTTTGTACGTCATGCTGGTTGGAGCATATCCTTTCGAAGATCCCGAGGAACCAAAGAATTTCAGAAAAACAATACATGTGAGCCTTTTCTTCATCCTTGAATAATTGAAAAATGTATCTATATAATGTTTTCTTTTTAGCTAAACTTTCTGAAAATATTTGTTCAGAGAATCCTGAATGTTCAGTATGCTATTCCGGATTATGTTCACATATCTTCTGAATGTCGTCATCTGATATCCAGAATATTCGTTGCTGACCCTGCAAAGGTATATATAGTAACTACTTCAAAGGCATTGTCTGTTTATTATGTGTTGTGTGTTTTCTAAATTGTTTCCTTCTTGCAGAGAATATCAATTCCTGAAATAAGGAACCATGAATGGTTTCTAAAGAATCTACCAGCAGATCTTGTGAACGATAATGCTATGAACAGTCAATTCGATGAATCGGATCAACCGGGTCAGAGCATAGAAGAGATCATGCAGATCATTGCAGAAGCGACTGTTCCTCCTGCAGGCACTCAGAATCTCAACCATTACCTCACAGGTGAAACACCACAAAACATAAAGTTTTCCATTTTTTTTGTTTTTAATGTTTGAAAAGAGTTCTCAATTTTCTGGAAAAACAGGAAGCTTGGACATAGACGATGATATGGAGGAAGACCTAGAGAGCGACCTCGATGATCTTGACATCGACAGTAGTGGAGAGATTGTGTACGCAATGTGATTCAATCTTTATGGTTTCTGATACAAAAAAAATGGTTAACGAAGAAAGAAGAATAAGGTGTGTTGTTGTTAGCTATTGAGATTGGCCCAACTTTATTCGTTTCAATGGGCACACTTTAAATCGTTGATATGGAAAAAAAAAAGGTATGGGTGTTTCTAAAACAAAATATGAAAGGAATTATATGTTTACATTTTATCTGTCAGTAATTTAAGGGTGTTCATTTTATCAAAAAAAATAATAAATTAAGGGTGTTTCTAAACTCTTGACTTCTTTTGCAACATTTGAGTTTTTAAGAGGTTGGTCAACGTTTCAAAGCGAAATCGATTTACAGAAATACTCAAAAATACCATTTTATATGGGTTTTTTCGAAAATACTTTATTTTAAAATAAAATAATGGATTGCTTAATTGAATTGCAAAAATGGAAAAAGTACAAGGCCCAGCCCAGTGAAATTACAGTTAGCCCATCACAGAATACACATGATAAGGAATTTATTTGAACCACTAATTGAATGCAATTAAGCCATCATTTGGAACTTCCAATTTCTTAGACAGCCTTCACAATGTCTCCCTAGATTTTATTTACCCAATAAGCTGAAAATTTCTCAAAAAAATATCAAATTTTTTAAAGTTTATATATAAAGAAAGAAAAGAAAAGAAAAACAATCAGACAATAATCGTTGTAGATAAGGGTATTAGTGTATGTACTGTTACTCTTACTGTACACATGGCTTTCTATTAGCTGACTGGTAAAATGATTAGTTATACAAAACTTCATTGTTATGTCCATAATGGGTGATATTTGTGAAGATTTTACTTCCATATCTTAATATTTATTCTAAATTTATCTTAAATCATCAAAATTGTAAAATAAAATAAAAAATCAAAATTATAATATTTAAAATATTTGATTGAATACATTCTCTTAAAGTTGATAAAGATGATTTTGTGATTTTTACAGAAAAACATAATTTTATGATTTTTCCGTTAAAAGCGTGATTCACGGTTTTGGTTGAAAGTCATATTTTTTGGAACTAAAAGCGTGATTTACGGTTTTGGCGGGAAAACATAATTCCGATATTTTGTGGTTTTGGCGAGAAAACGTAATTCCAAGATTTTGCGGTCTTGGCGGAAAAACCAAAATTCCGAGATTTTGCGGTTTTGTCGGGAAAACCAAAATTCCAAGATTTTGAGGTTTTGTCGGGAAAACTAAAATTCTGAGATTTTGCTGTTTTGGCCGGAAACCCAAAATTTTGAGATTTTACGGTTTTGGCGGGAAAACGTAATTCTGAAATTTTTAAGGTTTTGGCGGGAAAACATAATTCCGAGATATTGTGGTTGTGGTGAGAAAACCGAAATTCTGAGATTTTTCAGTTTTGGCGGGAAAACCGTTATTCCAAGATTTTGTGGAAACCGTAATTCTGAGATTTTGAGGAAACTATAATTCCGAGATTTTGGCGGGAAAACGTAATTCCAAGATTTTACGGTTTTGGCGGGAAAAACGTAATTCCAAGATTTTGTGGTTGTGGCGGGAAAAAGTAATTTTGAAATTTTGCGGTTTTGGCAAGAAAACGTAATTCTGAGATTTTGCGGTTTTGGCGGAAAAACGTAATTCCAAAATTATTTGGCTTTAAAATGAAATTTCTAGATTTTGTGAAATAAAGGTAAACCAAAAATCAGGACCAACCCTATTAAACCATGTTTCTTATAAACTCAGCCCTAAATGAGTCCTAAAATAGTAAAATAGAAAGTCAGGGCTAAGGACCTTACATAAATTAAAAGGGTCAGGGCTAACCCTCAAAATTTCAGCCATTTTTAACATCCCTAGTCAAGACATTAAACAAAAGGGACAAAGTTGGAAATCGTATCAAACATATGCATTGAAAACATAAAACGACAACTAATATGAAAAGAGTTTTAAGATCTAAAACGACAACTAATATGAAAAGAGTATGCATATTATGTTCAGAAGGACGGTGCGTACGGTAATTCGCTTTAAATTAATGGGAGGTTTTTCTCTTTTTACTCTCAAAATATTATTCAAATAATTAATAACTATAATGAACCGGTACTTCATTATTGTTCATGGAAACGAATTTTCTATTCTAATTTTAGCATATTGATGCAAATATTATCTTATTCCTACTTTATAATATGTATTTATGTTTATGCAAAAAAGGAAGAAAAATAGCAAGCAGTTGTTTTTATTAAAAATGTTGAAGCGATGAATATATATATATATATATTGAAGCATGCATGGACATATGTGAAAGTGTCTCTTTTTTTTTTTTTTTTGGTTGTTAAAGATGTGTCTCTTGTTACTATAACATAACCCAAATAATTTTTAGCTATAGATGAGATACGTCTGCCTGAGCAGCTGATATCATTATGATCTCCTTATCTTTATTCTCTCAAACTTTTTTTTTTCTAACTTTCAACTATTTTTTCCTTTTATTTTACCCTTTTAACATGGGTCCACGGGTCCACGCAGTTCTCAAATGAGTAACTACACTGGGCAAGTCACGGTTTAATCCCATAAAGATATTTATAAGCCAAGAAAACCCAATGTATTTGTTTTCTTCCAACAATTGACATGGTCGTTGTAATTGGTATTTAAAAAAAAAAAAAAAAACGTATGATATGTTATAAGTCATTCTTGCTTATAGCTATTTCCATTTTTTTACTCACCATTGTTATTTTAACTAAAATATTACTTTCTATGTTCCTTATTGATCATATTTTTAGGATTTTTACACATTTTAATAAAACATATTAAAGTTGCATCATTTTTTGTGAATAACAATTTACTATAACTTTGAACCAATAGCATTTTATTATTTTTCTTGAAATCTACAATTTATCAAAAATAACTGATAAAATGCATTGAAAATAGAGAAATTGTAACTTTTTGAAACAAAATTTTTTCCTAGAAATAAGATTAATAAGGAACGGAGGGAGTATATTTTAGAAGAAGAAGAGATCATGAGATCATGAGTAAATAGGAAACCAAGCCATAAGTCTACTCAAGTACTTATTACTATAGCATAATATTAATTTCTTCGTGTTTAGTTTTAGAAAAAATGTATAGTTCCATAAAAGATTTCAATGATCTTTTTTTAAAAATATGTGATTGTTATTTTGTTAGTTTCTGCATCTGGATGCTGATATTCATAAAAAGTTACATTATTTACTTGTTTGAAAAGGACTAATTTATGGGAGTGACCTTGGCTTATTCGACATAGTGTGGGCATGGATCTCTATTATGAGGATGCGACCGTTTTGGAGCATTGTCTTGCTGTTAATGGAGACCTAATCCCGTTCATGTTACATTCTTTCTTATTTTGTTAAGTTAAATGGAAGGTTAAGCAATGTAGTTGTATTCCGCTAATTTTACTTTCCAATTTGTCGGAGACGTATAGTAATATGTTCTAATTTTTTATAAAAATTAATTTGAAATACAATATTTTAAAATTATTCTTTTAAAATTTTTAGCTATTTTTGTGGATTCGGATATCCGCATATATTGACAGATCCAGATCCAAATAATTATTTATCGGATCTGGATATCCTCCAATTCTTGCTCACTCCTATCACCTATACTTCTTTAGTCTTTATCTTTTTCTTCATCAAAAATATTTTTTCAGTCTCTATCAAAGCAAACAAAAATAATGAACGATTAATTTGTTTTTTATCATTTGGAGTGGGGACGCATCTAAAGTCTGTTGATATGATAAATACAAGGAGGATGAAGTGAGAGTTAAAGAAAAGAAAGATTTAAAAAAAAAACAGAGAATCATGGTGATAAAAAGGATAGAGCTGTGCATAGAGCTAATGAAGATAGGTATGGAGTTCGTGGTGGTGGTGGCTGAAGCCGTACAGATTGTTTTGCGGCAACAACTCAACCACCGTGCTCCTACACCTCCTCCGGCTCTCCTCCGCCATGGCCTCCTCCCTTATCCCGCTTCTTACCATTCTCCATTCCTCTTTGGATTTCTCCCTTGAAAACCTTTTCCTTTTACAAAATTATTTTGCACCTTCCTCTCTCTCTTTTCTTTTCTTTTTAATAGGTTTTTAGTATTTTTGTTGATTCATTTTTTTTTTTTTTTTGAAATTTCTGATTCTTGTAACTCTGTAAATTACTTAATATTTTGAATCAGATTTACAGCTTGCTGTTGAATATTTGTTTCTTCCTTGTTTCCATTTCTTCGGATTATCTTCTACAAACAGCTTGAAGATTAAAAATAATAATCAATTGCGCAATTTGGTTATAGAAGAAGACGTGCAGTGGAAACAATTTGCCCCCTAATGTCCAGGTTCAACCAAATTGTTAAATTTGCCGTGTTTATTTTTTCGTGATAATATTTGAGTATATTTTTTTAATGTTAAGTTAATATTTAAGTACTTCACGGCAAGTTATTCAACTAATTGTTATATCATAATCTTGATTAGTCTTGGGAGATGCCTTGTTATCCTGGGTTTGAAAATAGAAACTGCATTTATTCATAAGAGTTGAGAACAAAAATCTAAACATACAAAATTAGAAGATGATTCGCTAAATCGTAAATGTATAATTCCATAATGAGTAACTAGGTATTATAGCAATTGATTTACCTTAGGGTTAATTAATTCTGTTAAATAATTCACAAAAAAAAATCTCCTTCGAACCTTATCAAAATATATATATATATATATATATATATATCTCCTTCGAAGTTCCACAATTTAAAAAGATGATTCTTATTTTATTCACGTATACTTCTTCCATTATCATAATACTATTTTTTTTTCACCTTCAATTATCATAGTATATATCCCTTTCACCGTGAGAAAGTATGAATATTGACAAAGATATGAGAAATTGTATTTTATTAGGACAAAATATTGATACATTTAGAGTTTATAGGCGCACATACCAAATTTTGATATCCAATGTCCAATCAAAAGTCGAACTCTATTTGAAACAATCCTCCAAATAATAGATGGAAACCATGGAATTGTAGCTACCCTTAGTTTCAATGAATAGATGTGTTGACCGTCACGGTTCGGTATTTACAGAATTACAGTTAAATACCAAAACCTGGTCTGATGGGAACAGAGTCAATTATTTAAAATTGGGAGAGGAAATGTAACTTAAACTTAATGCTATTGTGATGTCTTTCTCAACTTAGATTATCTTCTTTGTTGCGAAATATATTATATTTAAACTGATACATGACTATATAAAAATGAGTTGTTGGTTTACGAGTTGACTTCGCTTGAATTGTGTACTATCGGATCAGATTGACATTTTTTACGTATTTTTCTTTTATGCATAACACATTTAATAATTACGTTGCTTAATGCTTGAAAACTCGCTTTATTGGTCAACCCCATGGATTGCATTCCATCTGCTGTATAAACCATGTATTTCCATGTTTGCCTACTCTTACGTTTTAAATGGCACTTTAACAAAAAACAAAAAAACGTTTTAAATAGCAAGACAACTCATATTTTTTTTTTATAGAGTTTGAGACAATTAGTTTGTATTTTGCCCATAATTTATCTTTATATGGTTCGAATTGTAATGATTGTGATCAAGACATCAAGTTAACCAAAACCTTCTTTATTTTTAAAAATGCTCTAAAATTATTTTCACTTAATATCTATTTTTTTATAAGTAAACATATATCACTAATAACTACCCAGAATTTATTGTGCATGTGACTATGTGAGGATGTTTTAAAAGAATTCAATTAACTATTTAATATTTATATCAGCAAGATACACATAAAATTTTGGAAATTTTGTTTGAAATTTTCAAAATTTAGTATGTTTTAAGTTTAAACCCAAGGTAAGTTTAGGAGTGAATTTCAATGTTGTGCGACTTAGCGAAAAGCTACGCCATACTCAAATTCACCATTACAAAATCGTGCATAACAACTCACACTACATTCGTAATATACATATATATTATGTTTTTTTGTTTGATAAAAAATCAACTTCATATATAATTATACCATGCACGTCACGCAACACATACATCTCAAAATTAATGAATTGGTTGGCTGACAATAAGACAAACTTTTCTGTCGTTATTAATTTAAATTTCTTGTTCATACTTTCTTGAGAATAATTGTTGAAATTAAGACTGGGAGCCACATTAAGTTGTAGTATTAAAAATTGTTGCAAATAAATACCTCGGCTTAGTAGGTGAAAATGTAATGCCAGAGAACAACTATAGTATTATTTATTCTTTTAAAATTTAAATCAGATGTGCTTAAACTAATAAATTAAGGATAAATAATGATGTAGACGCGAAGCCATATCTGCAATTCCAGAAAGAAGACGGATGCTTTCGGGCAATAAATTAATGATACTGAATATGGCTGAGAAATTGGGACAGATATATACAGTTTGACAAGAAGACAAAAAGCTTTGCCATATCCATGCACTGTTCAATAATAAGAATGAGTTAATTTTTCAATTCCCTTTTTTTTCAATCCCTTACTTTTAAAGATATAAAATCCGACAGCCGATGTTTTTGCTGAATCAATTGTTTAAATCCAACTAATTAACCTCTCTTTATCATAACCTCTTAATCTATTAATTCGCCGTCTAGACGACGGGATTATTGATAAACAATATTTTGAGCAACCTCACAACAGTAAAATATTTTGGATGCTAAAGAAACGATCGTAACCATACATGAAGCAAGTACGGCTGAATTATCAAAAACCTTCAAACCATGAAAACAGTATGATGTAGATCAATGAAACTTGTAACTTAGAAAGACAATTAGAAGGAAGTTGAGATATACGTAAAAGGGAAGAAGCTTGTCCAGTCTTCGTCGCCTTCGTGCAAATCAGTAATAATGCTTTTAGCTGCTTTCTCTATCAATCTTTTATTTTGAGTTTTTTTGGTTTAGTTCTAAATTTTTTATTTGACGACAGTGCTTTGTTTTTGTGCAACCAAACTCTTTAATAGATTTTTTTATATTATATAGATACCATATTTATTCAGTAAATCAGCGATCTTTTTTATTTTCTTCGGTAAAATAAATCAGCGATCTTTTAGACGTACGTACTCATTATTCGATCTTGCTAGTGGCATTGTTCCAAATTTCAGATAGTTGAGTTAACAACTATTTTGCTTAGAAGTATAAATCTTTATCGACCATAAGAAGTTGTAATTTACAAATTTATACGACCTCTTGTAACAACTCTTTTGCGTTACCCTTCAATTTTTCTTCTTCTTCTTTTTTTTTATTTTTTGATATGGCATTTTATCTTTTCTCTTCATCTTCGTCAAATTTTCTTTTCTTAGTTTTACAATTAGTCCAAGATGATACAGCTGCTACTCATATATAGATTTCTTCTCTCTTCGATTGATACTAGTAGCCCTCGAACATCGGAGGTGGTGGTGATGCGTATTGGTGGCCGATGAACGGTGGTAGGATGAATTCTTCAGCTGGAGGTGGTGCATGTGCTGACGGCGGCTGTTTCTTTTCCACTGGTGGTGGTGATTGGAGTGATGGTGGGGAGTTGATCTTCGGCGGTCTTGGCGGAGGAGAGTAAACTATTGGTGGAGATTGCGACGGCGGTGGAGAAAATACCGGTGGTGGTGGCGAGTGGACTGGTGGCGGTGGTGAGTGAACAGGTGCTGGTGGCGGTGGTGAGTGGACTGGTGGTGGTGGTGGTGAGTGGACTGGCGGTGGTGGAGAGTTAACCGGAGGGGGTGGCGGTGGCGAATAGACTGGTGGTGGCGGTGAGTAGACAGGTGGCGGTGGGGAATATACGGGCGGTGGTGGTGGTGCAGAGTAGATTGGAGGTGGTGGTGAAAAGACGGGCGGTGGAGGAGAGTGGACAGGTGGAGGCGGTGGCGAATACACCGGTGGTGGTGGGGGAGAGTGGACTGGCGGTGGTGGAGAGTGAACAGGTGGTGGTGGAGAGTGGACCGGTGGTGGCGGAGAGTGTATAGGTGGAGGCAGCGGTGGAGAGTAAACCGGTGGTGGTGGAGAATTGACCGGAGCAGGAGGAGGAGAAGAAATGACTGGAGGTTGAGACTGATGGGGTGGAGGAGGACTACGCCTCTTTCCCACTGGAGACTGATCATAAGGATCATCCGGTTGTGGTGACTCTTTCGGTGGTTGTGGTTTTTGAACTGGCTGTGCTGGAACTGGAGAAGTTGAAATAGGCGATGGTTTTTGAACCGGCCGAGTTGGAACTGGCGATGGTTTCGAAGGAGTAGAGGAGCCACCACCACCGCCACCAGCGCACTTGTCCTTGCTACAATCAACCGGACGGGTGATCACCACCGCACATTCTTGGGCGGACCGTTGGTTAGGTCGAGCAGGCAAGCAGTTACGTGTGTCATCCAATGCAATCTCCTTGCGACCACCACCTGGAACACACGAACCACCTTGGCCATTGAAGTAATTGTAGGAGTAAGTGAAGTTTACCAAATTAGGCAACCCGCAAATGCTATCCGGTACGAGTCCGGTGAGTTTATTCCCGGAGATATCAAATTCCTCCACACCCGTTAACCCAACAAAGCTAGTCGGGAGACGGCCAATAAACGAGTTCTTGCTTGCGTCGAAAACTGTTACATTCGATAACTTTCCGATTTCAGATGGGAAACAACCTCCCAAACTATTGTCCATGAAGACAATCTCGTTAAGATTCTTCATGTTTCCGATACTCTTAGGTATACATCCGGTGAAGTTATTGTTAGCAAAAGTTACAACTGAGGCCGGAGATTCTCCTAGAGATTCAGGAATCACCGAGTTGAATCTATTGTTGTTCAAGAAAATGGCATCGAGTTGTTTCTTGAAAAGCTCGGGAGGGACTGGACCTTCAAAATCGTTGAACCTAAGGTCAAAGTATTTGACATCAGGCCAAGAGAGGACGACATGAGGGAAAGGTCCAACGAAACGGTTGTTACTGACATCGAATTCGTGCATCAGCTTTAGCTTCTCAAGGCTTTTAGGTATGATCCCGCAAAACCGGTTTGAATTCAAATGGAACATAGCAACATCCGTCATCAAACCAAGCTCAGCAGGCAAGTGCCCTGCGATATCCGCACCGTTGAGGTCAACACCAGCTACAACCGTGACCTCAGAATCATCAAGAGCCGGCGCACAGACCACACCGGTGTAACTGCACACATGCGGGCCATGCCAGTTCCCTGTGGTGTTAAACGGGTCTGAAAAGATTGCCTTTTTCCAAGCCTGAAGAGCTATATAAGCTCTCTTAAGCCTTGTGTTGGCAAATGTAGCCTTGAGATCAACCTCGTATTCAATGTCATTAGGAAGTTCGCCGTTCTCTGGTAACGTCAAGAGCTGTCGTTGCACAATGAAGGCAGCTTCCGTATCGGTTAGGGCTAATGAGACAAAGGAAGAAGATAAGAAGGAAAAGAATAAGAGGAAGAAGAAGCAGGCAAAGGACGGAGGTTTAGCCATGGCTAAAACAAAAACCTTGGAGAAGGCCCAAGGCTGCTTATAGAAGGGCATGAGAGGGTTCGAGGAGGACACAAAGGTGTATTATTAATAAGCCAACGGTTTTCATTTTGCAATCACCAACGGTTTTCCTTAACATTCTTTGTCTATATTTAGGGCAACTCTCGTTTTTAAGGATTCTGCTTCAGATCCGGAGGAAATATTATCAATAATAGAATTGTGGTTAAAGAAAGGAAACAAGTTATAGAGCCAAGCAGAATCTCTAAAATCAAAACGGTCACTATTATAGGACACGGCCTTTGAAAACGAGTGGTTGTTTGATTCATTAGCGATCGTCACGCAACGACACCAACCCTATTTGTCTCTCACTACTTTACGTATGCTGCAAGGTACCTCCCCTGAGGGATTTAAAATCTAGATGTTTACAAGCTATATAACTCTGTGAAAACTCGGCAAAATCCAAGCAAAAAAGGCCAAAAATGGTAAAATCCGTTGTTTCTTTACAAGATCAGCTCTAAACGCTTTAATTCCCTAAATTGATCAATATTTCCCATTAAAGGTCCTCTTCCTATGTAAATATTGTGGAAGACAAGTATCAAAACGTTCATATCATACACTTACAAGTTCATCGATCAGCCATATTATCCATGTTGAGTTCCAAGATCCTTATAAGCCTCTAACTAACCGGTTAAAAACAGTTCTACTAAGCTACATATTAATAATTACAAGACATTAGTCGCGTAAGATTTTTAAGGTATGATCATCTTAACAGTTGACAGTAGGATAAAAAAAATTCAATTATTACTAAAAGAATTTATAAAATTCATTAAGATAAATTGTTCTAAAAAAATGAAGACAAAAAGAAGGTAGATAGCTGATGTATGAAATAAAAAGAATAAAAATTGACCATCATGCTACCACTGTCAAATATTGTGTTTAACCTAGTTAACATAGACAAAATTTAACAGAAACAAAAAAAAAACAATCCTATTTTCATCCCATTTGTAAGGCTCTCTTTTAGCCTTGTTCTATACAACAAACAAAACCATCTCCACATTTTCTCAACCCACAGCTCCTATATTTATATCTCTATCATAGTAATTCATCTACACTTCCTATTGCTTTTGTTATCGCTTCACATTCTGGGCTTCACCATCCTTACCGGCACAACCTGAGAATATATAGCAGCCTCTTTAGCAAAACTTCACCAATACAAGTTAAGTTGTTTGGTATGTGTTCTTTTTCTATATTTACCTGATCTTCCTTCAATGAGCTATCATCATTATTTGCTTCTCTTTCGCGTTTTCTGCTCACCTCTCCCTGTTCTTCTTCTTCTCTGAAATTCTGCCCTTGCGCCTCTGCTGATACAAGAAAAAATGAAGGCCAGAGTTTTAGACTTTAGACTGAAATTAATTCTACCGTCAGGTAGATGAGTACAACAAAACACATTCATGTGTGGGTCGGGGGATAAATATATAGCAGACCAGATCTCATACATGTCCTTAGCCTGCAACAATCATTTCTTTGATTCTCCTCAAGTCATATCAACTCTATGTTTCTGCAGCAAAGCCTTCTAAAAGCCAATGCACAGCTTAAGGACTCATTTAATCAAAACTAAGTTTTAGTCTAGTTCTTAGACAGACACTATGAACATAGTCTAACTGAGTACCAAAAACCAGAAAAAGAAATAAAAACAAAGAAGGACGAAAACGAAAACGGAAGATTCCAAATACACAACTCCCAAGATGAGTTCGTTTAAACTCGGCTAAGCAAATGTTACCTGCAGTGCTTTGGGCCGGATACTCATGCCCCACAGAGTTTCTAGCAAAAGCCTTGCCACCAGAGTGTTTGGTTTCCTCATGACATAACACGTTTCCTTGGACAGCAATTCCCATGGTGTCATTTCCTTCGGATTTTTCAGGATTGCTTCCCAATGATTTTTTCTGAAAACGAAACTCAGATGACGTCTCCAAATGAGCTTGTTTGTTTCCAAAGTTAACCTTCTGCCAGCAGCCATTTTGTAGGACCTTAAACTGCAAAATAAGAATGTCTTAAGTCTCACTATACGATTACAAAACAAATGAGGTCACAGAAGGAAACAGTAAGAAAGCCCGAACCTGATCAGTCGATTTGTGAGAGTTAGACTGCACATCACGAGTTCTAGAAAGTCTCTGAGTATCTTCTCCAAGCAAGGAATACAGCTGCCTAACAAACGAGCTCTCTAAATAATCAAGATATGAGTTGTGCTTCTCATTAGTCCAAACAGCACATTCATCCTGCAGAGAGAAAGAATAACGATGTGAATCAAGAAGAAAATAAAGAGTGTGACTTGTCAAGAATATAAACCATCACCACAACAGTATGAATAATGGGATACAAACTAAGAAACCAGTTTTACTTATTAACCACACAATGTAGGAAGACAGCAATATCTTCATAGGCCCAACACATTAAACCATTTGAGTCTGAGATGCAAAAATTGGCCAAAGACAAGTAGAACAATAAAAGATAAAACATCAAAAAGTATACAATTGTAACCACTAATCACGAACTCTAATTACTCAGAAAAACAAAGAAACTAGTTAAAAGCTAAAGACTTTTCGATTTTGGCCATTGGAATGGTTTTGATTGATACAACACATCAAAAATTAGGTCTGAGATTGCCTCGGGAGTCCAAAGACTTGTTGAACAATGGAAATCTTCTGCTAATAAGGGAAAAGAAAAAGAAAAACCAAGCAACTGGATGGTTAAATTTTGTGGAAGAAGACAATTTGCGACATCTGTTTTAGCTTTATTCGAGAATCATCAGAGATTTGAAAAAGTATCAAAATTGAAATTAATGAGTATGACCTATACAGCTATACTCATAGCAACAGATCTGAAATTTCCTCCCATATACGTAAAACAAAAGGCTAACATATATTATTGGTTTCCAAATCGATAAGAACAAACAAATAAAACCATAAGATATTTTCCTCCTCGCTTTTTATCTTCTAGGGTTACTTCTTTCATTAAGAAAATATCTAAAATCACCATAGCAGAAGAAGCAAAATATGATTTTTAATATACGAATCGAGTTTAAGGTCAAATTCGAAGAATCTCATCGATATCAAAGGAGGCCAAAAAAAACGGAAGATTTATGTTTACCAGTTTGGAATCGGCATAATCTGGAGAGCTCTCAGCCGTAATACCAGACTCGAGGGAATTCGAGAGAGTCGACTCAGCCGACGCATCTGCATCGCGATCCATCTCTACAGAAACAATAGTCGTCATCCTATAATCCTTCTCCATCGATCCTCTCCGATTCAAGACAAAACAAATATGAGCGTCTCTCTTCTTAAGGGGAAAAAATTGGTTTTTCTTCGGAAAGGAGACCTTAAGAGAGAGAGAGAAAGGAATAGAGGGAAGGAGAAGGAGATGAAATTAGAGAAAAGATAAAGACAAAAAGGTCCACATGGCGTCGCTTTTACACGTGTCATACTATTGCCACGTCATCTGGGACGATAATATCTCGGACAAATATCAGCCAGATATTTTTTTGGAGGAGGTTGTGTGTGTTTTTTTTTTACTTTTTTTTTTTGGTCAACTTATAGATAATGGATGCTCTCGTCCCTATTAAATACGTCAGGATCTTATTTTATTTTTATTTTTTTGGTAAAACACGGATTTTAGTTTTTGTTATTATTGTATTTTGATTTCTTCTCTTTCATTTTATTTATTTATTTTGACTTTAGATTTTTTTTCTACATTAGATTAGTTTTTGTTATTATTGTATTTTGATTTATTTACACCGAGTTTTTTTTTTACATACATGGGTACACCGAGATCTTTTAAAGCAAATACTAGTCTACTCATTTTATCTTTTCATTTTCTAGAGTAAAAATGGATCAAACACTAATGTAGATCTAATTAATGTAGACTACTACATTGAAATGTTTGTGTTTCGTTACAGGATATGAATTGGGTGATGCAATCTTTCTAACATGCAAATGATATCAAAACATTATGTTTTTAGTGAGCTGTTGGATACCAAACAAAAAAAAAACTTATTTATATATGCTGTATGTAAATGCGAATGCATATGCTGTATGTATTTTTAAGATAATTTTAACGATTTAAGTTTATTTTATTTTGTTTTCCTTTCATTTTCGCAATGCTGATGGGTATATAGTTATATACTATATAGTATCCTGTTTAATCACTAACATCTCTAATGCTCTTTTTTTGTTGTCAACTCGCTAATGCTTCTAGAATGCTGATCGAAAGAACAGAAAATTCCTCGAAGAAAAACTCGTTGATTCAAACTTAACTTCTTAAAAGTATGATTTGAATTTGGATCAGGTGATAACGCCAGGAAATAATTAAATATCATTTTTTGTTTGGCATCAATTAAAATAACATTTATAAAATTACTTTTAAAAATAGAAGTTGATAGGATAATCCGAAAAAAGACTAATTAAAAATTAGCCACTGGTTTCGCAAATGGATATGCTGACGTGAGCAGTGGTTGCATCAAAATATCTGCCACTTCTTTCCTTACCGACAAAAATATCTGTCCTTTTTATTTGACTAACATAACAAATATCTCGCGATAATAATAGTTTTCTAATGTAGACCACTTCTTTAAATACTAATTGTAGACCACTTCGCTATTGGTAGGATAAATCTATATCTTTTAATAATCATAGACTCTATCTTTACAGATCCATGGATATTTTATTTTCGAGATCCTCCTCTCTTGTATACATTCTTATGAATAATATAAAACTTAAAACGTTCGATAGCATCCAAAAAAAACACAGAATATTTAAATCCATTCTTACAATTTTTATAAACAGTTTTATTGCATCTACCGTAATTGCTGAGCGCACCGCACTACAAGTGGGTCTATCCTTTCGGTGAACATGTCCGAACATCACCAAATTAGCAAGTATCAATCATTCTCATGTGGAGCCGTTAGATCAAAATAAAATGTACACTTTTAATATTCCTAGATTCTCTATGTTACAAGTATGTAACAGATCCCATTGAGATCATTTTCTCCTTGAGATATTCTCCCTTGTACTCTATATAAAACGTTTGTGCATTATTATGAATAATATACAATTTTATAAGCTCTTGATAACTATTATTATACAGCCACATTAATATAAAATTATTTTATTTTTGTAGACATATGTCTAAGCATATATGTAGGGTAACGTATACGTGGGAAGTAAGTCCATTACTGAGTTTTTATTCTCTCAAGTCTAACTATGTTCTGGTGTGTTTAAATCTCTTATTGTAGATGTTAGAAAAATCCTAGGTTCTAGAAATTTGTTAAATCTAATCATATCTATTCCCATTTTTTTAAAATGTTGGTCTAAATACCATTTTAGAATTTGATATCTACTCACTAGTACGTATACATGACCAAATTTCACACTAAAAAGGATTCAATATAAATACTATCTAATGCTTCCAAATTTTGCAAGACTGGTCAATTGAACATGTAACACCATAAATGATAAATCATACCTCGTGTTTAATTTTCACGTAAATCACTAAAAATAAAATGCATATCGAATTCGCAACGCTTAACCACGATATATACGTAATTGTTCTAGAAGAGATATTTTCACCCTTAAAACCCAAAAAAAAGAATATCTTTTCACCTTTTTCACATCCCATGCTTTTGTACTAATAAAGCATGACATACTCATCGTGGAATCCTAGGAGGTATGAGTACACACGCTCCATATTTTCCTTTTAACTAATCTCTAATTAGAATTTCACCAAAGTTGCAAAATTTGCTTAACAAACTATCTATCGATTGTGACCCTTTTTTGCTGTAAATTACTAGTAACTCATGCTACCATCTTGTGAACTTCACTGAAGAGTAAACCAACCACTACCAAATATATATACTCATTAGCAGCTATCATGATTGTGATCACTGATCAGTAGCTCAACCGGCTAACCGCAAAGAGTAACTGTGATCACTGATCACTTAAAAAAGTTTTCAAATTTGAATACTACTGGCATAAAAGAGACTAATTTGACATGCCCCAAAAATATAGGTTTTAGTGTGAAACTTCGTGGGTAACTTATTAAAGAACATAAATATGACGGTTGCGATGTGTATTAGTGTATACAGACTACTCAATTTCACGCTTACATATTTCTCCAAGGCTTTGATTAACATCCCCAGGAGTTTAAGAGAAGAAAAAAAAAATCCGACCGATTCCCAAATCATTCATATTCCATAGTACCAAATACAGATGAACTCACCGCTTTATAACACACAACCACACACACCAAATAATAAAAGCAAACAATGAACAATTATTTAAACTCGAATTGAAGAATAAATGAAATTATAGTTTGGTTAACCATTAGATTCTAATTTGGAATTTCTAAAATCACAGCTAGTTTACAAAACTGTCATTCCTCTATACATCACAACAGGAACAAACAAACGAACAATAATTTCTCAAGTAATTTTTAAAAAATGGAAGGATATTCATTAATCATTATTCAAACATCAATTTGGTTCGCCGGAGAATTGTCGCACCGAACAAGCAACCACCTGAGCCCATTGCTTCAACCTCAGCTTCATCGTCTCCGCATCATCACCTGTTTTATTTCAATTCCCCATCGTCAGATTAAAAAAAAAAAAACAATCCGTAAACATAATTCTAAAATTCAAACTTCACATACCTTGATCGACGATCGTCGTGCTCGAATTGCTGACTTCACCTTCCGATGCGATCGACGACAAAGACGAAGTCCGTGACAATCTGCTGCTATACTGTTTGTTGACGGCGCAATATAATCCAAGAGCTGGAAGAGTTTCCGAGAGTCTTGGATCTAATTCCGGCGAATCTGGTTCGAATCCGAATCCCAGCTCGATGCAGCCTTTGAGCTCTTCCAGATCTTCGTCTGTAACGCTCTTACTCCGACCAAGGCGGCCCAATGGCTGTTTTCCCTTCTTCCGTAGCCAAGCCTCTTCCCGATCAGCGTCCGGCGACCATGAGTGTTGCTCAACCAACGGTTTTGGCGGTGGTGCGTTGCGTTTAGACATTGAAAGCTCTAGGTTTTCTTGGAGGCTAATCGTTCATAGCTCTTGTAATTCCATACCCAAAACGCGTGCAGAGCACTTATAACATATATACAGTCAAACCTCTATAAATTAATACCATTGGAACCAATGTATTTTACAAAATTTTATTAATTTATCATGATTATTAATTTATAAAAGTAATATTTGAATCAAAATATCAACTTAGAACTGGAAAAAATTGTTAATTTAGTGAGATATTAATTTATCGAATATTAATTTATAGAAGTTTCACTGTACATATTTATTTAGTTTATTATATAATCATAAATGTTTTTTTTCAGCATATATAATCATAAATGTTATATTTGAAAATTGCCTGTAACTTTATGCTATTTTAAAAAAATTTAGAATTTTTTTGTTTGACTCAAATTGATATCATGCATTTGTTCAAGACAAGATACCGAATCTATGGCAAAATATTTGTCTTAAATGGTAAAGATATCTTTTATTTTCGAATGTAAATTTGACTACATTATTTATAATATTTTTAGAAGTTTTATTTAGATAAAATGTTCAGATTTCTGTAAATTTTTGTTTGACCCAAATAGGTGTCATGTATTTGTTAAAGATGAGATATTGAATCTTATGCAAGATTATTATTATAAACGGAAATATATCTTCTATATTTAAATATAAAAAGTAAATTGTTTATCTTTTACCAGGATTGAATCAATACATTTACTTAGATGTCATAGTGTCATTTTGATCTTTAGAGAAATAAAATTACTTACAGATTTATAATTTTAGTTTAACTTGTTTTGTGGTTTGTTATATTATATTACTAAACAAAAAAATTACCCGCGTGTTGCGCAAGATTCTAATTTTAAAACACTGTCAAAATCAAAATTTAATAGAACATTATGTAAAAATATAAAAAGTTATATACAATCATTTTAGTTCTATAACAGTAAATTATTATTATTATTATATTTTATATAATAACTATAAATTCATATGTATAAGTTAGGTATAAACACCATAGATAAAATATGGTATTATTTTATAAATTCAACTATATTAGAAACCTATATTTTATCATACACATTGACTTGATTTCTTCTTTCCTCCTATTTTTTTAGTTTAGTAATAATTTTCTTATAATTGAATAATTTAAATCATCTAAACTAATCACTATAGTCTCAAAATAACACGTAATATTTTAACACTCATAAACTATTACATATATACTATTCAATGTTTTGTATCATATATACTACTCTATTTTAATTTTATGTTCTTGTAATCCTGAGAGAATTATCATTATTCCAATTGATACAAAAACAAAATTTACTTATAATTTTGTGATAAGTATTTTTCTGTTTCTACTAATCTCAATTTCTTATAATTATATTTAAGATTAATTACATATTATTATCTTTTTATTAATTTATTATTTTATATTTAGTCACATAATAGCCTACATTATTTTTATTTTTCACATACTTAAATTATAACTTACATATGTTATAACTATATTACATTTTGTGTTATTATTATTCAATTTAGTTTTATTTTAAATAATATATTAATTGATTATAAATATTTATAGAAATTTAATTTTAAAAATAACTATTTAAAGTGATTACTTGTATGACAATAAATATGATTAGTGATGATGTGGAAAACTTTAGAGGAGAGAAAACTCTGCTATTATATATATGATTATGTAAATAGGTATTTGGTAATGGACGACTATATTCACCGTAAATAAATAATTCAATATGTAATGCATTCAAATATATCAGATGACTCAATTTATGCCATGATAAACTTTCCGGAAATATTGCATTCAGAATTTGTAAAAATTGCATATTTTAAGTTACATGTTCCATATATAATGTAGAAACATTAATTTTGTTGCCAACAACCAAGACATTTTTCAAAGTGAAGTTTGTTTACATATTTATTATATTTTCTTGGCAGTGCTTGTATCTTTTACTTTAATTAGTAAAGTGTCGCCATGCCATGGACCCGTAAAATTGCATGAATTGTTTTTCTTTCTTCCACATACCATATTTATTAACGCAAAAGGGCCAAACGAGATAGTGCTAATTTTGTTTTAGGTTTTCTGTTTGCTTTTCAATTAAAGTTCATAAACTCCAAAATATTCAAAAAGACGTATAAACGTTTACTACTTGGTAAGTTTTATTGTTTCTATTTATCAAAAAAAAAGTTTTGTTGTTTCTAGACGAAAAAGAAAAGTTTTTTCATCCACATTTGCAAAAAAATTAATTAATGATAAACATTAAATTGTTCCCTTGAGTTAATTAAAAGTAACAAAATTCTGTAAAGTTTATAGTAAGAGTAAATTTATTCGTTTGATGTTTGCATCATCCCATACATTAATAGATTTATTTATAAAATTATACGGCTGCACAAATGTATTAATCGGCTGGGAAACGCATGGTAGTAAAGGGCTCAATCAGAATAAAGAAAATAGACGAGGACCAACATGTAAACTTCACAAATTATGTGTACCTCAATTACAATACTTACATGGCAATATGGCATAACCCTTGCTGAAAAAAAAATGGTATTACCCAATAGAGGCATCGTTGACTGCAGAAGAAGAAGTTGAGATTGAAAATTAACACTAAAAAGCGACTCTGACAAATGTAGCCAATTTGGGTCAACCGGAATCCGGTTAACAGCTGGTAATATTTTTAAGTCTTTTAACAAACATGGCCATTAATAATGTTCTCATTTTCTCTCAATAATTATTGGGTTTGTTGTTGAACTGTGATATAATTTAGATATGATCAGAGTTGTCATGTTCATTTTCTACTTAAAACAAAGTCAGCTTATCGTTTGCACAAAACATTAAATCATTAGATGTTTCATTAAACGATTACCACCAGCTTTGATGTGATTATTACCTCGGACAAATTAATTAATATATTAACTACATTATTTTAACATAAAGTTACCCAAAATATCTTATTATAAATAGATGTGTTTTATTATTATTAATATAACCAAAGATTCAGGATTCAACGATTGAAACCGTTGACACGTCTCGTCCCTTTGCGAGTGACTTTCTGCTAAAGTAATACATAAGCTGTCCACATGACTAAGACAGGCTGTGCCATCGCGGAAATAAATAAGCTTTCTTTGTTAGGGCATCCTCATTAGACAACTTGTGGAGTGTCTTAAGGTTAAAAAAATTAAAAAAAAGACGGAACAGTGTAGATCCGTGTCTCTGCGGAGACACGGAAGACACCATAAGACACAACACGTGGCACATTATAATTAGAAGGAAAATAAGTTTTTTTTCTTTTTGCTTCATTTGCAAAAAAAACATTCTCTCTCTCTCAACCGACAAGCTCTCTCTTTCTCTCGTGAAAATCTCTCTGCATCTCTGATCTCAATCGATTGAATTCATGGTTAGTTCTTGTTTTCTTCATCAAATTGGCAATCTTCATCTTCGAATTTTGGAGTTTTGAAAGGTGAAGCTCCTCCTCTAGTGGCCACTTTTCCTTGTAAGCAGTGTGGATTCTTCTCTCTCCGGTCAGCTATGCCACGGATCTTCTCCTCTTGACTCCGGTAGTCGGAACGCTCAACCAAGATGACTAAATCCGAGTTTGCTTTTCGCCGTTCATCTCCAAAGTCACGAGCTCTGCCAGATCGGATCTCCTCACGCTGCCTTCTTCCGGTGAGTATCTCCATGAAGCAATCGCCTCTACCTCACCCGCCAGAGCCACCAGATCCGCCGGACCCGCCAGACCTTCCTTAACCTTTGAAGAAAAGGCTTGGTTTATATCTCGTTTCTGCTCCTCTGGTTTACCACTGCGCCATAGATCCTTCCCTCCAGGGGACTCGTCTCGCAGGACCGGAGGGTCTCTCTGGCGTCTCTAGAAGTGTGTCCTCTCTCGACCACCACCACCACCGCTTGCTACTGCATTGTTGAAGCTCATTCCCCTCTGTCGCTGGGATTAATCTCGCCGGACCGAAAGTCTCTCCCAACATATTCAGAAGCATACCTCATTCCGATCACCGCCATATATGTAACATCTCCAACCCTTTCGCTTCTCCAGGTAGTCTCCTCTTCACTTTCTGATTCTCCAAAGTTGGATCTATATCAGCTTAGGCAAGAGTTTGTAGAACTGGGTTTGAAAGTGATATTTCTCTGTTTGGCATGTTTTTCACATAAACGAATTTTCAAATATTTCTCTGTTTTGGACATTGTTGAAACATGTTAAAGGGTAAGAGCTAAATGATGTTAGCTCTGTGTTTAAAACTAGTCTTGTATGATCTTGTATTTTCATATTTATTTAAGTGAGTTTTTTATTTAAAGAAAAATGGATAAAGCTTAGAGGTTTGAAACCATCTCTTTTACTCCATTTCCAAGTCCTCTGAGTTAAGTCAACAACACTTTCACTCTACTTTCTTTGCTTATTTAGATTTCAGTTTTGATATTGTATCCACTTTTTTAAGTTCTCAACCACTTTGATGAATTATAGCTTTTTTACATTAATTGAGAGTATGTGATGTTATATAAATCTAGTGATTTTCTCATTGTTTCAGGTTCTAGAACTTCGTTTGAGAGAGGAACAAAGTGACAAAATCTTCAAGAACCTTAAAGGTTTTTTCTATTATGTCTTTGGTAAAATTAAGGAGAAAACATTTGGCTTTAACAAAGGTCCATGAAATGATCCTGAAGCTGACTGGGACACGCAAATTGCAACTATGTTCCATGTTCCATGTTCAAGTGCTTGAGCAAGAGTTGACTGCGACAGAATAAGGTACTATTAAAAATGTTCCAGAAAATAACAAAATCTGATTCTTACCTTAAAAATCGATGATTGATTTCTTGGTTTTTGTTGTGCGGTTTAGGTTTTGGAATAAGCTATTGTGAGTCAGAAGGAGACTTCAAAGCTTTTGATGGATCAATCGAGACCCAGGTGTTGTTTCTTCAATTTAGCTATTATGTCCTTTATCTTTTTTTTTCTACATAATATGTTAGCTTTGAATTAGGATTTAGTGATTGGTCTTTTATCAAAATCTTTGATTGATAGCTTGCTCATAACTGGAAAATGTGACATAACCAAACTGGAAATTGGGACATAACCAAACTCGAACAAAACTGGATGTTTAAACATAAATAAACTTAAACTTTATATTGATGACACATAAAGTATACAAAGTATAAAGTATATGTCTTATTTTCAAAGAGGTACTCAAGTCTTTGGTCGAGACTTGTTATGTATAGTCAAGTATATACTCAATTCTTTGACAATGCTAATTGTTATGTATAGTCAAGTATATACTCAAGTATCTCTTTGACAGAAAATCATAACCCTACAAATATTTTGCTATTTATGCTGCACAAGATTTCATCTTTAAAAACCTGATGTAACCAAGTTTTTTTTTCTCCATCGTTCCTTTGTTTACGCTATCGGTTCGAGCAATCCCAATAGTTTTAGTCTAAACTTTAGCCAACAAGAGCCAAACAATCTGAAACTCTTTCTTCTTTTTCTCCTCCTATCCAAGTTAGCTCATCACAAGTTTCTCAGTATAGTACCCAATATAGTGATGCCCAAAACCTAGAGGAGAGCTCAAGAGATCCTAGACGTAGATGGACAGCCCCTGAAGATGTTGTTCTCATTAGTGCTTGGTTAAACACCAGCAAAGATCCAATCATCGGGAATGAACAAAAGGCTGCTGCCTTTTGGGAGCGAATAGCAGCCTATTATGCGGCTAGTGTAGCAGTTGCGGATAAACCAAAGAGAGGGGCCAACCAATGTAAGCAGAGATGGAAAAAAATCAATGAGAGTGTCAACAAGTTCGTAGGATGCTACAGCCAAGCTTCGAGTCGGAGAACTAGTGGCCAATCAGAGGATGATGTTCTCCAAATGGCTTACGAGTTATACTTTAACGATCATCAAGTCAAGTTCGCACTTGAGCATGCGTGGTTGGAGCTTCGCCATGACCAGAAATGGTGTACCTCAAAAGCTAAAGACAGATCGAAAAGAACAAAGCTAGATAAGGGTGGCGCATACTCCTCAAATTCAAATACAACATCTCATGGTAAGGAAGAAGCCTCTCCTAGACCTCCTGGTCTTAAGGCATCCAAAGGTAAATCCAAAAAGAGTGACAGAACAGAAGCAAGTGAAGCTAGTTCCATGTTAAAGTTTGAGAGATTGTGGGAGATCAAGGAGAAAGACACAGCTGCAAGAGAAAGATTATCCAAGCAACGCCTTTTAGACAGTCTCATAGCCAAAACAGATCTTTCTGAGCCTGAAGTCAACCTGAAAAACAAGCTAATTGCTGAGATGTTAGGATAATGATAAGGTACTCTTTTATGTGCTTACATACTTGTTAGGAACTGTAACTCTGTTAGAAACTGTAGCTTGTTAGAAACTGTAACTTGTTAGAAACTGCAACTTGTTAGAAACTGTAACTTGTTAGAAACTTGTAAATTGTTAGAACTTAGAGGTGATTAAACTTATGACTTAACTCTGTTTGTAAGATTCAAAGTAGCTGAGTTTGCCAGCTGTTTTGCTGTTATAGTTTTTCTGTGTTACTCTGTTTCTATACGTAAGACGTATGAGTGATTGCAATGCCACAATTATTTTCTGGAAAAACACAGTTCTTGTCTTGTTTTATATGGTATTGATTGCTAATTTTTTGTCCACTTTGCTTTGTTTTTCTTGCAGATAACAACCCGTGAAATGTGCAAATTGATCAAGTGGTGCAATGTCGGCAGAAGACAACAAAGAGAATGTCAAGTCATAGATTTCTTATGTAATTTGTTTCTTGTATTATTAGACTTCTATATATTGTAACTCAACGATTTCTTATGAATCAACTTTCATTTCGCTATATCCCACTTCATTTCCAATTCCCTTTTCTTCCAATTCTCCTTTTTTTTTACGTACAAACTCATCAGTTTCTTATTTTGACAAACCAAAAAAAATTTCATAATCTCTTCATTTTCCAATTTCAAATTCATATTCAAATTCAAACCAATCTTATAATTTCAAACCAATATGTCATCTTCAAATTTAGATGAAGAATTTGATCAAGCTTTTGATGAACAATTTGATAGTCTATTTCAACAAGGCATAGATAATTATGCCCATCATCAAGAAGCAACAAGTTCAAGGCGCAAACGATCTTATGTTGAAAGAGGACGTGAGGAAGGGCACACTCGTTTATGGAATGATTATTTCAGTGATAATCCAACTTACTCTCAAACTATGTTCCGACGTCGTTTCAGAATGAATAAGCCATTGTTCTTACGTATTGTTGATATACTTGCCAATGAAGTACCATACTTTCAACAAAGACGAGATGCTACGGGAAGATTGGGTCTGTCTGCACTACAAAAGTGTACAGCGGCCATTCGTATAATGGCATATGGTTGTGCAGCTGATGTAGTGGATGAATATGTCCGCCTCGGTGAAAGCACCGCATTGCTATGCTTGGAAAACTTTGTGGACGGAATTATATATTTGTTTCAGGATACTTACCTAAGAAGGCCTACAGCAGAGGATCTCCAACGATTGCTCAATCAAGGAGAAGAACGCGGATTTCCTGGGATGATAGGAAGCATTGATTGTATGCATTGGGAGTGGAAGAATTGCCCCACAGCTTGGAAAGGGCAATATTCACGTGGATCTGGAAAACCTACAATCGTTTTAGAGGCTGTGGCTTCACAAGACCTCTGGATTTGGCACGCATTTTTCGGACCTCCAGGTACCTTAAACGATATCAACGTTCTTGACCGTTCACCAGTTTTTGATGATATATTAGAAGGTCGAGCTCCAAGCGTGGATTATGTTGTTAATGGACGACATTACAATATGGGTTACTATCTCACTGATGGTATATATCCGAAATGGGCAACTTTCATCCAATCAATTTCAATTCCACAAGGTCCGAAAGCATCATTATTTGCTCAATGTCAAGCGCCTTGAAAAGATGTCGAAGCGTGCTTTTGGGATCTTGCAAGCTCGATTTGCGATTGTCAAAAAATCCCTCTTACTTGGGATAAGACAAAAATAGGAAAGATAATGAGAAGCTATCTTATATTGCACAATATGATAGTAGAAGACGAACGAGATGAGTACAATATGTACAATATATCAGAATTCTATCAAGGACAAGGAAGCGGAACATCATATGTGGATTTAACATATTCTACAAATATGCCTACCAATCTCGGCAATATGATGGGCATTCGAAATCGACTTCGTGATACAACACAACATCAACAATTGAAAACTGATTTGGTTGAACATATCTGGCAAAAATTTGGCACGACTCAAGATTAAACCTGAGAGAATTACGTTCTTCATAATGTTTTTATATGTATCTATAATTCTACATATTTGTTGACCGTTTATTATCTCCAATTTTAAGTTTGAATTTGTTTTTTACGTTTTGTAATACATGTTTAGATGAATTTATAATGTTATATATATATATTTTCAAAATATTCTATAATTATTCTATAATTAATTTTAGTTTTATATTTAATATTTTCCATAAGTTTAATCTAACATTTGAAATTTTGTAAATTTACACAAAAATAAATACTCATTATCAATTAATTATTATTTTTTAATTCTTAAGACATCTTCAAAGTATCACTAATGGAAGATGGTTTAAGTAATGATAGTTAGTGGATGTCTTAAATTATAAAATTATAAAATTTAATATTAATTATTACTTAAGACATCCATTACAAGTTGTCTAATGAGGATGCCCCTAGAGACTTAAACTTCGTTAGCAAAGTTGGAATCTTTTCCCCACTCAAAAGTCCTAGACCAGAAAAAAACGGTTCAAATTGATTGGAACCGGTTTGAATACATCTCATCGGGTTTCTAAAATCACCAGTAATCACCACAAGAGCAGACTCCATTCTTGAAATGATGAAATCGGTTTGAATCCCTCACAATGATCTCTCTCTCAGTGATTCTTGATATGAACTTTGTCACGCTATGGCAATCACCGCATACTCTGAGATTCTTAAAGATCTGAATCGTTGTCTTTGGAGGAGTGGCGATAAGTCCAAATGCAATAGCCAATCTTTCACTATGACTCATGAGAATATGCTCTTTCTCATCATCTTCAACATCCTGCAGCACAAATCTATAGTCCGGTACATACCCAAGCATCTTCATTTTCGCCAGTAACGTCGTTAATTCTCTGTACATCTCTTCATACATTGGATGCGTTTGGTTTCCTGTGTAAAAGACTTCAACTTTGTTATTTACTTCCATTGAACTCCAACCTGGTGTCTTCCTCAAACCTTTGCCTCGGGCGATTGACCGTATTTCATCAACTCCTTCCCATTGTCCAGCACTAGCATACATGTTTGACAATAGAACGTGATACCCGACATGCTCGGGTTCAACCTCGAATAAGTGTTCAGATGCGATCTTTCCCATATCAACGTTTCCATGGACTCTACAAGCGCTGAGAAGAGCTCCCCAGATAGATGCATCAGGCTGAAGCGGCATGCTTTTTATAAAGTTCAACGCGGTTTCTAACTGACCAGCTCGACCAAACAAATCTACCATACAACCGTAGTGTTTCAAGCTCGGTGCTATGCCATAATCCGTTTGCATGATCTCAAAGCACCATTGACCCTCGTCTACTAGCCCAGAATGGCTACAAGCTGATAACAGAGTCACAAATGTAATGTGATCTGGCTTCACTCCTTCATTAAGCATCTCTCTAAACAGCATCACTGCTTTCTCACCATGCCCGTGAAACCCATGGCACGCTATTAAGGTGTTCCATGGCACAGAGTTGACTCTTGGGATTTGATAAAACAAAGAGAGTGCATTGTCTAGTCGTCCACATTTTCCATACATATCAGCAAGGCTTGTTCCAACAAACACATCCAAATAAAGACCATTCTTTAAGAGACGGCCATGAAGTTTCATACCTTGACGCAATGCTCCAGCCTGAGAACAAGCAGGCAAAACGCTCACCCAAGTCCCTTGGTTAGCGATTATCTCTCCCCCTTCTTTCTCCATTATGTTATACATTTCAATCGCTTCACTAGCAAAACCGTTTTGAGCATAACCAGATATTATGGTATTCCATGAAATCACATCTTTATTCGGGAGCCAATTAAACACTGCTCTTGCTGAATCTACAAGGCCTAGTTTTGCATACATAACCACAACTGCGTTCCCAATAGTAATATCTCCCAAAAACCAGCCTTTCCTCAAAGTGAAACCCTGCACAGATCGACAAGCACGAATATCCCCTAACTGCCCAAGTGTAGAAGCTAAACTAATCAAAGTAAGGCAATCTGGTTGAATTCTACTTAACCGCATCTCCTGAAACAGCGAAAGCGCTCTAAGCGGGTGCACATTCAGCTCGTAAGCCTTAATTATCGAATTCCAAGAAATCAAATCCCTCACAATCATCCTGTCAAAAATCTTCTGGCAATCCCTAAGGTTACCAAATTCAGCATACAAATCAATCAGCTTGTTGGAAACAAACAGTTCGGACTCCAGTCCATGTTTAATCGAGTATGAATGAATCGTAATTCCTCTATTGAAATCACCGACCTCTGTGCAAGCCGAAAGGAGACTAACAACAGTAACAGAATCCATGGCTCTCAACCCACCAGACAGAGTTAAAGCATCTTTAGCATTTCCGCTTTGACAATACCCAGAGATCATTGCATTCCAAGAACCCATGTCTCTAACAGGCATTTCATCAAACAGTATGCGTGCATTCACCACCGCTCCATACCGACAATACAAATGAATCAACGACGCAGCAACAAAGACATCCCACACAAATCCAAACTTCAAAGCCAAGCAATGAATCTTATTCCCATCAACAACATTTCTACAAGCTTTCAAAACCGATGGGAAAGTGCGGTAATCAGGCTGAAGTCCAGAACTCAACATGAAGAGACTAAAACATCTAATAACTTGAGAGGAATCTCCCAGACGGCCATAACAAGAAATCATCGAATTCCAAGCATAAACATCTCTGTTCTGGATATGATCAAACGTATGCCTAGCAAATGCAACATTGCCAAGATAACAATAGAGATTAACAAGTTTAGCTGAGATACAGACATTTTGAATTGCTTGCGAGACAACGAGACGTGCGTGAAGGCATTTGGCTAACTGTAATTTAGTGCAATATCTGAAAAGTGTGTGAACATCATCATACCTAATTTCATTCCCATCTTTATAACAATCTTGTAAAGCATTTGCAGATGCTGAAAATTCTCTAACTACTACTCCTACAGATTGCAAAACTCTTGTAAAGCGCCCACCTTTGCTGCTCGGAAAAAGTCTGAACAGTGAAAAGGATCCGAATTTCATCAAATTTTCGAGGGAAGAAGAGAATATTCAGAGAAATTTTATCCATTTATATATACCTCAACATACGGGGTATTGAAAATTTCCAACGATTTCTACCAAGAGGTCTTGTGTTAACTCATTCAAGAAAAGCAAACTCAGAAACCGCGATGAGGGACTTAGAAATGGTAGAATCGGAGAAGCGATATTGCGACGGCGAATTGAAGAGTCCGACGAGGCTTTACCGACGGCCTCAAGATTTAGACTTTAGTAGAATAGAACGACCGGTCCATAGGTTTTCGTCTGTAATTGCGATTTGGTATTTAATAAAACCCGGTTTGTACTGTAAACCGTGCGGTCTAACCACTGAAACTTAAAAGCCCGCTTAGTAAGACAACTAAAACTAAAGCCCAATAATTTTGAAAGCTGGCTTAAAACCCCAAATATATAGCCGTTGACCAGATGGCGTGTTATATTAACTGTATCCTCTTTCCATAAATACCCATTTAAAACCTTCATTATTCACATAATTTGGATTTGCGTATAAGAGTACAAAACCTTCGTGCTTACATTATTCGGGCCATTCACTTCACTCTTTCACATGCATTTGCTAGGAAACTAGTTATTGTTTTTGATTCAAGGAATAATAGTTTATTTGACTCACGAGTCATGATCCATCTATGCCTCCAAGCTTTCTCCAACCCATAATTTCCTTGTGTTTTTTTTATTAGCATCGAGATATCTCCAATCAATAGACCTCTTTCCAAGATTTCAACTACTCTGAACAACTTTAATTCTTCTAGACACTACATAAATAAAGTAATAAAAACATGGGCATGACATAGATTCTTTTTCTTCATCGTGGTTTAGCTTTTTTTAATCTACTTTTTTATTGTTAATTTTTTATTTTATCTTACCATGGAATTAAGAAAAACTAAACTCTTTAAACTTACCATTTTATAGCAACTTACATTTTTTACTGGTCTATTAAAGAAGCTATATATATATATATATATTCTTTTAGCATATCTAGGATTTTATAAGATCTGAAAATGAATCAATCTGCAGAACTGTCCTCTTGGCTGTCCAATACGAGTTCTATTTAAATTTTGGTTGTGTATCATTCAATTCATTTTAGCCTCTCTTTTTCTTTTGAGTAATTGTTTCTTCCGTTTTGATCTAGATTTGTGAGTCTATATTGGTTGTATTATTATCGAATATAGTCATCTCTTACCATTTTAGGTTTTCTCTTTAGTATTTTGCGTGTTGTTTCTCCGGTTTGTTCTTGTTTGATTGTTTTATTTTGTATTTTGGATTCATAAAAATAATTATTTTTTTAATATATTGATTTCATCTAGAAGAAGGTTATAATATAGTCTCTTTTGTTTCTACTTCTACAGAACCTCAAAGAAGTAACTTCAATTTATTAAATTTGATTTAGGAAAGAACACGTCTCGAAAGACCAGAGAGTCGACCCCATGTAAATTCTATATAAGATTTGAACAAACTGACGATTCCATTATTTTAATGTGATGTAGAGAGTAGACTTTCCTAATCCAGTAGATTCTTTGAGAAAAATGTTATGATATGATTGAAAACACACAAATAAAAGATGGGAGACACGAAGGGTCGCTTGTATTCTCCCGAGTCAGAGATAAGAGTCCATTATGGGGAAGAAACATCTTTAAAAAAAGGAAAACAAAATTAATTGAAGACAAGATCACATCACATGTGGAGATCAACACAAAGGATTATGGACTATGGAGTATTAGAAATGATTTATGTTGCTTCATTTTACTTTTTAATTGTTATGAGGGCGTTGAGTGCGCCACGTGGCAGATGTCCATCCCTTGTAGGTGCAGCAAAACGTGATAAAAAAAGATTCTGGACTATCCTCTTTTTTTTCCAACTTTTCTGAAATCGTATATTGTAACATTTTTTGAGTTTTACTTTATAATATCCTTTAATTTTCTATGTAGTTTAGACTCAGTGTACGCATACTAGCAGTGAATGATGATTGGACCACTCAACGGTCGATTTGCCCAAGGAATGGGATCCTTAGAATGAAATAACGTTTTCTCTTTCTTTTTCTTCTAATTCCATTCGATCAAATATGTTCACCACTTTATAATATATAAGTGTGATATCTAGTTTATCAGGTAACTACTAGCGAAGACTGTCGAATTGTTTCATGTATAACGGATTAAGGGATTCTCACTTTCATTACTACATTGCTACTAAAAGATGAATACGTGGTTTATGGAATCTCTAGAGTATTGTTTTGTCAACTAAAATGATAAACTCAAATCCATAAATCTATACTATATTAAAGAAAGAAATAATACATATACAAAATCTCTTAGCGTATTACTTAAAAAAATTATATCATATAATTTCTATTTTTTCTTTCAATTCTACGATATATTTCCTTTTTTTTTGTTAATGTTGCAAGAATATAGACATTAACCCTGATAATGAAAAATATAGACCGAATATTCTTCTATTTACAATTTTGATTGGTTATCTTTTTAAAACAATATTTTAATATTTTATTCCGAGAGTACTACTCGGTCTCGTAATCAACGACGCTGTTTAGGAAATCTAACGGCCAATATCCTTCCACTTTGCGAATTGCTATTCGTGGGAAACGCAAATGTATCGATAATGATTTGAGAAAAGCAGCGTTTCTCATTGGACCACGTTGCCCAATCCCTTCGGCTCACGCATGATCTGACGTCAAATGGAGGACATTGGATATTTATCGAGAATAAAATAAAACGCATCCAAACAAAAGAAACCACCTTTATATCACGACGAGTGTCACGCCATGGACACTTGTCGATCTCTCTCTCTCTGACCATTTCAGGTATTTTTTCTTTCTCAAAAAGGAAAATTTGATTTCCCATTACGAAGAGAAGGTCAGGAAAATTAAACTTCATTTTTTTTTTGGTTAGTTTGTGTGACTGAGCTGCTTAGTTTTAAAAAATCCGTTTTCTTTTAATTTTTTGGTTTGTTGAATCGATTTTGTAGCCTATCAGTGATTGGTTTCTTGTTCAGATTCATTGATTCGATGAGGATAATGAATTTTCCCGCCGAATATAAGCATATGATTGGAGAATTGTTTCCTGATTGGAGATTTCACACTTTTCACTATTTAGCTCTGCTACTTCACTGTACATGTTTCTTCCAGATCTTTTGTTGGGTTTATGTATACTCTAGATACGGATTTAGCTTCGAATTGATAAAAATCTGATTTTGTTGGATTTTGATGCTACTGCTGTTTCCTAAATTTTGGTATTTTTTAAAAAATGGATAAAGATCAGTGCTTTAGATTCTTTCTTTGTTTTTTTTCTCTGATGAATTAAACTGTAACCTCTGCTTGTTTGTGTTCTTGCAGGGTTTATTGATATATTCATAGCTTGATTTGAGAAGGAAGTAATGGGGTCTCGAATAAACTTCAAGAACTTTGTTGATGGTCTAAGTGATGAAGCTGCAATTAACTCAAAGCAGCCAACGATGGGGAGTAGTGTTCCATTGACGAGACAGAACTCGGTGTTCTCATTAACCTTTGATGAGTTTCAGAACTCATGGGGCGGTGGAATTGGGAAGGATTTTGGGTCTATGAACATGGATGAGCTCTTGAAGAACATATGGACTGCAGAGGAGAATCAGTCCATGATGGGAAACAACACCAGTTTCAACAACATCAACAATGCTAATAGCGGAAACGCTGTTATTAACAACAATGGTGGTTTATCTGCTAGTATGGGAGTGGGAGGAGAAGGTGGTGGTGGTTTTCTTACTGGTGGGAGTTTGCAGAGACAAGGGTCACTTACCTTGCCTCGTACGATTAGTCAGAAAACAGTTGATGATGTCTGGAAGGAGCTGATGAAGGAGGATGACATTGGAAGTGTTGTTGGTAATGGCGGGACTAGTGGAATTCCGCAGAGGCAACAAACGTTGGGAGAGATGACTTTGGAAGAGTTTTTGTTCAGGGCGGGTGTGGTTAGGGAAGAAGTTCAACCGGTGGAGAGTGTAAATAACTTCAATGGCGGGTTCTACGGATTTGACAGTGATGCAGGTCTCGAGTCAGCTCGTAATGGGTTTGGTACTAACCATCCTCATGATTTTTCTGGAAATAGAGCAGTACCGGATTTGCTGACAACTCAAACTCAGACACTACAGATGCAGCAGCCACAGAAGGTGCACCAGCCGCAACAACTGATACAGAAGCAGGAGAGACCTTTTACCAAACCGACCACTATAGCGTTTTCCAACACTATTGATTTGGACCACCATTCTCAACCTGCAACACAGGTGACTAAGAACCTGAAGAACTTCCATTTTATATGAAATACAATCATCTGACAAATATTAGATGTTGTTTTCATGTTTGAGGATTAAGCTGGTTTTGGATCTGCAAGTATGTTTTCTTTATTTGACCATGGCTTGTTTTTGCTTTTTTCACAGTGCCAGGAAGTGAAGCCTTCAATTCTTGGAATTCAAAACCTTCCTATGAACAACAATCTACTGCAAGCTGTTGATTTTAAACCCGGGGTTATGGTTGCAGCAGTATCACCTGGAAGCCAGATGTCACCTGATCTGACTCCAAAGAGCGCCATGGATGCATCTTTGTTGCCTGTTCCTTACATGTTTGGTCGAGTAAGAAAAACGGGTGCAGTTCTGGAGAAAGTGATTGAGAGAAGGCAAAAAAGGATGATAAAGAATAGGGAATCAGCTGCAAGATCCCGCGCTCGCAAGCAAGTGAGTTTTTGCTTAAATTTTGGAGGTTGAGGAAACCTTAAAACCGTGGCAATGGTTATTTAGTTTTTTGCTTTGCTGCGTGACAGGCTTATACGTTGGAGTTGGAAGCAGAAGTTGCGCAACTCAAAGAGTTGAATGAAGAGTTGCAGAGGAAACAAGTGTGTCCCGCTTCTTCCCTTTCACATTAAAGAATCTCGAGATTTTTAATTGGGTTATGTTTAGATTTTCTTGATATTGTGAATTTGTGATCACTGACCAAATGTTTCATATGCAGGTTGAAATCATGGAAAAGCAGAAAAACGAGGTACTGTCTTGATTTGAATATCCTTTATAGTGTTAGCTAGGCTTTTAACTCTCATGCAAAATGAATTACACTTTTATTGTGACTATGTTACAATGCCAACGAGCATGGATTTAACAGACTTTGGCTCATTTGTTGTTGTAGCTTCTGGAGCCACTGCGCCAGCCATGGATAATGGGATGCAAAAGGCAATGCTTGCGAAGGACATTGACGGGTCCCTGGTAGAGCTTATATCGGTGTCCAAGGAACTCAATAAAGAGCAGAAGTTATAGAACAAGACAGAAAATAGAAAGCTAGCTTTGTATGTAATTTAGGCAAGTGCTTCTGTGGGTGGTTGTGTAAATCGTGAAGTGTGACCGATTTGATAGAGATAGAGATCAGCACTCATTTGTTCTGTTTTCCTGAAGCATCTTTTGGTTTTATAGTCCTTGATGTAATGGATCTTGATCATCGTCTTGAACATCTTTGTGACTTAATCATAGTGGATTTATCTTGTAGTTTATATTACTTGTCTGCACCACTTCTTCTAGCGACTAATTTGGGACCGAATCAACTATGTTATAACTTATATAAGAGAATGAATTATATTGATTGAAACATCAAGTCTAGCATCAAAATCTAGAATCCAACTGGGTATACAAAACTAGATACAAATACTAAGCTTAAATGGCAAAATTCTTGCAGATACCATCAAAGTTGAACAGATGATACCGGTGAAAAGTCTCTGGAGTTGAGACGGTTTGATACCAAATGTGGAAAGTAAGACTTCGGTCTAAGGTCAGCAATGGGATATCTTCGAATTGTGTTTCTTGATCAAGATGCCTTCAAAACGGCATTTAATGCCTTGGATACTCATGCACAAGCCCTTCTGAAACGCTCCTTGCTCTACCATGTCCAAACAGCTTGCTAACAATAGCCAGGGAAAATTTGGTAACAGTTGCGAGCCCCAAACTTGTAATCACGTATCCATCTATAACAACTTCTGCACCTTCGATCATTTGTTGATTGGTAAGCCCGTCTGTGTCTGAAGGGTACACAGTCGTTCTCTTCTCCTGCAATAGGATTCAAACCGTGTATGGCACTTGTCCATGTATACGACAAAGAAAAGAATAATAACTATCTTCACTTTACCTTGAGTAAACCATGTTTATGCAAGACAGTAGATGAAGAGTTAGTAGCTCCATATATTCGCCCAGATTCATGTTGTTCCTTGAGCAGTTTCTTGAGAATTTTGGACTTCTGCAGACGTTCTGAGCCAGTAGGGCCTCCCTACGAAAAATTCAGCAAAGAGAAGATATCGAAATTACTCAACATGGAACAGCCAAATGTTGTAGTTCGTCTAAGCCTTTCCTAAGCATATTGATTTGATATGGCATAGAAGTTATATTGAAACATGTAAATAGCAAGATTTATCTAAGAAGTTGTGAACTAGCCAAAGGGAATGAGTTTAATGAGAGGCATGCAGGCTAGAAGAATAGCTTTTGCTTAATGTCTTACCGGAAGAACGATTAGATCATATGATGAGTCACCAGCTTCACCAATCAATTTGTCGGTGATAATTTTAGTGCCTTGGGATGCCGTAATCCGCAAAGATCTTTCAACAGATGCAACCGTAACATCTACTTTGGCTCTTCTAAGAACATCTGTGATTGTGACCACTTCCACCTCCTCAGACCCATTGGCTACCGGGATAAGAACCTGGATTTTAGTTGCATCATTAAAACCATAACCACAGATTTTAGAAGAATCAGCCATTTTCTCAGCTTTCAAATAATAAAAGGAGTGTGAAAGATGAGGGAATTGATAAAGGAAAAATAGCACTCCATAGGTGTAGAAGCTTAAGAAGAAAAACCAAAATCAGCTATCATCATATCCTCATGAGATAACATGGAAATGCATTTGTCATAGCTTCATGAGACTTACACGAGGTGTGTGGTTTAAAGACCAGTCAACGCTATTGAACTCTTCCTTCTTAGGATTCTGGTAACCATCACGCAGAAGCTGGTGAAATGATCGGAAAAGAAGACTATGAGAAGATTGTTGCGTATCGAGATGGATAAAGAAAAGACTGATTTAAAGAAGCATAAGTGAATTGGATAAAGACCAGAAACTCTTCAACCGACTTGGCTGTGGTTTCTCCAAAGAGCTGCTTCGCCAAGGAAAGAGCAAACTGGAAAGAAGTGCCAGGTCCACGGCTAGTTGTAAGCTCCCCTGAAATCTGAATGTTTGTCTTAACAGCCCAGAATGTAGGAAGCTTCCCGAAAAAAGCAGGATGGCCCGTTGTCTTGCACGATGAACTACACCAAGTTTAGAAATCAAAACATGAAGACAAAAGATCAGTTATTAGCTGACATACAATCCAAGCCTTTTGATTTTATACCCTCTTTCTAGTCAAAAGTCCCCATGGAAGAAGAGTGATAGCTGGAGCCATGGATATAGCCCCGTATAACCGCTTATCTGCAGCTTGTCTCTTCATGATCTTCTCGAGAATTTCACAATCTCTTAACCTAACAGCACCAGGCATGCCTCCCTTCACATTTTCAGATCAGCCCATAACAACGATTCAGAACGATTACAATAGAGGTCAATGAAACAGATGTTGGGTATGAATCAGCCAAAGCAGAACAGCAGAAGAAGTTTCTCATTTCTAATTCCAAAAAGGAACTTACAGGCAAAGCCACGAGATCATAAACTTGATCAGCACATTTTGAGATAAGAACATCAGCAAGCAATTTGGTCCCTGAGGATGCTTCAACCTCTAGTTTCTGCTCCACAGAAGCAACAGTGACCGCTGCACCAGCTCGTCGTAAAACATCAACTAGCACAACAGCTTCTATTTCCTCCGTACCATATCCAATTGGAACAAGCACCTAACATGGTTTCTCAGTTATCTTCAAGCGCTCTTTAACAAACAAAGCTGGAAACTTCAAAAGTAACAAGAAAAAAAGAGACCTTTTTAGTAGTTGCAGAAGACACAACGCCGACATCGGAATCTGGCGTTGTTTCCATACTTAGTGACATTGAAGCTCTGAGCCCTAAGTTTTGAACCCTCCTTTTCGACCCTTGTGAAGACGAAACCACAGAGACTGATGACAAACTCGGGGCAACAATCGTCGAGACACAACCCATCGAAGAGAAGAGCCTCGACTCCCTCAAAGTTGGACTCAGAGAAGCTATCATGGAAATCGAAAATCCTAAAGACCCCATTGACGATTGCTAATGCAACAGCCTGATAATCCCGCGGCTAGACAGAGAGTGAGCGTCTTATCTAATAAACTCTACGCTTCTTGAAGAAAGCGAATAAACAAAACGTCGTCGTATTATTGTCTTATTGCTTTGATTGGATAAAGATTTAATTTTTCCCCAAATTTTGTTGAAAGTATAACAAAAGTTGTGTGTTTTCACTAGTGAGACTGTCACACACGACTCCTCACCTAAAGAAATGAGACGAAAATGTTTTTAAAATAGAGTTTTTTTTCCCTGATCTTATCTTCTCTTTTCCTTTTGGTGTGGGATTCGTATTTTGGATATGAATTACAGACAATCAAGTAGTCAGAACAGTGTGTATAAATGTCTAAGTGAAATCAGTTTTGAGAGACAGTGAGAAGAAGACGAAAATGTTAAGGATTTTGGGGAGAAGGTCAATTTCAGCTTCTAAAGAGCTTACTAGTATCCAACAATGGCGGACTCAACCAAGAACCGATTCTAAGCCCGATCCTTTTCGAATTTTCCGGGCACTACAGAAGGGTTTCTGCGTGAGCGTTCTCCCGGACGGAGTTGACAGAAATTCGGATGCTTTTTCTAGCAACTCGATCGCCATGGAAGGGATCTTATCGGAGCTTCGCTCCCACATCAAAAAGGTAAAACCATTTCATCTATCGATTGATTTCTCTATTGTTTGCAGATGATATATACGTGTTTCTCCGTGGAGTTTTTTAGGTATTGGCCGGAGGTGGAGAGGAAGCGGTGAAGAGGAACAGAAGCAGAAACAAGCTTTTACCTAGAGAAAGGATCGATCGGCTTCTTGATCCTGGTTCTTCCTTCTTGGAGCTCTCTCAGGTTTTGTTTTATTCATTCTAATTTTGTTCCCTCTTTGGATTCAATTTACATATTCATTATTGAGTTTATAGCTGATTAATCTGGATGAGTGAATGAATATCATTAGAGGAGAGTATTGTTGCAATGTTGAGTTTGAGTTTCTTGATTCCGTTGCGCTACATCATTGCTGGAAACAGATTTAGCATGCGTGTTTGTTTATACACTCTATATGGTCTAGGATTGGAGAATTGGCATTGATCTAAAATTTGTTTGATTTTGCTGCTTATCGGATATGAATATGCTTGAAGCTTGCAGGACATGAACTGTATGAGGAGCCTTTACCTTCCGGTGGGATAATCACAGGGATAGGACCAATCCATGGCCGTCTTTGCATGTTTATGGCAAATGATCCTACAGTAAAAGGAGGGACTTATTATCCCATAACTATAAAAAAACATCTCAGGGCACAAGAGATCGCTGCTCGGTGCAAACTCCCCTGCATATATTTAGTTGATAGTGGCGGTGCTTTCCTTCCAAAACAGGCAGAGGTTTTCCCTGACAAGGAGAATTTTGGTAGGGTTTTCTACAATGAATCAATTATGTCATCCGAAGGAATTCCACAAATCGCCATTGTTTTAGGCTCGTGCACTGCCGGTGGTGCCTATATCCCTGCCATGGCTGATGAAAGTGTAATGGTGAAAGGGAATGGTACCATATTTTTGGCAGGACCTCCTCTTGTCAAGGTAAATTTTGCCAAATTACTGTCTTTCTCGTTCTTGTCTATATTAGTTTCTTAGAATGTAAAGCTATATGGAAATTGAACAGGCTGCAACAGGAGAGGAAGTCTCAGCTGAAGATTTAGGAGGTGCCACGGTTCACTGTAATGTATCCGGTGTATCAGATTATTTTGCTCAAGGTATATATATCTCTTTCTGCAATATTTTCTATTATATATGAAAATAACGACCATGTTATAGAGTTTAGAGCTTAAGAAGTTGCTCTAGTCTTGCAGATGAGCTACATGGACTTGCTATTGGAAGAAACATTGTCAAGAATCTGCACATGGCTGCAAAAAAAGGAATGGAAGGAACATTTGGAAGCACAAATCTTGAATACAAAGAACCGCTCTATGACATAAACGAGCTGCGTTCTATTGCTCCAGTAGATCACAAGCAGCAATTTGATGTCCGCTCTATTATTGCTCGGATTGTTGATGGGAGTGAATTTGATGAGTTCAAGAAACAATACGGCACTGTGAGAGAACTTTATTAGACTCATCTTTTTGATCCAAATATTAGCTTTTTACGTTTCTTATGTGTAACTTTTTTTGGCAGACGCTTGTGACAGGTTTTGCTAGAATATATGGTCAGACAGTAGGAATTATCGGGAACAATGGCATACTGTTCAATGAATCTGCACTAAAAGGAGCTCACTTCATTGAACTATGTTCTCAACGTAAAATTCCACTTGTTTTCCTCCAAAACATTACAGGCTTTATGGTAATTAAGGTGTTTTTGTTTTGATATAACATTTGTGTATACTTGGGATTTCTCTATCGATCTTACTTGCTCTTTTTGCAACCTCTGTTTTGCTTATAGGTGGGTTCAAGAGCTGAGGCCAATGGCATTGCAAAATCTGGAGCAAAAATGGTGATGGCAGTATCTTGTGCTAAGGTATGTTTAATTCATGGAAAGAGTCCGAGAATTTTGATTAGGATCTCCCACAATCTAAGCTTGGCTCTGAATTCAGGTACCAAAGATTACAATTATAACGGGTGCAAGCTTTGGTGCTGGAAATTATGCAATGTGTGGCCGCGCATACAGTCCAGATTTCATGTTCATTTGGCCAAACGCCAGAATTGGCATCATGGGCGGTGCTCAGGTAAACCATACTGAATCTAAATGTGTTTATAATTCGGATTATTTTTGTTATCATCAACTGAACAAAATTGTACTGAAGAAACCAAACTTTATGAAAATGTTCTATTTTTAATTCAGTTTAGATCGCTTTTGTTTCATGCAATTTTCATTTATTTGGATTCAGTTTAGTTTTGTTGTTTGTATTCGTTCCGGTTTGGTTTCTTTTGACGTTGTTTTTGTCTTGGGCGAAAACTTTGCAGGCTGCGGGTGTTTTAAGTCAGATCGAAAGGACTACCAAGAAGAGACAAGGAATAAAGGTACTGAATAAAAAACATTCTCTAAATCAATTACTATGCTTTTCTTTCAACATCCATTAGAGATCACTCTGCGTTTTATTTGGTGATGCAGTGGACAGAGGAAGAGGAAGAAGTCTTCAAGAAGAAGACGGTGGATGCGTATGAGAGAGAGGCAAATCCTTACTTCTCAACGGCTAGGCTTTGGGATGATGGAGTGATTGATCCTTCTGATACCAGAAAGGTTTTGGGACTTTGTCTCTCTGCTGCTTCTAACCGTTCTTTAGAAGATACTCGATTTGGTGTCTTTAGAATGTAAACATCTTTTAACCATTTATCATTCTCGAATAAATTACATCAATGAAAAAAACCTTTCATAATAGCTACCACAACTATAGTTGGTTGTCAATTTCAGGAAAAACATGGTCAACTATGTTCGTTGACCCGTTGAGTTTTTAGTTCCAAGCAAACTTTTAATTAAATATCTGTTAATTATTTTCAAGCACAAAAGGCGCTCGTGGCCCAATGGATAAGGCGTCTGACTTCTAATCAGACGATTGTGGGTTTGATCCCCACCGAGCGTGTCCTTTTCAATGTTGTTAACCCTTTTCTTCTTTTTTTTTTTTGACAAAAGGACCCGTTCTATTAGTCATTTACCACAACTACAAAAACGATGACGAAGTACTCAAAACTACCTGAAAATATTGAAAGCTAAGTAAGAGCAATGACATTCAAATCAACATAACATTGTTGTTGTATCCTTAAATTCCAGTTGAGACAGACAATAAACAATGACTTATCATTATCCAGTAATTCAGAGGACTGAGTAAGATGACAGTTATTATTCTCTTATCCTATGTAATCCACACGATGCTTCCACTTATGGATCATTCATCACACGCCCTTGCTTGTTTCAACTCCCTCTAGATATCAATACGGGTAAAGACAGAACCGAGCTCTTCGCGACATATTTTTCTTCTTCTTTTTCTCTTTCATTTCAAGGATAACTCTGGGTTGGGAGGAGATTGAGAATGAGGACGAGGATGAAGGACCCGCGCCTTTCATGTAGATAAAGCCACAGTCTTACAAATTGGGCAGAGATTCTTGAGCATGAGCCATTGCTTGACACAGGCAGTGTGGAATTCATGACCACATCCCAGAGTTCCAAGATCATCGCCTTCTACATACTCTTCCTGTCAAAAAGGCATCACGGTTTTCACATCAGCTTGCGAGTTAAAGCTGAGTAAATACATATCAGTTCAAAAAATGGGGAAGAACAGATTAATAAAACCAACAATATAAATGCATCTATCTATGAGATATTACATTAGTCCTGTTTTGGTTTATCTTATTGCACCTCATCTACTACTATAGAGAAGTGAATTTGTTGCAAACAAACAGCCACAAGCTATAAGAGTTATTGCTAGACGAAGCAACAGGTCAAAAAGAGCTGCATACAAGATTTCCCAGTATAATGGTCATTTCAGGTCATACCTGACAGACACAGCAAGGCTCCATGTCCTGGTGAGATTCAGCAGCGGAAGATGTATGTTTGTGCTGTTTCATTGCTTTGAGAATCACCTCTTCGCTTAGCCCAGTGCTCACATCTCCTATGCGTTCCCCAAGTGCCAAGAGCTCCTACATTCCAAATGAACGTTTTTGGCAAAAATTGGTAGATTGTGACAAAATGGTAAAAGAAGAATGAACACTCACCTCATACGACATATTGTCAACGTCAAGGCGCATATCCCGATGCCTATCATGCATCTCAGCCATACCATGGTAGATCAGTGGATCAAATACCATATAATCCTATCAGATCACCAAATGAAAGTCATGATCCAAAAATGAAATAAGGAACTTGCACTACATCTGTTTGTACAAATGCCAAAAGATTTGCTCTAACTGCATTTACTCTCATGTGAGACCTATCATTTTAGAAACTGTAAATACAGTACAATTACAAAGATGGTACACAACTTAGATGTTGACATATGCATACTGAAAATCTAAAACTAAAACTTGAAGACAAAAAGTGCAATGTGATTTTACCTATTAACTGGTTTTAGCAAGGTTTGATAGAAATCAGTTGTGTGACAAAATCATACCTCAAACCGTAAATTCTCCCCTCTTCGCATGGCACTCAACACCTGCCGTATCTGCCAATAAACAAATAATTAACTTTCAATAAGACAAAATACCACGCCAGCTCATACTAAGTTCATTTAACAAAAAAGGTTCTCCCACAGAAGGATAGTGTGAAACAGTGAAAGATGATACAGACCTCGAAATCAGTCGGTTCCTTCCATCGTTATCAGAAGCTAAGCTTCTTCCTAAGTGACGCAAATGGAGAAGATCACTTTGCCTTTCCAGTAACAATCCTGACCTTCTTTGTCGAGAGCGATGACTACGACTACTAGATCCAGATGGCGCTGCAGCTTCGTTTGAAGAAACAGAAGGCCCTGTGGGTAGTAATGGAAGAGAAGCACCATGGGTAGCAGATTCAGATTCAGTACTAGGAAATAAAGACCACGGAGCAACTTCTGATATCCTTGATTGATTATGGGGAGTGACCCATGATGGATTTGGCTGCAAACCATGTATCCCTGAACTCAAACCTGCTCGAGGCACAAAGGGAGAATCTCCAGATGTACTAGAGCTTCCACGAGTGAACCTCCAATGAAATTGATCCTGCACTTGATTTCTCGTTTCAGTTGAAGGTGTAGTAAAGACGGGCTGCTCTGAGTTGATTCTTGGTGCGTCCCATGGTGGTCCAAATCCCTCTTCAGGCATATTGTTTGTTCTCGAACTGGAAGAAGCATTCCAAGCAAATTGGTGTATATTTCTGGTTAATGCAGGAAGGTGGTTCATACTTGGCTGACCCTCACCACTGCTTGAGCTACCTGTAATTGGTATTGCTCTTGCATCCAGAGGGTCAACAAAAGCAGAAGTTGCTGGTAAATGCTGTTGCTGAAGCACAGAACTACCGGGTTGTGAAAAGCTAAATGCTACTGACTCCTGCACCTGCCCGGGATTTAACCGCCTGCCGGGTCTAGATAAGGTTTCACTGCTTCTTACAGAAGGAAAAGCACTTGTTGCAACTGCTCTTCCACCACCCGTTCCAAATCTTGGTTCCGGTAGACCAGACTGATTAGTAACATTTGGAGGATTTGCCGAGGACATAGACAAACTTAAGCTACTTGAAGCATCATATTGAGCAAGACCCTCATTCCAAGCACCATTCTCAGTTTGAAAAAAGCAACCATGACTTTCACTAGGAAAAGAATGGCTAGGAGCTCCTTCAAGAGCCTTTCTTTTGCAGGATGAACCTAGGCCACCTAAACCACTGCTTCTCTCCTCTGCGGTTTGACTTGAGCTTCCCAATGAACTCTCACAGTTATTATGGCGGATAACTACCCCTGAACTCTGCAGACCACTACCATTAATGTCCATGTCCTTTCCAAGATTTACATGCCCTAGCATATGATTAGAGCTTGACCCTCGCAAGAAGGAAGGTCCATTTCTGGTGTGGCTGCCAATCTGAACCCCTCCAGATAACATCATACCATTAGAACCTGATTGCCCTTCCTCAAATCCATAACCGTCTGAGGGAAGCTGGCGATCTGTCTTTGAACCAATGGAATTGACCTGATCAGAAGGTCCCAATCTAGAGCTAGATTCACCAAAACTCCACCAGTTATGATTTTGAACAACATGCGAGCTCGAGCTTGCGTAAGTTGGTCGTCCTGAACCAGTACTATTGTTTGGAAACTGAAGATCCACTGGATTCAGCATGCTATTCGAAGTAGCCTCTGAATTGGTGCTACAAATGGGTTCTCCATCTGCATAATTTATTCCAGTAGATGAATCACCAGTGCTTCGTGGCCCTTGCATTGGATTTATTTATACCACTGACCAGAACACAACTACTCTCTAGGCTCCGAAATGTAGCATCCCTATTGTGTTGCCAGTTGGTACTCCAAGAAATAAAAATCTGAAAGACTGAAACCATGAGATAGTAAACCATCAATTTTAAAATATCAGGAATTGCTAAACACACTTAAAAACTTGATGAGGAAGAACTCCATTGTTAAGCAAACAACTCAAGCATTTGCAAAATCATGACTTTAGCAGTTGAGCAACTCAGTATTTTCTCAAAAATCTTGTCGGAAAATGAGAATAGAGAGAATGTAGCTACAGATACTAAAGCGAACAACGCAAATCTCCAGACACATAGTTTTTGCCTAAATTAAAAGTCTAAGCCTGTTACTGAAATTGTCATAATTTTAACTTGAGATAATTACAAGACTGCATTTATAACCATGAATTACACATTCTGATTCATCACACCAAAAAAAAACACAGCTATTCACTAAAAAATCGAGCTTTCCAATTCAAAGAAAGAAGCCCTAAAATGGGCAAATCCCGATCTTCCAGATTCGCAGCAATTAAGATGAATCAACGGTAAAACAAAAAGAATTTCCAAACAAAACATCACGACGATCCATACAATGAAATCGATTCAAGACCGATAGTCTTATATTAAGAAAAAAAAAAAAGAATCAGAAGATTGAAGAAATTGTACCTGAAAAATCAAGGAGAGAACCAAACTAATCTGCTTCGAACCTTGAAAAGTTTTAGAAAACAAATTTAAAGGCGTTTCATTTTCGAAATGATCTGGATGCGTTTGCCCTCTCCTTCCATATGTATTATAAATCTCAGTGTCTTCCTCTTTAAATCACCCAGAAAAGCTCAAAAATTTCCCCAGAAAAATGAAAGAATGAAAAGAGCATAAAGGAAAGAGATGAAATGGGTTATTAAAAAAATGAGAGAGAAGGAACAGAGGAAGCAGTGGATGAGAGAAGAGAGGATTACATGTGATATCTCTCTTCTCTTACAACATTTTCCTTGTAATTAAATTCTTCCATAAGATAATTTTTAAAAATAATACTAGTAATAAAGAAGTTTGGTAGTAAATGAATCAGGCAAAGACATTATTTATTGTTTTGTAAGAGTTTTTTCAGGACGTCGCTTGTTGCCTCAGTGCTGCTGCTTACCTTTTTTTCCTCTCCTCTCTAATTTTTTTTTCACTTCTTTTTTGGGGTTTGTAATAAATGTTAAAATTGGACCGTTTAAAACTTAAAGGCGTTTGCTTACCATAAAAAGTAATTTTATACTAATGAATTAAGACGTGAATTGGTATCTTGTAAAAACAGTTGTACACGTAGCTCTCATGCAGTTTTGTGGCCCCATATGGCTTGACTTGTATTCTGTTTTTGGGCTATTAAAGTCCAAGAGTTCCCCTAAAGCCCTTCCTACAAGTCCATCAAACTAATAGAAATTCTAAACGTGTCCCATCTTTAAATCACTTATTAGAAAAATGATTAATTAAGGTGGAAAATACTCAACCATAAGCACTTTATAGCGGTGTCGTTGTCAAAGTGGGCTGCCTATTCATTTAAATTGTTAAGAAGAGCGTTTTGGACATTCGATCCATGGTTTCGGGCCAATTATTGGTAATACATGTTAAGAAGAAGTAAACCACATTTTAAAGTGTAAATTCGAATTCGAAAGCCGAGATTCTGTTAACTTATGCAACCAGTGTTACAAGTTTCCACCGAATCCAAGTGTTATGAATTATCATTGTTTGTGTGTAGTCTGGATCAAACGAGTCAAATAATGGAAGGGGCGACAAGGGCATGAAGTTCATTGCTCTACGACTACCAAAATTAAATACGGGTGCCACCTAACATGTAAATGCTTACGATTCCATTATTAAATATCTCGTGGTTTGTCAAAAAAGAAAAAAAAAATCTCATGATAATGGTCAGATTAGCCAGCATGCATTTGCAAATCCATATATGTCATATGAATTGATGCCAGTTAGGGTCCTTTGATAATACAAACGACCCATTCCACACATATATTAAGTGCCCAACTCCATAGAACATTATATGTGATAAATATTTTAATAATCACCCATTTTAAAATGTATGCAAATTGGATCGCTTCTTCAGACAAATTATTTATTGGGCTTCCATTCCATCAAATTAAACAGCTTTTTCAAATACATTATGTTCTATATATGTAAATAACCATTACCATTATTTTTCACAAATGCAAGTCGAAGACTCGAAGTCATAACCATACCTAGCTCCTTTCTTCTGAAAACTTGCCCCAAGAATATCCCATTTATTTTATAATCTAAAACATGTGTATCCCCATCACAACTAGCAAATTGTAGCTGCATTATCTCCCCTATAACATCTGTAATACCTTGACCATGGAAGTTACACCGACCATTGATGTTGTAAATATGTTTAAATATCACACACCGGCCAAACCTTGTTATGGTTTGAGATTAAAATGAGTCGTCTTAAAATGAAAAATAAAGATTATTAATGAATTTACAAACCATTTGTATCATCCAAATAATTCGTCTACAGATTCAAGGGTGCTGCTATTGTAATTTTAAAAGTATTTTTAAAAAATCTTTTACTACTAAAAGCAATATTTCTTTTATTTTTCTTTATGTTCTACAAAAGAATTAAGGATGATTATTAAGAAAGTCCTCCACCAAGATATTCACCTACCACACACACACGCGACATTTCAACACCGAAGCAGAGTGGTTGGATCCACTTTTATTCCCTTCTCCTCGGTCTTCTATACTCTCCTTACTCACCAAGTCCTCCCTTTTTCTTCTTTATTATATTATACAGAAAATATCTACTTTAAATTTTAAATTATTTAATATTCGCCTCTTCTATATCCAGAGTAATTTTTCCTTACGTCACACCCTTGTACCATTTTATGATCGTCTAATTTCAGAATAAAATCCCAAAGAGTAAACGCATATATATTCAATAACAAAAAATATCCCACTATTAAAATCTAGACATAAATACATAAGAACAAAATACATATGGTTTACAACTAAGTCATAAATGAAAAACGAATTCACCATTTATATCTTTTTAAAAATTTAAAGTAAAATAAAACATAACCACTTCCCTGAGTTTGGTCTCAATAATCGGAAATTTGATTGCCTGAGGCATTACTAACCCAAGTGCGTCTGAAGCCCCACAGTGAATGGGACCCACCTAAGACAGTGACGGACCAATTGCGTGTTAGGAGAGTTTCACCAACCCCGGACCGGGTACCGGATTTAACAAACCCGGTTCAAACCGGTCTCGTTAGCTCCCTCTTTATATACACCTCTCATTCCATCTGTGACTCACCAATTAAAACGCAATCGTCAATCTCAACGAAGAAAAATACAGAGAGAGAGAGAGAGAGAGAGAGAGAGAGAAATGGCGACGACGACAGCAGAGGCAACGAAAACATCAACAAATGGAGAAGATCAGTCTCAGAATCTCAGACATCAAGAAGTTGGCCACAAGAGTCTCTTACAGAGCGATGAGCTCTACCAGGTCTTACTCTCAAGCTAGTCTTATTCAAAAATTCTATGATTTGAATTCAATTCAACAATCTAAATCTTAATTAAAAAATCAACAGTATATATTGGAAACAAGTGTGTATCCAAGGGAACCAGAATCAATGAAGGAACTCAGGGAAGTGACAGCAAAACATCCTTGGTTTGTTTTGTTTTCCCCATTCCCTAATCCTCATTTCAATTTTTTGTTTCTAAACCGAAACCAAAATCGAGATTTGAAATTCAATTGAAAATAAATCAAAACAGGAACATAATGACAACATCGGCAGATGAAGGACAGTTTTTGAACATGCTCATCAAGCTCGTTAACGCCAAGAACACAATGGAGATCGGTGTTTACACTGGCTACTCACTTCTCGCCACCGCTCTTGCTCTCCCTGAAGACGGCAAAGTATATATATCTCCGGACCTTTGTTTTTTTTTTTTCGTTTCTGGGTTTATATTCTTGTCGAAATTGGAATTGAAATTTTTCATTTTTTTTTGTTTCAATCCTCAGATTCTGGCTATGGACGTTAACAGAGAAAACTACGAATTGGGTTTGCCGATCATTGAGAAAGCCGGCGTTGCTCACAAGATCGATTTCAGGGAAGGCCCTGCTCTTCCCGTTCTTGATGAACTCGTTGCTGACGTAAGCATTCTTCTTTCTGACGTAACTAGCAATTACAAATTTTCCATAAAGTGAAGATAATGTAAGATTTTTAAAAAATCTGATGGAATTAAAAACTGATGGCCTAATTATGTTGATTTAATATTTTTTATATGGGAATTACTTTATATACTGTCCTATTTTGTTTCCTTTTTCATATAAGAAAAAAAGATGTGGTGATTTATTAAGAGAGTAACTTATTATTGTATGTGATTGGGTGCAGGAGAAGAACCATGGAACATATGATTTTATATTCGTTGATGCTGACAAGGACAACTACATTAACTACCATAAACGTCTGATCGATCTTGTGAAAGTTGAAGGAGTGATCGGCTACGACAACACTCTGTGGAATGGCTCCGTCGTGGCTCCACCTGATGCACCAATGAGGAAGTACGTTCGTTACTACAGAGACTTTGTTCTTGAGCTCAACAAGGCTCTCGCTGCTGACCCTCGGATCGAGATCTGTATGCTCCCTGTTGGTGATGGAATCACTATCTGCCGTCGGATCAATTGACTTGGGATTTCACTCTCCATTCTGAGATTGCCCGCACTGGATTAATACTTTCCTCTTCTATCTTTCAAACGCATTTTCACCAACCCCAAAATGGACCCTAATGTATTTGTTAAGTAATATCTCCATTGTCCTTGTTTTGCTTTTCTTCTGAACAAAGAAATAATGTTTCTTTTTTCTTTTGGTTTTTGTTTTCTCCATGATACAACAACATTTAAAGAAAATATTTGTCCTACAACAACATAAATTGATAAAATTAAGGCTAATTTTATCACATAGGAAAAAACCAATCATTAGGTTTTCTAAATAGACCTACTAGTAATTAAATAAAGTAAAAAAAAAACAAAACACTTCGGAATCTACACTAAAGGACAAAAATGTCGTTATGAAACTTTGGGAAATCCATAAAGAAAAAAAATCCTGGAGGTCTCTGCCACCTTTTCCACATGAATGTGAACGATTTTCCCCCTTAAATATTAAGATTCTGATTGATTTTTTTAATAGGAAGAACGTATATTTTAGATGAAAAATGCGAAACTTGATTTTATCGCGTGGTTTAAATACAATACGGCTCTATAGAAAGTCGTTTGAAATCACCAAGTCCACAGGTACACGAAGCTTTTGAAGCGTTCCTAATTTAGATTTTAGAATGTGATTGGAAAAATTTGTAAAACGAATCTACATCCTTTATCAATAAAAAGAATCTATATCTATATCATCTACAATTTTACTTTTAAATAGATTTTATCTAACCATACCTTGAAGTTTATCGGTGGATCCCACTTAAAATCCACTGTAGGTAAGTATATCTCTCTCTCTTTTTTTGTTTTTTCCAAATAAACTTTAGAACTTAACAAAATCGTTTTTCCCCTTATTTTACAGTTCTACTTTTAAATTTGCAATACAAAATAATGAAATATCTATAACCAATCATCATACACTTCGACTGTTGAAAGTTTGTCATGAAATTAGATTACCAAATAAATATGTGACTGAAAGAAACGAACAAAGTAGGAAGATTTAGGTTAGCAGTCTTTGAAAATTTATTGGAATTCTTAAACACGGTTACGTAGTTTCAGCTGACAGTAAAAAAAGGTGGGGCACATATGATATGAGTGGTTGTGTGTGTCATACATATGATGTGCTTTAGAGTTTCATTCGTCAGATTAAAGGGAAGAAAACTTAGGGGGTTTATTCAATTATAATTTAGGTTGAGTTTTAATGACTATAAGTATTTGAGAATTTTGTTAACTCTTTACATACTCTAGAATCTTCTAAAATATTTTTTTTAAGTTTTTCCATATTCTCACAGATTTTAAAATATACTATTGTAGAGTTTTGCTAACTTGTAATTACTTTTGATATTATCTTACTTTTTATTAATATGAAATAATAACAAAATCTTTTCTCTGTTCCAGTTTATATAAAGAACGATATCATCGTTCTCTTATTAAAATAAAAAATATTTCATCGTCAAGTGATCAGTTCTCAAATATTCTTCTTCAAGTTACGGGCTCGCATCACGATGCGATATATTTATGTTTATTTTTTTCTCGAGTATAAAGTCACGTTCTCAAGTAATTATAGAGCCAAAGTTATTTACACTCAATGTAGACAAGAAAAAGAAGATCTTTATTTCAAACTGTGTCCATGACATAGCGAACAAAAACTACCTTCTCTCTATCTCTCTGTCGACAACAATGAGATTCTGTGTACAAAATGAATCAGAAACAATGAAAACAAAAATGAGAAGAATGAACACTCTGCTTTTATGTATAAACCTGAAAGTAGAAAAGAAAGAAAAATTCTACATTTCTCTGTAACCTGGTGAAGATAAGCCATTGAAGAGCTCGGCTTTACCAGATATCTTACATAGCTAGAACTTCTTTCATGTTCGGTAATACTATGTTGAATTGAATTATTTATAAAAAAAGGTATAACTTTGAAAGTAATTGAAAATACCATGTCAACCTCTAGTATTTTTAAAGAGTTTCTATATGAACAAAAAACAATCAACTCAATTAACCAATAATACTAGATTTTAATTTAATGATAAAGTCACTTAAATTCATTTTATTTGAATAACACATGACTTTGATTGAGTTTTTTTTAATCTTGAACCAATAACTCATGACTTTAAATGATTGTAAACAAAATTTTAAAACTACCAAAACCAATAACACAATACTTTAATAGAGTTTTGGAAATTTCAGATTGAATAACAGTAAACTCTCTAAAACTTTTAACTCTTTGAAAATCATAAAACCAATAAACCCCCCTTATTTGAAGACCAAAATCGTAAACAAAAACACTTTGCATTAATTTCCTTGTTCTGGTTCAACTTGTAGTTTTGCTACCTTGATATAATTAAATACTAGTTTGCTTATCTAACTCGTAGTTAATTAGCATCATTCATAATTATATAAAAAATACCAACAAAATACTGACTTTCGTAAATTTTCCATAAATTTCATTAAGATTTTAAAATTTTAAATTTTACTATCTACATATTGTGAAACAATACGCGAAAATGCTGCAGGTTTACAAATTTCAGTGAGTCATTTAAGGAGAATAATCTAAGAAAATATATTAAAACCTATGGCAATCTTTTATATATAGATAAAATCAAGATATAATCAACTAGAATATACGGTTCTAAATAATTTTTGTAACTGATGAAATTTGTTGAGATTTTCTCTGATAACGAATTTCTTTAGAATTAAGTAAATCTTTATTTTAAACTCTTGACCAGAAAAATAAAATATTTTAAAACTTATGATCATAAGATAATAATACATTTGAAAATATAATAATGTTTGATTATTAATATATACTTTTTTAAGAATTATAAATCAATGCGTATTTGCCGTAAAAATAGAATAAATTAATAACACCTAATTTCTAAATTTAGTTAGATTTCCTTTAACTTTAAATTATTAGTATTTTGTATATCTTTTGAAAAAAAGAAGGTAAAAACTACAGACTTTTAATTATACCTCTCCTGTCGAAAGTAAGCCGCCGTTCCACCGTGAAAAGAGTTCTCCTTCCGTTTTTCTTTTGTTCTAGCCGCCAAGCTTCTCTTCAATCAGGTTAGTTAATCAAAACCAAAACTATCTAAATTTTCAAACACATAAAAGAGACACAAGTCATAAATTTTGCTTTGATTTTGTTTTTGGGTCATGAACAATGGTACATATGTCGTCATTCTATTTTTTGTTTTTTAGCGTGGTAATTACTGATTACGTTGAAATATTCTTAGCACATTCGATTTTTGGTTTTAGCTTGAAAACGAGAACTGAACCAACGATGTTTTGTTATATCTAAGAATGATTTGGAGTTATGTTTTTAATCAATGTCTATGTTTGTGTAGTGCAAAAACTAAAGATGCAGGAGACGACAATTGGATATTCTCAAGATTCAGACACACCTCCTTTTATTGCAGTTCCATGGACACCAATTAAACCTCGACAATCTTTGAAATTTTATGTTAGGCGTAAATTTACTAAGGTTCTCAACAAGGCACAAGACATCGATGACTCTGCAATTTTTCTACAAGATATCAAGGATCCTGTATTGCTGAAGTCGAACACATCTTTAGATGCTAAAACGAACACTAGTGAAGAAGAGTTTGAAGAAAAAAGTTGTTTTTCCTGGAGATTGTGGTTTCGTGATTATGAAAAGAATCGAAGAATCTGAAACTCTTCAAGGTAAAAATGTCAAGTTGGTTCAAGCTTTACAAATTGCTATCATTCCCCTATCTTATTTTCACACGTACTATGATTAATATCTAAGTTTTTGATAATATTTGTTTGATCTCTTCTTTAGGTGCAACGAACTCTAAATCAAGCGTAACAAAAGGTAATTCACTCATTTTTCAATTTATTTTGTTATTTGTTTCCCTTTCTTCGATGGACATATTTTCAATTGGCATCATAGGTTAAAAAATTAGAATCTTTAGTTTTTCTCATTTTTTTTGTCCATTTTGTATAAGTTTATACATGAAATTATTTGATTTAGGTATGAGCTTTGGTTTATTCATAGCAAAACCAATAATTATTTACTTTACTTTTGTTTTATTTGACCTTAAAAGTTGATTCACAAGGTATTCCGAAAGAGAAGAAAAATATTTCAAAAAAACACCATGAAGAGAAGTGTGATGATTCAGAAATTCCTCAAGGTAAGTTATTTTAAATTTCACTTAAAATAATAGTTAATTTATAAATTCATTATGATTTCTATTTTGGAGTTTAAATTATTTTTCTGATTTATAATAGATAGAAATAACTCTACAGATTTTTTTAAATTATTTGTTTCTAATATGGTCAACAAGCACATTTTTGAATATAATTATATGTTTTAAACTTTAAATTGCTTAGTACAAACTGCCAATATTTGAAATTATCTGATTTTGTGTCTAGTTAATTTTTGTGTGGATATTATATTGTATATATGATTTTTTTGGTCGGCCAAATTGTATGGAGTTAATGTACCAATTATTACTAACTCTAATTTTATTTTATTTTATGGTGAAAGATGATGCACAACATGTTAATGGAAAAGGAAAAAAGAAAAACTCAAAGGGAACACAAAAAAAGCAGAGGTTTCATCGACCACGGATCATGGAAGAAGGGAAGAAACCAAGGAATCCTGCTACTATTCGAGTGAGAACTGTATCCAAAAAAAGAAAGAGGAAGGATAAAGACAGTGATGATGAAATATTCGTTGAGCCTGAGACTCCATATAAGAAAAGTGTTCCAAAGAAAAAGAAAAACGAGAAGACCAAAAGAAACGTAGCTCGACCTTTGATTTTTGATGAGAAAATTGTCCTTAGTTGTCTTGAACTCAGCAGAAGATCCGGGCCGAACTTTCCAAATAAGAGAAAGAGGACGACCACATTTCGTAGATCTGACTTCCATAGTTTGATATCTGCGATATCATTTCCTATGCCCGTTTGGAAAAAGCAATCAAAAAGGTCCAAGCGCAGAAAAAATAAAGATGGGCTAGAATTGCATTTTCTTTACATACTAAAGGTAAAACTACTCTCTTTTTTTTTTCATTTAGACATTGCATATGCTTATTTTGAGTTTTTTTAACGGTATATATATTTTTATCATTTGTTTATTTATTGCAGGCACTTCAAAGAGGGTTTCTACATGCAAAACAAGAAATAAGAAGATTGGTAAGCCGTTAACCCAACAAATGAATTATAAAAATAATAATGATTTCTCATTTATCGCAAATGCTTCACTGGAGATTGAAGGTAATCAAATATTTATTTATTTATTTGAGAAAGAGCTTACAAAAAATCTTACCAACTAAGTTCAATTATATATATATATATATATATATTTCTAATTGTTTTATTTGTGTAATTGTTTTGTAGATACCCTCATGCCAATTGCTAATGATGTAGTCTCAAAGCGACGAAATAAAAAATCTAAAGATATTGATGAGCATTTAATGCAACAAATGCACTATCAAAAAGATCATGGTCTCTCTTCTCTAGCAGATGTTCCTTTGCACATTGAAGGTAAATTAGCTTTTTCTTTTACTTTTTTTTTTCTCCGGTGAGAAATTGCTTAACCAAACAAAACATGGTCTTTACCAAATTTATTTTCTTTCGGTTTTTCCTCAACGAGAAAGAAAAGATAGTTTTATTTGTGATTTAATATATTCACATATTTTAAACAAAATTTAAAGTGTTACTAACTAGTAACTACGAGGAAATCCATAACTATACACAAAATTTTGTAGCAATTGTTTTTTTTCTTTACATGAATTTTTTTGTAACTACATGGTTGTAGCCAAAAAAATTTTCTAAAAACAAAACCAAACAAATATATTTTATTTATATCAATATTTTGTAATATATAACAAAATTAAATAGTTAAGTTATAAAAACTAAAACAAAACTAGAAAAACTTAAAAAATATACACATATCATAAAACATAATGAATCTATACATCCTCTAAATTCTAGTTCATAAGTTCCAAAATTCTAACTACCTAAATTCCAAAATTGTAGTATGAACTAATCACGTTACGTAAAATCCAAAGTAATCAATCTCTCTCCATTCAGTCTCCATTAGCATCATTTATCAAGATCCTTTGACATAATCTACAAACTTTAAAAATACAATATTAATTCAAAATAATTATTTAAAACCCTTAAATCAATAGCTATGACGTTTATTAAGCGATTAAGCAAAAATGCAGCAGGAACTAAATTTCTACAATTAATTTTAGTTGTGGTTAGATCTTTACCATATTCATTTAATTTGTATTCTTCTCCTTATGTCATCATTTTTCAAATTTCGTTGATTACATTTTTTTTTTTTTTCAGAAACACTCATGAGATCTTCTAGTAATGTACCATCAGAACCACCAATCAAAAAGACTAAGGATATTGCCAAATTAATCAAAGAAATGAAGAGATTAAAAATCAAGAAAAGGACAACAACTCTGATCAAGTCTAGAAAAAAACTTGTTACTGCAAAGGTTAATTTTGATCCCGAAACCATTAAAGAGTGGGAGCTTTTAATGGTGAATGATCTTCCGCACATAGATGCTGACAAAGAGACTAGGTCCAAGTGGAAAGAAGAAAGAGAGATATTCCAAAATCGGATTGATCTTTTCATTAACCGGATGCATCTTCTCCAAGGTACCTTATATCAAATTGTTATTAAATTTTGTTGCCTTCCTTGATGTTATCGATTACTATTATGTAGGCAATAGGAAATTCAAGCAGTGGAAAGGTTCGGTTGTTGACTCAGTTGTTGGAGTTTTCTTGACACAAAATGTTTCTGACTATCTATCTTTCAAGGTAAAATATCGGTATAAATTTTTATAATCCAACTGAAGTAATCTGACTATAATTTTCTATAGCAATTCTTTTATGAGTGTGGTTGCAAAATTTCCTGCGGAGGCAAAAAGAAGGTTTGGCATACTACGTCGAGGAACCTCCAGAGGTTAATGACTCAAAATCAACTCATATAGGAAACAATGATGCTAGGAGTTGTCAGCTTATCACCTTATCTGAAGATTCAATACCAAAAGTTGAAGAACATGAGAAAACTGCAAACAGGAAAAACGAAAAAACCGGTATTCTCGAAGATGAGACCGTTGATTGGAAGACTCTTAGAAGGATGTACACAAAAAGAAGGATCTCGAGACCTAATACATATGGACTCTGTTAATTGGAATGATATAAGATTATCTGGCCAACATGTTCTTGCAAACACCATCATAAAACGCGGGCAATTCAGGATTCTTTCAGGGAGAATTTTGGTAAGAAAAGCAAAAATTCTCAATAAACTTGTGGATTAGTTATTCTAGTAATCTAAAACTAACATATATTCTTTTTTATGTTTCTCTATAGTTTTCTCAAGAAATTTCTCAACAACGAAGTTAAAGAAAATGGAATTGCAGATCTTGAATGGCTTCGAGATGCTCCATCAGATCTAGTGAAGTACGCTTATGATGGTTTCTTATGTTCTCATTGATCTCATTATTTGCAATATCATTAAAAATTTAATTGTTTAGTCAGGAGATATCTATTGGAGATCGAAGGATTAGGATTAAAAAGTGTCGAGCGCGTACGACTGTTAGGACTTAAACATTCTGCTTTTCCGGTATGAAATTTTCTATTATGGTATTGCACTTTACATTTATTTATTATTTATTACTTATCAAATAATAGTTTGTTTTTATTTGTATAGGTTGACACAAATGTCGGCCGTATAGCTGTTAGGCTTGGTTGGGTTCCACTTGAAACTTTATCAAATGGAGTTCAAATGCATCAACTATTTCAGTTACGTTTTTTTAATAACAAATTTGATTTTAAAAACAATATACAATAGTTACTAACAACTGCCACTTATAAAACTAACTCGTTTCAGGTACCCTTCAATGGATTCGATTCAAAAATACCTTTGGCCACGACTATGTAAACTTCCTCAAGAAACTTTGTAAGTTCAAATATTTTTAGCAAACTAATTATTTGTCATACCATATAAATATGAATATGTATTGTTTAATCTTATACTATATTCTTTTTTATAGATATGAACTACATTATCAGATGATAACATTTGGAAAGGTACACAATGTAAAAAGTCTCATACTATGTTGTTAATTAATCAATAACAATACTGATTTTGACTAAATCTTATATACTTCAGGTTTTTTGCACAAAGGTTATTCCTAACTGTAATGTCCAATGAAATCAGAATGCAAATATTTTGCAAGTGCATATGTCAGGTATAGTTTTGTTTTTCTTCTATCTACTTGCTTTAGTTTACTTTTGATTAGATAAATTAAGTTTTTAATTTCACAATATTAAAACATGTAATATGTAAAATTCTAACGGAATAGTGGACTTAATTGATGAAAATTTGCATGGAACTAATGATATCATGTTTTTGTTTTTCAGTTCTAAGGTTCTTCTTGAAGGTCCAGAAGAAAAAACGCATGAGTCTGATACATTTATGCATACAGATTCTCAAAATGGCGATGCAGACATGCCGTCAAGTATAAATTTGATAGAAGAATGTGCTTCTCTCGGATGCAGTGATCAAGCTATCGATTGTGAGCCAATGGTTGAGTTTTCCTCCTCTCCAATCGCAGAGATTCCCGAGATAATAGACATTGAAGATATTCCATGCGGAAGTCCTTATCAATCATATGATAGAATTCCCGAAATTGATATTGATATGGATGCATTGAAGAAAATCGTAAAGGATGCACTTTTGAAAGATGGGAAAATGCTGAGCAGTTCCGATGAAGAAATATCAAAAGCATTAGTAGTACTCACTCGTGAAAATGCATGCATTCCTATCAAGCCACCCAAGAAAATGAAGTATTATAATCGACTGAGAACTGAACATGTGGTGTAAGTATTTTTTAATGTATTTTGCATAATTGTTATATTCTAAATTGCTTATTTTGGGTATACGTAATCTAATTTCTTGTTTTGCAACTATGTGCTTCCTGATAATCATGAGCTTCTCAACGAGGTAAGTTTATATATATTCTAAGAATATACGAAAATATTGCATCTCTTTTGTATGATTTTTAGGAAATTTTGTTAATTTGTTACAACTATTATATAGTTCGAGAGAAGAGAATCTGATGATCCAAGTCCTTACCTTCTTGCAATATGGCAAGCAGGTATGGTAAACTATAGCTTTATTATCTTCACATAAAAATAAACAAAAAATTTAATCGAATAACTTTTAGGTGAAATGTCATATTTGTTCACTCCACCAAAGAAAAAGTGTAACTCCAATGGATCAGTGCTTTGCAAGTTCAAGACTTGTTCGTATTGTTGGACTATACGGGAGCAAAGCTCTAACATTTTTCGTGGAACAATTTTGGTAAGCATAATTTACTATTAAGCACTCTATCATTTTTGACTTGAAACTCACGTGTATGTGTTATTGAATAGATTCCATGTAGAACAGCCATGCGAGGAGGTTTTCCACTCAACGGAACATATTTCCAAACCAATGAGGCTAGTGTTTTCTTATAATTTATTGATATATATATATATATATATATGTTTTTAGTGAGCAAATATAAAGAAAATGCCATGTTTTTTTCCAGGTTTTTGCAGATCATGAGACAAGTTTGAAACCTGTTGTCTTTCCTATAGAATGGTGTGATGGATTAGAAAAGCGTGCACTATACTGTGGTTCATCGGTGACATCCATTTTTCGATTTTTCGACACAAGACGTATTCAACTGTGCTTTTGGACAGGTAACAAACATAATTTATATTAAAAGTTGTTGAAGTATTAAATTCGAAAACTTGGAGAATGATGTGGTGGTGTGATGTGTAGGATTTTTATGTATGAGAGCATTTGATCGGAAGCAACGAAATCCAAAGGATCTTGTCCGTAGACTACACACGCCACCTGATGAGAGAGGCGCTAAGCACATGAAAGACGATGATATATGATTTAGTTTCTTTCTTTTTTTTTTCTTGGTTAGCAAAACTTATAAAATGAACGATGAAACAATTTCTCTCATAAAAAAAAACAAGTAGTTTTCATACAATTTGGGTTTAATCTGTGTATAAAATGAAATTAGAAATATGGTCTAGTCCAGCCTCTTTATAACATTTAGCAATATGATTTAAAGATTCGGACCAAGTTCCTTCAATAGAGGCCAAATCCAAGAGAAATGCCGCAACATCCAATGCAACTTGGATTGGATCTTTGCCTTTCTTCAGATCCTCGAGACGACCTTCATCACTCACTTTCTCCCTTATGAATTCGATCTGTTCATCTTCCCATTGAGCTAATACTAGCAACTTCCTGCATATTTTCAGGAAACCATAACCATAAAAAATATCTCTGCTTTAAAATTCAGAACAAGCAAAAAAAAGAAAAAATTTGCCATGCCTCATAAGGACATCCTAATGTCCACCAAGGTGATTTCAATGCTACTCTAGCTCGTCTTTTTGCTTCTGAATTCCGTCCTACCCTGCAAATAAGAATCCTAAGTGTCTCCATCTTTCTCTAAGAAAATTAAGAAGAGATACGTTGTAAGTATGTACGTTACACACTTCTGCAATATGTTTGCATAATATACAAAAGGTCGTCCAAATCCCGGAAACAGGTCTTTTTTGTATAGAATTCTCCTGTTACCATCGCTGAAACCTTCCAAGGACAAAAGAGAATGTCCTTTCAAATCAAAGGGAGATTCAGGTTAATAGGATGTGATATTAAATGCATCAAAGATTCTTACATGATCTCCTTCTTTGAAATGCCGTAATACTTTTCGCTCCAACAAATCTGGAAACAGTCCAACCTATACAATACAAAAAAACAAATGCTGTTTATTGCGGTGTACATAAGGCCTTTGATATGTAAGTAGTGGGTTTTATGTCTTGCCTTTTTCAAGACATAGACGTCCAGATTGTCAATTTGAGATTCAACAAAAGCACCCTTCTTGTAAAGTTTTTCGCCTGCCTCTGCTGAAGCACGATAAAGTTCTGTCAACTTTTGCGCATCTTCTTCAACCAGAATCCGGTGAATATACTCATCTACCTGAATATCAGAAACTGTAAATTGCTTCTTCTTGGTAACAAAAAAAAAGACAATATCCTCTTAAAAGGAGGAGGTAAACATAACAAGAATGAAATGTCTTTACATTTCTAGCTATAAGCCGGACTCCACTTCTCCAAACTTCCACAACCGGCATATCCATTCTGTTCTCGGTTACAAAAACTTTAAATCAAGAATATCTAAACAACATATATTTACCACTGCAAGAGTTACCAAAGATCCAAATCTCTTACCCTGGTGGAGCAGTAGGCCATCTCAGAAGCGCAGTAACAGAGCCTACTTAGACAGTAAACCGGAAAAAAACAAAATTAAACAGAAGCTACTGAAAAAAAAGCTAATGGATTAGATCAAATGTGTGTCTTACCTGAAGAATTCTTCGAAAGCGGAATAGCAAGTGGGATTAGTCCCTGCTTAGCTCCAGGAGATATTATTGTTTCACCTAGATACTAAGGTCCATAAGTTTTCCTTTTCTATTATTACAGATTCAGAATACCAAATTTCACTTATGACATATGTTATAACAGGGAATTAGTAACAAGAACTTGCATATATGTTCTAAACATTATAAGAATTTCACCTCTTGTTTGAAGCACTTTGAGTAAGTGATGAAGATGCATTGGAGGTTCAGTGGCAGCTACATCTTTGATAAATGATACCCTACACACACAATAACTCTATTCATTAGTCAGTCCCAGTGTGTATTTGGAGATATATTACCACATTTTTCTACTAATTGTTGTCTCCACCAAGAACATTCACTTCATTTTTCGAGAAAGCTCAAACACTGTCTCTTTTTAAACTCATCAAACAATCGAACATTTGTAAAATTCTACAATCATATTCAATTTCCACAAACGGAGGGAAAACGAAGTTACCAGAAGAGCAACAGGAGACTCTAGCTCTGATATGGCGTAAAGGGAAACCAGTAGATGGAGCTATGTGCAGCAATAACGAACCCATGCCTCCTTATCTCTCTATCTTTCTCTTCACTCTGCTTCCTCAACCTCACACATTTGAGATTTTCCTTTTCCTTTTTAATAACTGTGATTAAGCTAATTCAGCAATTTATAGCCATCGATTTTGTTTCTAATGAGGAAAAAAAAATGTGTGCGTAAAAATATATATATATATATTATATAGGCTTAACTTAAGTTGTAAAGACGCGTAACCGACATAAACCGTCAATAAATGTGCAAGAGCCAAGAGGGAAGGTCAATTTCGTCAAGGTTTACAAGTCCCGGTCTAGGCCTACCATATAATCAATTTTCTCGGTGCCTTCGTTTTTTTTTTCAATCTTTTTTTTTTTCTTCTCAAGGATAATAATAATTCGCGTATGACGACCCCTTTCTCAGAGCTCGGCGTTATCAGACTCACCGAGTTGACTCGCCTTCCCCAATCGACCACCGCCGCCGTCACCACCGTTTACGTAATACCTTGTTCCTAGCTCGGCTTTCTCCATGGAGATTTCCTCCGCCGAATCGCTGTCCATCTCTGGCGCGGCCGCTTCTGGGGGTCGTATCGGAGCCATCGGTATCTTCTTCTTCATCATCTTCGTCCCTATCTGCTTCGTCGCCGAATCAGGCCTCTCCCACCGGCTTTCTCCACCAGGGATCCAGGAGTTTCTACGGCAGCAGGACCGAGGTACGTTGATGATGACGAAGATGAGGAGGACGTATGCAGGATCTGCAGAAATCCAGGGTATGCGGAAAATCCGCTTCGGTATCCATGCGCCTGTAGCGGGAGCATCAAGTTTGTTCATCAAGATTGCCTCCTTCAGTGGCTTAATCATAGCAACGCTCGTCAATGCGAGGTTAGACGCATGTGCAATATTTTTCAGATTTCCGATTCTTATTAAGATCTGAATTCCTGTTGATTTTGATACCTTTTAGGAACTTTGAGTAGAACGGAAATTTTATTGGTCAACCTTTTTCCCATTGCTTTTTCTGATTCTTCTAGATTGTTTGAGAGTTTGGTAAATGAATGAGCAATTGCATACGGATTTTGTGTGCTCATCTGTAATCAAATACATGATAGTTTTT
>CM051388.1:2442944-2492944 GCA_028015245.1 Cardamine occulta | reverse complement strand
TCGGAGAAGCTCTGACAATGGACGGTTTCTCATCTACTTGTACCATTCGATGAATGCTTACCAGAAAATAAGAAGTTATAAGGTCTTTATGTTTGGTGAATTAGAAGGTACACATTCATGTAAGCAACTGAAATGTCTTGGAACACACGGTTGAGGCAACAAAGAAGAATAATGCAATTAACCATAACTCATCCAACAAATGAGTGAGGATAAAGGAAAGAGAGTTGAGATTTCAATTCTACCATAAATTAAAAACACTTGGATACAAGGATGAGATAAAAACAAAAAGGTCATTACAAGTCTAAGCCATAACATAAAAAAAGTAAACTCAGTTGGAAGTCTTCCTAATTAATATGTGCCTCTAGCTGAGCAAGCAATGCCTCTTTCTCGTCCAGATGTTTCAGCTCAACATCCAAAAGCTGTTTCGTTTCGCACAAGGACTGAAACATGAATTGAACAAGATCCACTTATATATCGGTTACTTGACACCCAAAAAAAAAACTCATATATAATTTTGTTTACCATTATCTCGGCTGGGATGACGCTTTATAAATAGCTGAGAAGAAAACGAAAGCAAAAATATAATATAACTAGTGTTGAATCTCAGTATCCTCTGCATAGACACACATACACACCTGCTTTGTATGCAAGGTAGAAAAGCGCCGATTTGTAAGCTACGGTCTCCAAGAGATAATATAATACCACAGGCATTGCAGCTACCGTCTCCCTAGCGGTTTTGACTGGAGGAAGACGAGCTACACAAGGAAAATAAATGAGATTTGAGTAGAAGCAATTATCCTAAGAAGAAGAAGAAGAAGAAGAAGAAAATGCGAGAAAAGAATATACCGGAAGATGAACACTGTCGAGATCCAGATGATATCCCTTGTCGACAATACTGCAATTGTCTCGAAAAAAACGATCCACCCCTCATCATCGTTGCCCTTTGCTCCGGATATTAGGGTTCTTAGACTCCCGACGGAACAAACTCGAATATTTAGTTATTTACCATAGAAGAAGAAACGGATACTCCTTCACATGGGCATGGGCTTCTGACAAAAATAAAATACATGGGCCCATTTCTTCTATATTATAAAATGGCCCTTAAATCTTTATGTCAAGTAATAAACAAGCCAATAGTGTGATTAGTGAAAGGGGGTTTCGGGTTTATGCCTGAATTGATGCGGAGAATCGAACAAGCTCGGCGATGGAGAATAGATACGCAAATCGTAATTCGGTTCCAAATTTAAACCCGGAGACGAATTCCGTTGGTCCTCCTTCTGCTCTGACGTACCTCAATCCTCACTACTGGTATCAATTGAATTCAATTTACAACTAAATTCTCTCTTACCTGTGTTTCTGAATCCCGCGAAAATAAAATGTAGGGACGAGAGGTTCTCTTCCGAGGAACACTATGAATGGTTCAAGGACTACTCTCATTTCCAGCATCTCATCAAATCCAACATCAATACCTCTTCTTCCGTAATTTCCCTCTCTCTATCTCTCTTTGTTAATCTCTTCATAGCTTTAAGTTTATATTGCAAAATAAGTTGGAGTTAAATTTTTTTTCCTTATTGTAACAAAGGTCTTGGAATTGGGATGTGGCAACTCTCAGTTGTGTGAAGAGTTGTATAAGGACGGGATTGTTGATATTACCTGCATTGATTTATCTTCTGTTGCGGTAGAGAAGATGCAGACTCGCTTGCTGTCTAAAGGGTACAAAGGTACTGCTTAGATTATAATTTGTTTTTACTAGTTTTTTTCCCGAAGGCATATAAATGAATCCAAGTACTAGAGCTGATATTAGTCTATTGATGTCAGAGTGTTCATTGGATCTCACACTCTACATGTTAATATTTGACGTGAGACGTTGATATATTCAGAAATTAAAGTGATGCAAGCTGACATGCTAGACCTCCCATTTAACAGCGAGTGTTGTGATGTGATTATTGAGAAAGGAACCATGGTAAAACCTGTAACTGAGCTTAAGTTTCCTTGAGATTTGTGGATGCGGTTTCCAAGTGTATATTTTCTTGACAAGAGAAAGCTCATGAATTGCTCTCTTTTTTTTTTTTTGTAATTGGTTTCGTGAAGGATGTACTGTTTGTGGATGCTGGTGATCCATGGAATCCCCGTCAAGAAACTGTTAGCAAAGTCATGGCTACTCTCGATGGAGTTCACCGGGTTTCGAAACCAGATGGCATTTTCATTTCCATTACTTTTGGCCAGGTATTAATGATAGCATACTCTTGCATTTGCTCAATTCTTAGCTCTAAAATACTCTCCTTTTTTGCCATGCAGCCACATTTCAGGCGTCCATTGTTTAAGGATCCCAAGTTTACTTGGTCCATGGAATACAACACTCTTAAATGTTTTAATAACTTTTTAGCAGCTCTTTATCAAACCTCCACATGCTCTTCTTAAGTCACCAGTCTTGCTTATTGCCAAAAAACTATTGAGGTTGGTTTCAAGTTATTTTCTTCCTAACATAGAATACTAGTTTTGCTGAATGGTGAGAATCACAAAACCTCATTCTATTTGAACCGGAATCCAACCATGAATGATCTGAAATCTGGCCAATAAGGGTTTAGTATGCTATTTTCAATCAAAGTTAGGCATTTCTGTAGAGATTGTAGTCAATTAACGAGTTAAGCCTCCATATATTCTGGAAGTGAGCCTAAACAGGGTAGTCAAAGATATGAGTTTGATTTACCTTGTCATAAATCAAACTTGTGATATTCTGAGAGTACTGAAAACCAGACAATTTTTGGTCAGGGAAAGAGATGTAATGATGAGAAAGAAGATGAAAAATGCAAGGATTCATCCATATCCCTATATCAAGATGAACTTGAAGGCGAAGACTATCTCTTTCGAACACGTTTCGATGATGACGAGGATTAGGACAAGAGCAGCGTGAGATTAGTGTAATGTTCTATCTATTTTGATTTGTAATCTTAGAGTCAATTCTTTTGTGATTTTTGGACAAAGTAAAGGATGGAATTAAAGAAATCTAGTGGAACCGCAGTTCTGCTTACATAGCATCCAGATACAATCTAACATTTTTATTCGAATATAAAAAAAAAAGAAAACTAAATATAAAAGGGAAGCCATTTGAAATGTCAATATCAGATAAAACAAAATCCGCAAAAAAAAAAAAAAGAGAAAAGAAACAGATTCAAATTTACTTTAACTACTTATCTGAAAGAGTTAAAGAACCCAAAATATCCAACTAAAACCGAATCTTCAAATTATCTTTTTATTTTCTCCACTATTTACAAATCAACTCTAATGGGTGAAAAAAAACTGGAAAGAAAACGAGAATTGAATTGTCCCGAAATAAACAAGAAAATATCATTAATGGCATATTGACATGTTACTAAAAACTTTCAAAAAAAAAAAAAAAGCCTTTTATAAAAAAAAATTCCAACAATATCCTCGAGTTCTTTGGGACCAAAACGACGACGTAGCAAAAGTGTATTGTTTTGCATAAAAGGCGTAAAGTGAGAGATAGGAATCTTTCCGCGATTCATCTTCCTCTATCGCTTCTCCACTCTCTCTACCGGAACTTCTCTATGATCTCGTCGGAATATCTCCTTTTTTCCCGCCTCTATTTCTCCGTCTTCACTCTCTCCCTTCGTCGATCTTCTCAGTCTTGATCGCCTCCGTCTTTCTGTAGAGAATTTCGTCGGCCTTATATCGATCCTTTTAATTCCTTATAAACTATTCACCAATCGCTTCTTCCATAATTGTGATCGATGGAAGACTATTTTAGCGCTGAGGAAGAGGATTGCTATTACTCCTCCGATCAGGAATCTTTGGAAGGGATTGATAACGAAGAGTCCGATTTGCAGCCTCTCTCCTCCAGAAAATCAACCACTCAGGTTCCTTCATACTCTCCTCCGTTCGTTCTTGTATCTCTTTGTTCTCAGTTCATGATTGATTGATTGTTTGGTTGTTGTTTGTGTTTCTCTTCTCCCCCGATTTTGTGTATTTGAGCAGATACTTCGTGAAAATTTTGAACTTTTTTAAAAAAGTGAATTTCGATTATTTCATTGCAATTTTGTGTTGAAAATCAGGTTTCGGCACAGTTGTTCATCTGAATTTCTTGATTTTCATACTTTTTTTTTGGATTATTGAAAACTGGAATTTATTGGATAATTGGTCTGTTTCTCTGTTTGAAATTAGGGTTTTTTCTTTCTCTCCAAAGATTTGGGAGCTAGATTTTACTAATACAGTTGAAATTTTGATTTTGTTATTGACATTTTACTTGTTATGAAGAGGTTTTAAGTTTGTAACAATTCATTAACTCAAAGAGAGAGGCTTGACAAGCACCATTTGCTGTATAAATAATCCCAGAGATTGTTTGGTAACATTTATCAACCATTTTGCAGGTCATCACTCAGGAATCGCTTCTGGCAGCACAGGTAAAATGACAGAGATGATTCTTTCTTTTCGGTTCAATTTTAAGCTTTACTTTGGTTGAGTTGTTATTTGTGATGCAGAGAGAAGACTTGGCAAGAGTAATGGATTTGTTATCGATTAAGGAGCACCATGCGCGAACTCTTCTTATTCATTACCAGTGGGATGTGGAGAAGTTGTTTGCTGTATTTGTTGAGAAAGGAAAAGATAGCTTGTTTTCTGGAGCTGGTGTAACTGTGTTCGACTGTCAATATGGCAGCTCTTCCTTTTCTCACTCTTCTGAGATGAGTTGTGATGTCTGCATGGAGAATGTACCAGCTGATGAGATGACGAGAATGGACTGTGGCCATTGCTATTGCGATAATTGTGAGTGAGCCCATGCTGCTAACATTAGAGGTTTGCTATTATCGTAAAGGTACACGTTTGATTTAACATTGTTCTCCTTTGCTTTAGGTTGGACAGAGCATTTTACTGTGAAGATAAATGAAGGTCAGAGCAAAAGGATTAGATGTATGGCTCACAAATGCAATGCTATTTGTGATGAAGATATTGTCAGGAATCTAGTCAGTAAAAGGCGTCCAGATCTAGCTAAGAAGTTTGATCGTTTCCTTCTTGAGTCATACATCGAAGACAACAAAATGGTCAAGTGGTGTCCAAGCACTCCTCATTGTGGAAATGCAATACGAGCTGAGGATGACAAGTTGTGCGAAGTTGAATGTTCCTGTGGTCTTCAGTTCTGTTTCAGTTGTCTGAGTCAAACCCACTCCCCTTGCTCTTGTTTGATGTGGGAGCTATGGAGAAAGAAGTGTCGAGATGAGTCTGAGACAATTAATTGGATTACCGTCCACACAAAGCTGTGTCCCAAATGTTACAAACCTGTGGAAAAGAATGGTGGATGCAATCTCGTAAGGTGTATCTGTGGGCAGTATTTTTGGTAAGTACTCGAGCTTTCTCTCTGTATTTTTATTTTGTCGCTTTTCTATGCTTTGAGACGAGCAAATGTCAAATGGTGAAGTTTCTCATCTTTGGTTGTTATTATGTACAGTTGGCTATGTGGTGGAGCTACTGGAAGGGATCACACTTATAGGAGTATTGCTGGTCACAGTTGTGGTCGGTACCAAGATGACAAAGAGAAACAGATGGAAAGAGCAAAAAGAGATTTAGATAGGTATACACATTATCATCACCGCTACAAAGCACATACAGATTCATCAAAGCTTGAAGATAAACATAGGGAAACTATCCTTAAGAAAGTGTCGAATTCAGAAAAGAGGGGGTTGAAGCTTAAAGACTTCAGCTGGGTGACCAATGGACTCAACCGGTTATTCAGATCAAGACGGATCCTTTCATATTCCTATGCTTTTGCATATTACATGTTTGGTGATGAGCTGTTCAAGGATGAGATGAGCCCTGAGGAGCGAGAGATAAAGAAGAATTTGTTTGAGGATCAGCAGCAACAACTTGAGGGTAATGTTGAGAGACTTTCCCAGTGCCTAGAGGAGCCCTTTGATGAATTTAGTGATGATAAAGTCATGGCGATAAGGATTCAAATCATCAACTTGTCTGTTGCGGTCGATACCCTATGTAAGAAAATGTACGAGTGCATTGAGAATGACTTACTCGGATCTCTCCAACTGGGCATCCACAACATCTCTCCTTACAGATCAAAGGGAATCGAACAAGCAGCTGAGTTTTATGCTTCCTGGAATTCCCAAGGTGCTGACAAATGCCAACCTTTGGATAGTGGTACAAGCGGTAATTTTACTCTCAAATTAATTGTGCTCATGACATTCTTCTAGTCAATGAACCAGCGAATCAAATTCTAATGAGTTATATCCTTATACAGGAGAGACATCGAGGCCTGACCAAGCTTCAGGATCAGGGAACTGTGAAGATACCATTTGCTCTTCTTCACGGAAACGTGCCAAAAGAGAATCTTTCCAAAACAACAAAGTCACTTTATTGGATTTGAACTTGCCAGCTGATTTCATCGATCAAAACTGAAGTTTAAACTCAGCTCAATCCTTTTTTTGTTGTGTCCAAATGACATGATATAGCTAAAGGGGTTTGGCTAGTTCTCCATCAAGACTCGTGGCTGACTGATTATTTTTTTCTTTCTTTTAGTTTTTGGTTTTCATAAGATTCTAGTTATGACGTATTTAAAAAAAAATTAGTCCTAAGACTTCTAATACATGGATCGCTGGTGTTTCTCAATGCCTTTGGGGTGTAATGATAAGTCCAGAGAGTTACTAGTCGCTAATTTTAATAGATCACTATTTTTCGGTTTATATAATACATAAAATCTCTTCAAAAATTGTTTTCTAACCAAGACAAATCCTTCTCTACTCACACTGATGAAGTATACATGGAATTTTTATTGCATAAACCAAATGTTGCTTGGGCAGTTGAGACAATATGTAGTATTCTTTCTATAGTTTCTTTTGATAATTTTGTTCAAAGTTTCTACAATTTCTAAGATGCAACTGACAGCAAGAACAAGACGATTTGCTATGTAAAAATTCTTTTTTAGAGGAGAAAACCATAGAGAGTTAAAAATTAATCTATAGTGGAATCATGCCTAAATAATTTGCCTAATCTTTTCAATGGTTGATAGTCTTTTGATATAAAGATATGTTTAACTAGAATTCGTTATTAATTTATATGGATATACCAAGTGTTGTGGCATTGCGGGACAAGGACAACAAATGCTCGACAATACGGTACAGTAGTACATTTATTTATATATCTTTAACAAAATAGAACAAAAAAAGAAGTGGTATTTTAGGCAGTAAAGCTATGTGAATATGAGCTAAGGAGGAGATTCAGGTACCTACGGAGGAGATTCAAGTACCTTTCGGCTTGCGTGCCTAATATTCCAATGTGTCTTGAACCTCAAATGCATTGCACAAAGAATGTTCTAATTCAATGTATTATAGTATTCTTTCGAAAAATCATCGAAGCTTCCTCTAGTAGCAACCACGTGTGAAGCACCCCATCACATATCCCAAAATGACCAAACTTTTGGATATTTCGTTTATGTATATAAATATGCATTTATAGGATAAATTCTCGCAAACCATAAACAATTCCCCAAGAGTCGTTGACAAAACCTAAACAAAACAAACTTTTAAAAAGTCAAAATTTGCTCTAGACCCTCCAATTTTCCGTCAAAATCTCCATAAATATCTCTGTCGCTCTTTTCCAACCAAAATCTACAAACACATATTATCCCTCGACTTTCTTATTCATAGCTCTCACAACCCAAAAAAGTTCCCACTAAACCCAAAAAAAAAAAAGAACAAGAAGAGATTTTATCCATTATTCTACAACCTTTCTTTTTCTTAAATCAAGCATTTGACTCTTTTGTTAAAAAGATTTGAAGAAAAAGATGAGGAACGAGACGGGTGGTACCTTGGTCGTTGATCTCCAAACCGACCCTTATAACAATAATCACAATCTCCACACTCGAAGCCACGACCTTAGCGATGTTCACAAACAGAGGCCTAAATTTGGTGATCTCTTGAAAGCTGACCACGACGGTATATTCCCTCCAGGTGAACCCATCATTGTAAACAGCAACTTAACTCACCAGCGGTTTAGCAACGTCTCGGCCTCGACCATGGGCAGCAGCGGTCCGGCCAGCGGAGAAGGTTCTCCTTGCGTAATGTCGCCTTGGGCCCGCGTGTCGCCGGCTTGGGCTGCTGATTTCAACGATGACAATGTCCTCGAGACCAATGGTCTCATTGGTTCTATTGTAAGAGAAGAAGGGCATATATACTCGCTAGCCGCTTCTGGTGACCTTCTCTACACGGGCTCGGACTCAAAGAACATTAGGGTTTGGAAGAATTTGAAGGACTACGCCGGGTTTAAATCCAGTAGTGGACTCATCAAGGCCATTGTGATATTCGCAGACCGGATCTTTACCGGCCATCAGGATGGAAAGATCCGGATTTGGAAGGTTTCAAAGAGAAAACCTGGGAAGCACAAGAGGATTGGGACATTGCCAACATTTAAATCGATGGTCAAGAGCTCTGTAAACCCTAAGCATTACATGGAGGTACGTCGCAACAGAAACTGTGTGAAGACGAAGCATAACGACGCCGTGTCGAGTCTTAGCTTGGACAGGGAGCTTGGTTTGTTGTACTCGAGTTCTTGGGACACGACGATCAAAGTGTGGAGAATCTCGGATTCGAAATGTTTGGAATCGATTCACGCACATGATGACGCAATAAACTCGGTAATGTCCGGTTTTGATGACTTGGTGTTCACGGGATCCGCGGATGGCACGGTTAAAGTGTGGAAACGTGAGATGCAAGGCAAAGGAACGAAACATGTGTTAGCTCAAGTTTTGCTCAAGCAAGAAAACGCCGTCACGGCGTTGGCTGTAAAACCGAAATCTTTTATCGTATATAGCGGTTCCTCGGACGGGCTAGTGAACTACTGGGAACGTTCAAAGCGACAATTCATCGGCGGAATACTCAAAGGGCACAAATCCGCCGTGCTATGTCTCGCTATAGCGGGGAACTTGCTCTTGAGTGGTTCCGCCGACAAGAACATATGTGTATGGAGGCGAGAGCCGTCTGACGGGTCCCACCAGTGTCTCTCAGTTTTGACGGGACACATGGGACCGGTCAAGTGTCTAGCAGTGGAGGAAGAACGGGCTTGCCGTAAGGGAGCAAACACCTCTGTGGCTGAGGGTGACCGGAAATGGATTGTATACAGCGGAAGTTTGGACAAGTCGGTGAAAGTGTGGCGTGTTTCGGAGAGGATGGCCACGTGGAGGGATACGGACGAGCCAGCAGCATCTTCCGGGCGGAAGAGCTCTTCGTCTCTACATGAAGAGAGCGGCGCGTGGAGTTCACGCGATTTGGAAATATAAAGATAGTGGAGGAGCTTATAGTGTGTGATTATTTACCAAATTGTCCCGTCGTTGCTCAGTCGCGAGGACCTCCGTCTTTACCGCCGGGAAAGAGTCGAAGGATTGTTTTCAATTTTTATGACCTAGTCAACGACGAGGGTTATGCCACGTTAGTTGGTGAGGGAGTCAAAGTTGGATTAATGGTTTTCATGTAATGAGTTTTGCGTTTTTTTTTAATTCTGATAAAAAAATTGTTGAAAAAAGAAATTGTATTATTATTTTTTAAATTAAACTTGTAAAATAACAAGAACAAAGACCGAATCAAATATGTTAGTTTTCTTAAAGTTCTATGTCGTGGTTGCAACTTTCTATGAGTCAAATTTCTCTTCATAAGAATTAGACTTTCTAGTTTAACAAAAAAAAAAAAGAATTAGTCTTTCTAAATTGTTATATATAGGATCTTGATAGGGTTTTTTTTTTTTTGGGTCTGGCAACCGGATCTAATCTAATATTTCATTTGGAGAGCAAACTCAAATATGTCCAAGTGCCAGACATCAGTCATTCAATTTGGATAATTGATGTTAGGATTAATGTCTAATTTGTCAATTATTTTTCATTGAAGATGACTGGTGTTCAAGATAATATCTCTCGTCAACAAGTTATAGTTTAATCGTCAATCTTTTAACCAGTTTGCATATTTTAAAACTAGCAAGTAAACACACCACCAAATATCCACCCAAAGTCGTTAGAAAATATTAATCTTTTTGAATTTACCAGTTACCAACTTATCATTTAGACCTAATCTATCTTTAATTTAAGAGCAAGAAAACAATATATACTATATAATGTACACATACACTCATGATTGCTATTAATCACGTAAAATATATCATGGTTAAAAACCAAACTATTACTATTATTGAATTTATTTATTTTTTCTAGATTTGAGAACATAGAGTACGGCGAATCATAGGGGCCTAATATTCTCAAGGACAATTACGAACAACTCAAATACAACACGAAAAAACAAATTGCACTAGTAATTAAGAAAAATGATACTGAAGTTTTTTTGTCTAATGAACAAAATGAGTTAGATCACACACTTATACGATAAAAAACTATTCTATTTAACAAATCAAATGTCAACATTGGAAAATAACATAACATCCTAAGACAAAAAAAAATTAATTGTTATTAACGCTTAAATATTAATATAATTATTTACATGATAAAATATATTTATTTACATGATTAATACCATATGAATATATTTTTAGAACATATGAATTTCACCTAAATGTTTTTTGGTACCTTTTTGATAGTTTTAAATAGCAAATATTTTTCACCATTGTCATTTTAATTAACTATACAACTTTTTGTAATCAATCACTAAACTGAAAACATTTCCACATAACCTATCACCTGTATGTAGTATATCATCAAATTACACCTTCGGTTTCCACTTAACCGCGTAACTCAATTCCGGTTATTCGAGCATTATTGTAGGAATGAATACGGTTTGACGAAATTGCCCTCTCTTTGACTCCATCAACGGCGCCTTTCACAACGCATCGTTTTCACTCTCCAACCCGCGTTGACGGCGAGAATTTTCCCGGAAAATAACTCAATTTTCTTTTCGGTACACAGAAAAGAAAAAACAAAGAGAAAGTCTTCCCTTTTTGTCAAGTCTTCGTCTTTTACTAGTGAGAGAAGACGATCCAACCATCTATCTTTCTTCTTTTTGTTTACTTGTGCAAATTTCATTTTCCCGGAACAATTATTTGCTGATTTTTCTTTCTCTCATCACCACTTTCCTGAAAAAAAACTCAAAAAATATTTCCAATTTGGTATCTTTCTTTAAGCTAAAGGAGCTTTATGTGATCAAATTTTCTATATTTGTGGAGTTAGGTTCTTGTTTCACGCGGTTTGTGATTGATTATTCAAGCCACTAATGGCTTAAGGTCTTTTATCTTATTCTCTTTGGGCAACAATATTCATAATTTCTCGTATTGCTTGTGATAAATAGTTTCTAATTTAGGGAATTTTAGGAATTAGGTGGGTTTTTTTTGTGTGTTTGCTGAATTTTGTACGAAGATGGCTGCAGTTTTAAGAAAGTTGTTCCCTTTAACATCACCGAGTCCTAAAATGGATAATCGTGATAGTGATGATGATAATGAAGCTAGTAGTAGTTATCGTATTGAATATTCATTCGCTTCGGAGTATAAAGGTCCTCTTATAGCTAATCTGCCACGAGCTCTTCCCGTTGAAGTTGATGAGATTCCTACGGCTCAACCCGTTTCATTTTCTTCCTTGTCGCGTGGTATCTCTTATCCTGTTGTTCAACCTATTGTTAGGACTAATAGAGTTACCAAGAAACCACCTGAATCTGGATCCGATAAGAAGAAGAATGGTTTAGTTGATTCTGAAGCTAGTTCTAGTGTGGTTTTGATAGGGCGTGATGTTGTTTCTGGCTCATCATCAACATCATTATCATCATCAAAGAGGTTGGATGTATCCGAAGAAGCAAAAAGTTCGGTTGAGTTACCGTTATCACCATCACCATCATCTGCAGGAGTGAGAGAGGATACATTTGATGATGCAATAGTTTCGGATGTGGGATCGGGTTCCATTAGAGAGGAGGCAGATGGAGAACGTGAAAATCATGTGAGATTCGTTGAACCAATTCAGAGTAGTGAATGTGATGGAAGCTCTTATACTTCTTATGGAGACAGTTTTGCTGCAACGCCTAAAGCTGAAAGGAAAGGTAAAAGAGGATCGTGTTACCGATGCCTAATGGGGAACCGGTTTACTGAGAAGGAAGTTTGTATCGTCTGCGATGCCAAATACTGTTGCAACTGTGTACGTAGAGCCATGGGTGCGATGCCCGAAGGAAGAAAGTGTCAGACTTGCATTGGTATTAGGATCGATGAGTTGAAGAGAGGGAGCCTTGGAAAGTGTTCACGAATGCTGAAGCGTGTTCTCACGGATTCTGAACTTCGACAAGTCATGAGTGATGAGATCTCTTGCAGGGCGAATCAATTGCCTTCGCGGCTTATAGTTGTCAATGACAGACCTTTAAGTGAAGATGAGCTTTACAAGTTGCAGACAAGTCCAAATCCACCCAAGAAGCTAAAACCGGGAAACTATTGGTATGATAAGGTTGCTGGCTATTGGGGAAAGGTAGAATTTCCTATATATGTCTGCGTTTTCATTCTCGGGCTTGTATCGTGAATGCTCAGCTGAATCAGAGGCTCTATGTGTTTTTTTAAACAGGTAGGAGATAAACCTTGTCAGATTATAAGTCCTCAATTGAACATAGGAGATAACATCAGGCAGGACGCAAGCAAGGGTGACACTGAAATTCTTATTAATAACCGTGAAATCACCAGGACAGAGCTCATGATGCTCAAGGTTCCTTTGCTGTTTTCACCCTTGTTTTTGGAAAACAAAAATATATTTAGCATTAGTATCATTGTTCTGAATTGAGGGCTTTGATGTAGATGGTGAGCGTGCAATGTGAAGGAAAGCCTCATTTTTGGGTCGATTCAAATGGTAATTATCAGGAAGAAGGTCAAAAGCATACAAGGGGGAACATCTGGAATAAGGTATGATTTGCCGAGCACAAGGCTTTCTCGTTCACAACGTTTTTGAATATGAAACAATAGAAAATTATGGATATTACTTTTATAGAAAAGAGCAAGACTTGCTTGTGTTGTGTTATCTCTGCCTGTTCCTCCGGCTTCATCTGCAGTAGAACCAAGTGATGAACCCTTATATGAGCAGAAAATGCTTAACAAGCTTCTTCTGATTGGTAACGAGAAATCTGGCGCCACTACAATTTACAAACAAGTGAGCTATTCATCTTAATGCCACCACTTGAATTCTTCACATCTAGTAGAGCATTGGGAATTGACTTCTTCTGTTTCAGGCAAGGTCTCTCTATAACGTCCCATTCTCTGTAGAAGACCGTGAAAGAATCAAATTCATAATCCAAACAAATCTCTATGCCTATCTGGCGATGGTTCTTGAGGCACATGAAAGATTTGAAGAAGAGATGAGCAATAATCAGTCTCCTGACCGAACAGGTAAAATTTATAGACCATACAAACAGCAGTTAACAATTTGATTATTGGGGGACACTGATCTAGTTCTTGTGATTTAGGCAATACAGGAGATGAGACCGGTGTAAACACAGTTAGCTCGATTAACCCGAGACTAAAACATTTTTCAGATTGGCTTCTGAAAGAAAAGAAAGAAGGAAACCTAAAGATATTTCCACCATCAAGCCGCGAGAATGCACAAAACGTTGCAGATCTCTGGAGAGTACCGGCCATTCAAGCCACCTATAAAAGGCTTCGCGATACACTTCCTAGAAACGCCGTTTATTTTCTTGGACGAGTGAGTTTGCATCAAGTGCTTTCTCGTCTGTAAATGTTTTTTTCTGGTCCTTGGCACTTTTGTTTAAGGGCACAAAAAGAAGACTAACCTAAATATTTTTCTAATCAGATTCTTGATATCTCGAGATCAGAATACGAACCTTCTGATACGGACATATTGCAAGCGGAAGGACTCTCGTCTATGGAAGGACTTTCTTGTGTGGAATTCTCATTCCCACCAACATCTCAAGAAGAGACTCTCGAGTCTGATTACCATCACGATCCAGACACGAAGTTAGTTCTATTCCTTTTCCTTGTGTTGAATTCCGACGATATGAAAAACTCTTGAACTTACTCTCTCTCTCTCTTTGTAGGTACCAACTCATTCGGTTAAATCCGAGAGGCCTTGGAGAAAACTGGAAATGGCTGGAAATGTTTGAAGACGCTGACTTGGTTATATTCTGTGTGTCACTAACAGACTATGGAGAATACATAGAAGATGGTGATGGGGTTCTTGTGAACAAGATGATTGCAAACAGACAACTTTTCAAGAAAATGGTTAAGCACCCGAGCCTAGCTAAGAAAAGGTTCCTTCTGGTTCTAACCAAATTCGATCTCCTAGAAGAAAAAATCGAGGAGGTTCCTCTAAGAACCTGTGAGTGGTTCGAAGACTTCAACCCGTTGGTCAGCCAGAACCAGACGAGCAGACACAACCCTCCAATGGCCCAGCGGGCTTTCCATTACATCGGGTTTGAGTTCAAGAGATTCTATGACAAACTTGTGGCACCCATTTCGATGCGTGGTAGGAGCTTTAGGCCGAAGTTGTTTGTCTCTGAAGCGAGCTTGGAGAGTGAAACTGTGGACAATGCACTGAGGTATGCGAGAGAGATTCTCAAGTGGCATGTAGAAGAAAATTCCATGTTCCAAGAGATGTCCACTACTAGCATCTCGTCCTCTTGATTCTTTCTTAAAAAAATTTTCTTTGTGGAAATTACATAGTTTCTGGAGTATATATAATATGTGTGTAGTGTCAAAGATACATTCATGTGATTTATTTTTATGGAAAAGAAAAAAAGAGAATTAAAGTGATTTTAGATATAAATAAAGTAAGATGCCGTTGTCTGAAATCTTAAAAATAATATCTAAGGTTGAAAACGCTAGTAATGGAAAATAAAAAATAAAAAAAGTAAAACTTTGAAAAATGAATAAAAATAAAATTATATTTTTTCGTTTACCGTTAATGTAGATTGTCAAACAAAAATAATGGTGTTTTTTTTTTTGCCGGTTCAGTCCGGTTCGTTTGTTTTTACTTGTACGGGTTTTTGAGTTTTGACGACGAGCTGGACCGGACTGTAATAAATTAATGGGTTCAAAAATTTTATTTCTTTTGGGTCAAATGGGTTCAAAAATCTGTAAAAAGCAAAAAAGAAAAAATCTTTCGAGGTGTCAAACTCAAAACATGAAAAAACAATGAAGGTGTGAGAATTGTACTTTCTTTCTTTTCTGCAAAACTGTAACGTTGGTTTGACTGAGAGTCAAGGATCTCAAGGTACTCTCTCTACACTGCATACAATATTAGCTTATAGTTTCTCTCTTTACTCTTTTCTCACTGTTCTTCATTTCTCACTCTCTCTCTCTCTCAGTGTTCCAACGTTTTTCAATGGCTGCCCCTGATGTTCGCCCACGTTTCTTCAAAGTTTTCATCTCACATTTCTGCTCAGATAGCATGGTAAGATATTCTCTTTCGTTTCTTTTTTTCATGAGGAAACGATTCTTGAACAGACAGTCCTTGTTTGTTAAAGATGTTAACTTTCTGAGTGGTACTGACTTTATTGAGTTTGTATGCTTTGATTTTGTCTGGTTCTGGAAAGTTTAGTCTTTTAACGATCCATACGCTTTTTGATTGATGAAACCAAGTCTTCCTTCTGTGTGTGTAAAGCCTCTGTTGTGGTCAGAGGTTTCAGCGTTACTTTGATTTTAGAGTCTCTCTATTTGTGAGTCTTTGCTTATATCTCTTGAATGTTGGCTTTCAAAGTTAACAAATTTTATTTCTTGAATGTTTGCATTGAGCAGGTGATCCCAATTGCCTACTACGACCATCTTCCAGATCTTTTGCCTAAAACGGCGATTCTCCAAGGACCTGGTGGATGCTCTTGGAACGTAGCGATTGAGGTTAAGCGAGAAGAAGAAGAAGTGTATTTTGGACAAGGATGGCCCAAGTTCGTTGAGGATAATACTCTTAGCGACGGAGACTTTTTGACCTTCGTGTATAATGGAGACCGCATTTTCGAGGTCAGTATCTATCGCAGCGATGGATGTAAAGAGACTGGAGAAGACAATGAAGAGGAAGATGACAAAGAATGCAGTGTTTATTCTGTGAGCAGTGAAGAAGACACAGACATTTGTTCTGAATCCGAGATGGCGAAATGCAGAGACAAAGGTTTAACACACTGCTAGCTTTATTATCCATCACTTAAGATTGTTTTATGTGATTGCTTTGTTTAGACTGTTAGACATTTTTATCAGGAAAGTCAAAAGTGGAAGTTGAGGAGGATACTGATGACGAAGAGGACAGTCTTTATTCTCAAAGCAGTGAAGAGTCTGAAGACACAGACACAGACAGTTGCTCTGAATTCAAGATGGCCAAGACCATCCCGAAACACAAGAACAAAGGTTTAACCCATTGTTGGCTCTTTTCAATCACTTAAGAGTTGTTTTATGTGATTGTTTTATTATATAGTAGACAAACCTGTTTTGTTTGTTGAAATGTTTCCAGGAAAGAAGAAAGAGGAATCTGTGGAGGATTCTGATGGAGACAGTGACAGTGATTACATTGAAGCATTTGGTGACTTGGATATTGAAGAGAATTCCAACAATGATACTTGTTATTCTCCAAACAACAAAGAGACAGCCACTTGTGTCAAACCAAAGGTGAAAAATCTAAAGAAGATAGGTAAGATACATTAACTCTCATCGCTTTGATCTTTTGTGTCATGCTTGTTGTACTAATGCAAAATTGGTGTGTCTCTTGCTTTGTGGAACACAGAAGCTGCAGAAAAGAGGAAGAAAGGTAAACAAATTATGGTCTTCTAATTTCATCACGTGACTTATCTTTTTGTGATGCTTATAAAGAAATGCTTTTGTCTCTTGAAATTTTTACAGTAGATCCTAAGATCAAAAATCCGGAGAGATATTTGGATAATCCAGAGAATATACATTTTGAGACAAACGTGAAGAATAGGTTATACGAGCTGGTAAGAAGTGCAAATTTATTGTCTTCGTAAACTACTTGTAATTTAGTTAGTTTAAAAAACGTTTTTGTTTGCTTTGTGTATCTTTAATACAGTTGGTTCATGCACAATTGGTGAAAGACTATTGCTTAAGGTTTGGAGACTACATTCAATACATCGACAAATTCGGGACACTAAAAGCGAAAACAGCAAAATGGAAAGATCAGCGGGTGTGTATCAAAAGATGGATCCGCATTTGCCAGAGGAACAAGTTGAAGACCGAAGACCGTGTTTTGTGTGAACTCTTGCGAAAACGAGATTTTGTTTACGCAATCAAACTCCATATCGTCCGCGCAAAAAATCTGTAGACGCTTTCAGAGAATGAGGTAGAGAAATGGAATTTGTTACTCATCTTTTATGATTTCATTTTCTTGTTGATCAATCAAACATCTTTCTCTGCTAGTTTCATTATTGTCTACGCTAGATTAATGTACTGTTTCTCTTGTTCATGTATGAATCTATTTCTGGATTACAAGATCTAATCTTTGAGCTTTTGTGTTCCTACGTTTGTAGAATCATTCCAATTTTTCAAGTTACATTAATATTTTCTAAAACTTTTGTGCTCAAAACTGAAAGCTCTAATGTAATCAAGAAGTCTAAAACAGTAGATAGATCGATGGAGAGAGATATAAATATGAATGTTTTAGATGAAGTAAGAAGAAAAGATGAGATCATACATGGTGGATAGGTCGGATCTTGATGGCACGAACCCAAACCTTCTTCTCAAGTAATGATCTCGCAGATAAGTTTGTCATTTGGTTTTGCAAAGTTTCTGTTAATAATACTTCCAAAGCTTTTGATGGTTATTCGATTGTCTCGCCATTTTGCTATTTTTCTCTTTAGCCTACCAATTGAGTCAATCAATATGATGCTACTCTTGAACTTTAAGTTGTAGTCTTTCACCACATAAGACGGTATGCGCTGTGAACAATTTGTAAAACAAAACAATAAGTCAATCAAGATTCACAGTTAAAAAAAAAAGACCATTCGAATATGAAAAATGTTTTTGTTTTTTTTGGTTCTTACCAATTCCGATGTCCTTTTCCCAGTCACTTCTTTGGTAATGAAAGACGGATTTTGACCACCTTTTAAAAAATAAAAAATAAAAAGAAACTTTCAGATAGTAATAAGAAGATATACAAAGAAAAATAGCTCAACTTTGTCTACCTTTGAGTTTTCTACCCTGAGACTTTGGGATTTGCTCTTCCCTTTCATCATCAACTTCAATCTCATCATCAGCATCTTCTTGTTCATCAATATCATCACTATCAATCTCCTCAATATCAACAGTCTCCTCAATCTTGTTAATCTTCATAGTTTGAAGTGAAGATTTGAGCAAAAGATTAAAAAAACGGAGAAGAAACAAAGGTAAAAACTGGATCTGTATACTACCATCTGTTTTTGGCACGATTGTTTCTTAAAAATTCTGAAGAATCATGGCATACTGGTTTTCAAGAAATCTCTTGTCACAGAGATTAAAGAAAAAAACAGAGGACTCGTTTACTAAATATGAAACCTTTGGTGAAAACTAAATAAATCTCTAGTTCTCTAACTTTCTTCTTCATCTTCGTGAGATCTCTTGTTGATTCTCTTCCTTGGAAGCTGCTTCACCAGCAGTGAGGAGAAGCAAAGAATATGTTATTAGACTGAGAGAGAATGAGAAATGACCTTCAGCTTCAATTGGTGATAAAACAGAGCAGCTACTCTGTTTCGAGTCCATAAATAGTAATTTATATTACTATAGTATACACTTTATTTTGACCCAAAAAAATTAGTATAGACTTTCTTATCGTATTATTCATTTATTAACGTTTTTGAAAACCTCTTTAATTGACAACTTTAGCAAATTTCTGTGTTTGGTCTTATATCAAAACAAATGTGTTTGGCAATGCTCCTTTTGATGCCGCAAGAAAAACAATGATTACTCTCTTAAAGATTAGCTATAGAAAGCACTTATTATGCATCTTTGCAACTTGTCACTATCTTTATAGAGCACGCTTTTTATACATTTTGCACACAGAGATATCTTTAATTCTTTTGTTTTTATGTGTCAAACAAGTAATTTTTATCTTTAAATTCAATATTATGTTATTGTATAGATGGACCGATGTTATAACGTTTGGATCAATTAATGCAAGCCACCTAACGCTGTGACATCTAAAACTTTCATCCTGATTTTGAATTGAAATCCCCCTTTGAATAAATTATTTTCTGAATAGATTTTTGGTTTTAGTGGATAAGATATCAAATAACTCTGGTTTTTAAGATTATTATCCTAAACCCGAAACCGAAATTCGAATTAAACATCCTTAAGTACTACTGTACTACCCAACGTAATCTTCTAAGAGTACATATTCGATCTATACCCATTATTACCCGATCTTAATCTGCAATGGACGGTTCAAGTGGTTGAGATATTTTTAATGAGTAAAGTTATCGATGAAAAATAAGCAAAAGGATGAAGAGTTGGTGGTCATTGATTAGTGATAAGTACCAATCCATAGAATCTAAGTGGTTAGTGGAAAGGAAAAAACAAGTTGAGAGAAGAAAAAAGTGAAAAAGTAGTGACGCGCCGATATAATGACCAAAAACGTTGGTCAATACAAAAAACGTGTTCTTATCATTTTTGCACGTTGACAACATGCTTCTGCCTTCTTCCTTTTTTTTCTTTTAACCTCATTTTGGGTTCTCGCTAATATTTTTATTCTATTTTATTTATTTAATTAAATTGAATAATTAGAAAAGAGAGTGAACCAATTATATTAGACCATCTTTCAAATGGGTTTTTTAAATGGGTTTCTTATACCACATTCAATGGAGTATCTAAACTAGATACCTACACTAAAATAATAATAGTTTTTTTAGAAAATAAGAGAGATAAAGTGAGAGAGTTTCTTGTTTGAGAGACTATGATCTCTAGTTTAGAGACTCATATAACATGTGTCACTTTATTATTAGTCTAATTATTTTAACAAATTTAAATTTAATTAAATTATTAAATTTTAATTCAAATTATCATTATCTTATTGTTTAGATACCCATAAAGATATCTAACTAATGAAAATGCTCTTAGTTTCTCAAATGAGAAACAGATCTTAACCTCTCTCCTCTCTTTTTATTATTTTCATTTTTTTAATGAGTAGAAACTTATTGAGAACCCCAATAGGGTTGTTTTAAGACCATCATCATCCCTAATATTTTTAAGGGTTTTTTAAAAATTAATTATTATTAAAATTAAAGACATATTTTTGGTATCCAAAATATTTTTAGGAAGACACATATCTTTACTATTCACCTATTAAAGATACCCATTTTTTAAAAAATTAGTTTTATATTTAAAAACACACATAAAAAATGACCAATATGGATGCTTTAAGAGCTTCTGCCAAAAAGCAGGGGCTAATGGTTTTACCTCTTAATCTTATTTTTCTTTGTTTACTCGTACGTATTAGTATGCTGCTCTTACTTATAGTAGTAGCATACATTAATACATATGTATTTTTATATGTAATTATTTTTAGAAAGGTAATTAACATTTTTTTTTTGTTAAACCCTTACTTAAATTTGAGAACATTAAATTCTAGAGTAACATTAATTTATAGAACACGTTAAACCCTAAAAACCTAATTATATAGTGAAACTATTAAATTGTAATATCTCTGTACAAGGTCGGTTGTAAATCAAATTGCTAAGTGAACTGAAACCTTCTCTAATTTTCGATATTTATTTACTTAATCATTCAAAGAAATTATGTTACCATATAAGAAATTTTATATTTTTACTTCTATTTTCTATTTTTCGCCTCTCTGCTATTTCTTTTTTTAGTGTAATCAGTTTCTAAAAATATGTATTGATTTTGCTTATGACATGTTTAAAGCCCAAATGTTTTAGAACGAATACTAACTACCTTAGTAAAAGACACGATGGTATTATATGTTTAAAGTAATTTTCCGATATTTAATTAAAAACAAGTTTTTTCTCCAAAAAAGTTTTTTTGATAACTCGGAAATTTTTATTATTTAAATGTTTTTTGTTAATTCAGAAAAATTTATTGGTTAAAATAAGTATATTTATACAGTATATCATAAATTTTCTTCATAATACTTAATATAAACTTTAAAGAAGTAGTATACATAACCCTATAGTTTGCCTGTAGGACAAGCGGTATAATTGGCTACGGGACAAAGTCGTCAAAAACAAAGAAGAGAAAAGAATGAAAAAATAATGGCACGTGAAGAGAGTCTTCAAAGCGAATGCGTGGTGGGTCAGCGTGGAGAAGGGGTCAACACAGTTTAGTGAATCCAGATGCCAGCTCAATATCATGCTATCCACTTCATCTTCCAAATCATTGATCATTCAGAAACAGTCAAACCTTCTTTTTCATTCAGAAACTAGCTAGTGCCTTTGACAAGTTTGCTCATTTTCTTCTTCCTCCATTTCTTTTCCATCCATATTGTTAATTGTAAAAGAAATTTATCACAAGAAAGGTCATTTTGTCTCATTGTGTTGAATTTCACAAGAGTGGTCAATTTTTTTTTTTTTTACTCAGTTGAATTTCTCATTTAGTATCTGTTTTAAAACTTGGATTTAATAAATTAATAAAGAATGTTCTTCTCATTATATATTTATTGTTCTTTCACAGATCATGTTGACGTGAAATTACTAAATTATACAAACAGAATTGTTTTGCAATATGATTTTTCCTATTTTATATGTATGTCAAACAAAATCTTGAAAAATCATATTGTAAAATAGCTAACTAATAGTGGTCATCCTCTGCTCCTCCGTATCAAAGTCTGGTTCGCTGGAACCTTCTTGCTATCTCATCAATTTTTTCCAGTTTTTTGTCTTTTTTTATTTTATGTTTTGGGCCTTCCGTTGAGTTTGCTTTGTAGTCTAATTTGCAACTTTTGTTCCAACCCTTTTAATAAAATGTTTCTTTGAGAAAAAAAAATAGTGGCCATCAATCCTTTAAATTCGTTATTGGATAGGTTTTCCTTATCCGTTTCCCGTTGTTAACAACGAATTTGTGAATGTGTTGCCTCGTAAAACATGCATTAAAATACCATGAAATTAATTTAATCATGTGTTGTTATTGAATCACCATGTTTATAAAAAAAACACTTTTAATTATCAAATTCATCTGTTAAAAGTAGAGTTTTCTAGCAAATTGTGATTGTTTTTATTCTGATAAAATGTAATTCTTTAAAAATAAAAAGATTCATAATGGAAATAAAATTGGCATGTTATTTTATAAATTTAATCACAAAGTAAAATATACCATTGTTTGTTTGAATCAAAATGTTATTGTACTTGTTACACATGTTTATTTGTACAACTTTTAAAAATGTTGTTTGATTGATTCAACGTACATTTTGAGTTTAAAAACAAAGGCAAAAGATAGATTTACTTTTGAGTTTTTGAGAGGGACGATGGATCTAGTCATGTAGAAATACAAATTGTAAATGTGAATGCCAATGATATCTCCGATTGCCAGACGAAATAACAAGTTAAAAAGGCACGTGATACTTATGCCATTAAACATGTTTAAATTAAAATGTAAACTGTGTTAGAAAGGAACAATTGATAACCGCTATAATAATACTAAACTAAATCCTCTGATAATAAAATAACAAAACACAAAAAAAAACGGGTTCTTGAAATGAGTCATGTATGATGATAGTGATTAATATTTTATCTTTAAAGAAATGTCATGTCAATTAAACCCCACCAAACAAAACAAAATGTCGTTTTCAAATGTACAAGAAAATATTCGAGAAAATAACGCACGTGTTTCCAAAAAAAAGAAAAAAGAAGAAGCTCATCACAAAACGACCCGTGTGAAAAGAGTGTGCCAGTTGGCAATCCACGTAGGAATTTGAAAACACGGAACCATATATATATAGCTTCTTTCCAGTTTCAGTTTCCTAAAACACAACCAAAAATAAAAAACTTACTTTTTATCTATCTCCAGGTGCCTTAACACTCTCACAACAGAGTCACACAATACAAAATCCAAAACAAAGATTCGAATTTAAATTTGACAAGGAATCAAAGATTCGGGTATGCATTATCCTAACAACAGAACCGAATTCGTCGGAGCTCCAGCCTCAGCCCAGACCCGGTACCCGTATCAGCAGGAGCAGTTGTCACCAGAGCAAGAGCTTTCAGTTTTAGTCTCTGCTTTGCAACACGTCATCTCAGGGGACACCGAAACGCCGCCGTTTCAGGGTTTCTCCAGGGAGAGCACAGTGATAAGCGCGGGAATGCCTCGGTCGGATCGCGACACTTGCCAAGTGTGCAGGATCGAAGGATGTCTTGGCTGCGACTACTTTTTCGCGCCAAATCAGATAATTGAAAAGAAACAAGAAGAAGAGATTACTAGTAGTAGAAAAGAGAACTCGGTGGCGAAGAAAGCGGAAGGCGGGAAAATCAGGAAGAGGAAGAACAAGAAGAATGGTTACAGAGGAGTTAGGCAGAGACCTTGGGGAAAATTTGCTGCTGAGATCAGAGATCCCAAGAGAGCGACACGTGTTTGGCTTGGTACTTTTGAAACCGCTGAGGATGCGGCTCGAGCTTATGACCGAGCCGCCATTGGATTCCGTGGACCACGGGCTAAACTCAACTTCCCGTTTGTGGATTACACTTCTTCGTCGTTATCTCCTGTTGCTATTGATGATATAGGAGCCAATACAAGTGCGAGCGCGAGCGTGAGCGCTGCGGATTCTGTTGAAGCAGAGCAATGGCGTGATTGTGATATGGAGGAATATTTGAAGATAATGATGATGGATTTTGGGAGTGGTGATTCTTCAGATTCAGGAAACACTATTGCTGATATGTTCTAGTGATCAATTTGAAAATAGCCAAATTAAGCTCTTTCTTGTTGGCGTGTTTTTGAAGTTGAGTGCAAGAAGAGTGTGAAGAAGCGTATTAGTTTGTTCAAAGGACATGTAATTACTAGTCGTTATTTTATGATTTTGCTCAATTCTATGTTTATCTCATAACGAAGAGTTAAACCTATCTGAGATGAGGAAATAAAGAGGTTAAGAAAACCAACTTTTGGTCTGAAAGATGCAACGAATTACAAATCAAGTGTCAAATTTGTTGTTTATAACGGAGAAACTATAATTGGATGTCTTCTGCTTTTACAAAGCGTCTCGAGCAGCTATCCGACAAACAATCGCATCCCCGAGAGACGAAATTCCGAGTTCTTGGCTAGTTATCTTGTAATGCTGAAAGAATTGATGTAAGAGATTAATTTCTATAACATAGAATGCTAAACTAAACTCTAACAGTTACCATAACATTACCTTAAGTATTTGGGCTTGATTAGCTTGCGTCTTTAATTCCTCCAAATCAATCTCCTTGCCGTGGATCAATTTTGCCACCTCCTCCATCTGGTTTTGATCTCAAAACATGTCATGGTTGATAAAACTAAAAAAGCAACAATATTGAAAGTGAGATCTAAGATAGTTGAAGAGATAATGACCTCAACGGGCGAAGAATTGAAGTGGGCAGCTAGAATGTAACTAGTGTTTTCGGAAATCCCACATCTTTTCAGTGATTCTGTAATCTAGTTGGATGAAAAAACACACAATTAGACAAGTTGTGAAGAACAGAAAACCAGAGGGACTTGGTATGCCTATACTAGTCCTCACTAATTGCTCTCTAACCAACTCACAACACCTATAATCTGCTACATTATATCACAATCTAGTTATAGTAGACTTGTAGCTAAGGTATGAATAACTGAATGCCTTATTAAATTGTAAGATTGGTCTTACATGCTTAGATCCAGAGTAATTGTAAACAAGCTCAGAATGAAGAGTTCGGGTTGATAAGGAATCACGTGATCTGGAGACGAGTGCTTTCTGAGCAGCAGCTAAGAGAGGAAATATGTCTGGGATCTGATTCATTATACTACAACTCGTTATTCGTTAAGATGAAGAGTTCCAACTTCTTTACAATGTAAAAAAAGTGGAAGAAACAAGAAAAACGTACAAGTGATGCATTGAGAAATGAAACCTCCAGCTTCAGACTTCCGTCAAGCATCGAATTCAAGAGCTCCCTGAAATTGAAATTCAAAGTAAAACAAGGAATGAAAACAGGTTTTTAGCTAAACAGAGTTTCCATAAATCCATAACAACTTAATTGCCGGAGACAAAATCAAATAACGCAAATTTGCATTCTGATGACCAAATCACGAATTGTTTAGATTATGGGGAAAAGGAGAGAGAGAGAGTACTTGGAGTTGGTGACATCGGAGAAGAGGGAAACAGAGAGAGTGTTTCCACGACCAAGAGGAAAAACCTTCATGGTCTAAATCGCCGGCGAAAGTGAGGGAATTTTAGGGTTTTAGACCGCCGGAATTCGACACAGATAATTTCATTCGCCGAAGTGAAAGACTATTCAAAGATCATTTTTTATATTTCGTTAAATTTAAGAAAAGATTTTATTTAAACAATGAATTCATGGAAAAAATTAATAATTACAAATTGAGACGCGCCAGGAAGGTGTCGAACCCTCGAGCTTAAGAAACTGACCTACAGACGCTATTGACATTTTTTCTTCACAGATAATATTAACTTTATTGTAATAAGTGCACGCTATTCTACTTTTTTTTTTTCAAAACTATTTGTGTTATATATATATATATTTTTTTTTTTTAGTAAACCATGAGAGTTCTAGACTTTTAACTTATAATCTTCTTCCCTATGCGAAACTAGCCTTTAGTCCATTTTTATTTAAAAAATGTATTTCTGTCCCAAAAAGGGATTGAACCCGGATAACAAAAGAACCAAATATCTTGTGATAAAATTATTAATGCTCACCAAATATTTGTGATGATGGAAACTTAATTAGATTTCAAGTACCCATAAAAAGGATGGAGTAACGTACTCTATATAAAACTATTTTTTCCCCCAAAATCAGTGAACTGTATATTTCCGATAACTTTGCCCCATCCCTAACTGGAACCATCACAATTGCTTCAGAAGACAACACCGACATTGACTAACGATGTTGGGTTTAGTGTACGAAATGGAAGTGGAAAGCAGCACGAAGTTCACCGAACCTTGTTCTTTATTATTATCTCTTGTTTTAAATATCACACAAGAACAGGTTGAATCCAAGATCTGACCTTGTACGTCGAGCCTCTGTTTTTGTTACTTTATAATATTGTTTTTGATGCATAAATCATGCATCACAAGAAGACAAAGCTTTCTCAGATTTTGTGAACTGCAAGAGACAACTTTTGTTCACTATATGGGAGACCATAAGAGAGACACAATTTCATATATACACAAATTATAGACGGCACGCACATATATATATATTTTCTTTGTCTTATCCACTTGAATTTTTATCTCCAACTATCCAATTAATATAGCTATATATATATTGTACTCCCTCTGTTTCATTTTATTTGTTGTTTTAGGGTTTTGCACACTATTTAAGAAAACAATAAAATTCTCTATTTTATCTTTCATTAATACACCAAACAAATTTTTTCATTGGTTATTACATTAAATACTAAGGGTAAAAATATAAATTTTTATCAAAAAAATACATTGGAAATCCAAAACAACACTTATTTTGTAACAAAAAAAAAATCCTAAAACCACAAATAAAGTGAAAGAGAGGGAGTAGATTATATTATGTTTTTCTGGTTCTATTTACTTTCATTCACTTTACTTGAATGAAAAGCAGCGCGTGTGTATAACTACTGTCAACAGATTGTCGGAAACCCAGTTGCGTGGGAACTCAGATTAGTAATTACTGTGTGCAATTACAGCTATCATTATCACATGCATGGGGCTTTCGAGATGAATACAACTATAAAATTAATGAATTGTTAATAACTCAGCCTCATATTTGTCTTTTTTAGCTATGCTTTAAACAAATAACTCTTGTGTAACCTTTGGAGACTTTAAACAGCCAGCAAATTATTACTAAGTTTATCCCCATTCCTATTAGAAGCATTAAACAAACTGAGTTTGGGAAATTTCTCAGAAATTGCATGAGACTATTTTGAAAATGCATGTGCAGAAAATTAAAACGTTCATGTGCTTAAAACATCCCTTTGCGTTAATTTAGGGGTTTATCTTCTATCAATAAATAGAAGAAGTATTGTTTTGTGATCATAAATGGCTCTTCTTGTGTATCAAGAGACTAAGCTTTAACTGTTCACCCCTTTTGATTCCTAAAATGGTTATAAGTTATTATTGAAGATAACTTAAATATATTGAGAATCTAATCTTAGATCTCTCTAAACTCAAAGAGGCAAACACTTATGTCTCTTTGTATGTGTGTGTGTGACTATCAAACACAATAACATTTTTTTTTTTTTTGATAAAATTTTATATATGTTTATTTATCCTAATATAAAATAAGAAGATATGAATCCAAAATATATGTATCATATAAATACAAACACTTTCCCTATAGAGACTGCAACATATACAGTAGAAAAAAAAAGAGAGAGATAGAAATGGAGTGTTCGAACATGAAACACCATCAGTGCGGTTCATACGCAGAGCCAAGGATCTCATTTTCGAGTGGTTTCGCAGCAACTAAGCACGAAATGATCAAGTACAAGGAGGCCCCTGTGTCGTCAGAAGATTTTAAGTTCGGAGTCGAGAACTTCTCCATGAGCACAGCTGATGAAATCTTCTTTGATGGCATGATATTGCCTCTCAAGGAAGAAGTTAGCACGACGAAGAGAATGTCAACTCTGAGGGAAGAACTCAGTGAAGAAGATGAAGATTCGCCAAGAAGCAAATCAAAAGGGTCGAGTGGTTGGTGGAGAGAGAGATTAGGGTTAGGATTCGTGAGGTCCAAAAAAGATCACAAGAAAAGTACTTTTTATCACCATTAGAAGCAATTCTACAACTATATAAGAGTTTTTTTATTTTTTGATATTTTTTGTTCATGCTTTTGGTACGTTCTATGTATTGCTAATTTTCGATGTAATGTTTTTTTTTTTATTCACTTCTTCACTTGATGTAAAAATTGTTTGCGGTTGAAGAGTTTCTTCTTTTGTGTTTCCAATATTTTTCTTTAGGGGAAATTAACGGCGATACAAATATCGAGTTGACAGTATTTTCCAACTTTTCATATATCACCCAATCTCTAACTACAATAGCTCGGAGCATTCTTGTTTAGCTGAAGACTGTGTAACAAGAAGTTCAGATTTATTTGACCAAATATCATTTTTTACAACATCCATAATCCATTGGCACCGAGATCGACGAATATACGATATGGGAGAGGTTTTGTGTAATCTCTCCCATATTAACAATGGCACTGAGTATCTTAATTAGAAGTATCTGCAACATAAGATACTGGATTAGTTTGAGTGTTTGACAAAAAGTATCTTACCACTGTGCCTATTTATTGTTCAGTCCTTATTCTTCACTCTTACTCTCACCGTATTTACTTCTCTTAGCTCTCATGTGGAGGACTGAACAAAACATAAATGGTATCTCATCAGTGACAGTTTTCTTATTAACCCTTTAACAAAAAAAACAGAAATAAAATGCAGTAAAAGAAAATTAAACTTTTATAAAAAATATATAAAATTTCAAAAAAGATACTGCATTAGTTTAAAGAAAAAGAAAGATATTGCATTAGCAATCAGCTGTAACAAAAAAGATCGATTTGGGTAAATGTCTTATAGTTTATTGACTTTGCCAAATCCAATAAAATCCATATCAAAAAGAGAGTTGCGAAGTTTGCTGATAGTTTGGTTTGGAGACTTTGGTGGTTCTCCAAAAAACCCACTTAAAACCATGACAATCATTGATAATTATGCAACTGTGGATATAAACGATATACATATTCTTGATGCTATGTTATTCACGGAAGTAATTGTACTAATTTGTCTGGTTCAACTAAAAATAAAACATTAGGATACAGAGTGTGCAACTCATTTATATTGAAGTTGGCTATACTAATTTTCAAAATGGATAAGACTACTTATAAGTACAAGAGAAGACTGGAATAGATTGAAAAACAAAACACGTACAACTGTACAAGTCAAACAGAGGAAAAAGGGCATGTGTCAAACGAATTAAACTAGTATTATAAAAATTCAGAATTTTTTGATTTGAGGATTTTTAAAATTGAAAAAGAGGCCATAGTGGAGGTCAGCAAACGACATCGTTTAATTCGTTTGATACTGAGACAGGCACGGTGCAGGTCAACAAACGACATCGTTTCTATTCAAACTGTTCGTCTCGATGTTTACGCTTTTTTTTTGTTGTTTCTATCTATTTTTCCGGTTTCCCGAAATTTAATTTATTTCCTTCTCTCCTCTGCAATTCTGTTTCTGTACAACAACATTTAAATTCCAGTGACGCATTTTAATGTTAATAAATCGAGATCCGTAAATTGGAAGCAACCCAAATTCAAGCAAACGGTCTTGTGCTTCTCTAATCATTGTGTTTTTCACTAAAAGAGGATCTCTCAAAGTTTTCTTTTTTTTGGTAATAAAATTGTTTTTTTTTAACCCTCTATCAATGTCTTTGTGTTCTGTTCTTTTCTGATCTCTTCTCTCTTTCTCTACCGAGCCAGCCATGGCCGACGACCCTTCTTTCCTCACCAAGGTACCTTCCGTTGTGTGTATGGCTTTCAGATTTTAATATGCTCGTGAGTGGTGTTGTGTGATTTGATTTGGGTTTCCCTTTAGCTGATTAGTGATTTGTCCACTAGTTTCTAATCACAGCTCTAATCTATAAAAACTGATTCTTTCGGCATTAAAAAAACAAAAGATTCTGTAGTGATCTTGATTTAAATACAGACAAATCTATGGTACCCAATTTGATTAGACTCAAACAAACAAACAAAGAAGCTAATTAACACGAGGACGAAAATATATTGTTTTCTTTTTTTTTTTTGTGCAGGATAGTTTTGTCTTAAAGCTTCCTAAAAAGTCCTCGCTTGTATTAAGATTGGTCGTTCTCCTCTTTGTAATGGTCTGTGCTGTGTACATTTGTTCGATTTGTCTGAAGCAAATAGGAGTTAGTCCAAACTATGGTTTCTTGAACGTTGAAGTGTTTGAGAGGCCTTGTCCTGAGCCTAACATTGAACCATGGGACATTCCATTTGTGCATTACCCTAAACCAAAGACATTTAACAGGTAAAAGAGAGATACAAAAGTTTAGTTTTAGCCTTTACAATTTTTTGTGTCTACGCTAATACTTATTAGTGTTTTTGAATGATATAGGGATGAATGTTCTTGCCATCCGGTTAGGTATTTTGCGATTCTCTCGATGCAGAGATCTGGTAGTGGCTGGTTTGAGACTTTATTAAACAATCATACTAACATAAGCTCGAATGGAGAGATATTTTCAGTAAAAGATAGGAGGGCTAATGTTTCCACCATTTTTGAGACTCTTGACAAAGTCTATAATCTAGACTGGTTGAGTAGTGCCTCTAAGAATGAGTGCACTTCCGCTGTTGGCTTCAAGTGGATGCTTAATCAGGTAATGTCACTTTTACTCCCGGACATTGTGACATAGCTTTAGTCTTTCTTACTCTATGATTCGATGCATTTATTTATTCGACTCTGCTCTGTTTCCATTAGTTTGAGTGCTTGCACAAAGAAATTGCTAGATTCCATCCTTGTCTATTGGTCACTATTGCTTATAACTAAACTACTTGTGAGTTTAAAGTGATAGGACCTGGTTCTGTTTTCTAGATAAGAGCTGCAATGTGTATGCTAAATCTGAAATATAGTTGTAAAGTTGATAAACACATTGCAGGGATCGATCTTTAAGAAAAGATAAGTTTGTAGTTTTGAGTGACTTATTTTTTCCCCTCAGTGCTCTTCACCTATTAGGGAGCTCCTTTGTGGTTGTTGGTGTTGAAGAAAGCTGTTTTTTTAACTTCTTATTTGATCTTTATACTCGATGAACCTTGGTTCCATGTAGTAGTAAACAAACCAATTATTATACCTTATGATGGATTGTAAGCATTGCAGGGTCTAATGAAACATCATGAAGAAATAGTAGAATACTTCAAAACCAGAGGCGTCTCTGCAATTTTCCTATTCAGAAGAAACCTATTGCGCCGCATGGTATCAGTACTTGCAAACTCGTATGACAGAGATGCTAAGCTATTAAACGGGACTCACAAGTCTCACACCCATTCATCCAAAGAGGCTGAGATATTAGCGGGTTACAAGCCAATGATCAACACAACACTTTTAATAACCGAGTTGAAACATATTCAAGAAATGACTTTGAAAGCCTTGGCTTACTTTAATACCACTCGCCATATGGTTGTCTACTACGAAGATGTTGTGGAAAACATAAAGGTGATTTATTGAATCTTTTCTTTCTGAACTAGTTATATAGTCAGCCATTGGTATGTTCTTATCTTAATATGTGTTTAATATGATGCAGAGACTAGATGATGTACAGGAGTTTCTAAAGGTCCCAAAACGTAAGTTAAAGAGTCGTCAAGTGAAGATTCATCGAGGTTCATTGTCACAACATGTTCAGAATTGGGAAGAGGTTCAAACCACGCTAAAAGGAACCAATTTCGAAAATTTCTTACGCCAAGATAACCGCAAATGATTTTTTAAGTTTTGTACATATATTCATAACCAACCTTAGATGATTATTTTTTGTTTTTCTTTCTTTTTGATTCGGTTTAATCACGGACATTTTTTACGTTTACTATTCCAATCAAGTTTTATTGAACTAGGTAAAACACACAAGGAACAAAAGAAAAGTGAAAAGGACATGTAGAATTAAAGCATTGATGTAGGGTTCATATGAACCTACAAATGGACATGTAGAATTAAAGCATTGATGTGTCATAACAAACCTACAAAAACAAACGAAACAAACACAAACGGCTCTGGGATTTTAGGGTTTAAGATGGAAACACATCACGACACACAGGACAAGAGCCACTGTTCCTAAGCCAATTCTCTCCACAAGTGCGATGAAACACGTGCAAACACGGCATCCGACCCGTTGCTACATCCGACCCAACCCGGATCTTATCCATGCATATCACACAATAACCTTCTTTCTCAACAACCACAGTCTCCAAGTGATTCTCCACCGCCTCATCACTTGCCGGAGCCACCGCAAGTTTCACATCATCATCATCGTCACCTTCACCGGGAAACCTCCACGCAATAACATCCATCGTTACTTCTATCCTCTCCACATTAGATAACGCAGAGATCGCATCACGCTTCTTCAATTCCAAGATCTCATCAGTGAGTATACTAACAATAACTGAATAACAAGGAGCTTCGATCAAATCAAGAATGTGATAAACGATGGCTTGTATCTGATCCTTATCTCCATTGATCAGCCATTCTTTATCAAACTCGAGAGTTTGATGAACTCTTCGAGTTTCGAGATTCTCAAGATCTTCGTCTCCGTCTGAATCTACTTCAGGGGCGCGAGTGTAGTCCACTTGAAAATCGAACAATAAGTTTTGGTTTTGGTGGCGATCGCTGTCGTAGTTGTAGATCGGCTTGACGGAGACGAAGCTGTCGGGTTCGTCATCGCAAGAACAATAGTAAACCATGATTTGTTGGAAAAGATCGATGAGTTTTGAGATATTTGTTGGTGAGACTTGAGAAATAGAATGAGTTAATACGTTGGCTTGTATCTGATTCTTATATAGGGGCAGCTTAGAGGCGATGTATGATCACATATTTGAATTAGGTTTTTGTTATTCTTCATTTTTACGCTGTTTCCTTTTTTATTAGATTTCTTTCTTTCGTCTAATCTACTAATTTAATTTATTTTGGTATTATTATATTCTTTACTTTATTTTGTGTATGACCATATATTTGAATTAGGTTTTTGTTATTCTTCATTTTTATGATGTTTCTTTTTTTATTAGATTTCTTTCTTTCGTCTAATCTATTAATTTATTTTATTTTGGTATTATTATATATTTTTACTTTATTTTGGGTATGACCATATATTTGAATTAGGTTTTTGTTATTCTTCATTTTTAGGATGTTTCCTTTTTTATTAGATTTATTTCTTTCGTCTAATCTCCTAATTAAATTTATTTTGGTATTATTATATTCTTTACTTTATTTTGTGTTTGACCATATATTTGAATTAGATTTTTGTTATTCTTCATTTTTATGATGTTTCCTTTTTTTTATTAGATTTCTTTTTTTCATCTAATTCATTAATTTAGGTGTATTGGATAAGTAATTTGGAGAGATTTGAGTTTTAATGAGATTTGAGATGATTTGGTTGAATATTGGTGAATTAAAATTTTTATTATTAAATTTTTTGATATTTGTATTTTTAACTAAGAAATCTCCTGAAATTTCACATGAAACTTTCAAATCCAATTCTTATAATGTTTTCAATAACAGTTGATTTGGCATTACATTTTAAAATCATTAATTCAATAGTATTGAATTTTAAAATATTTTTTAAAATTCATGTTTCAATAAATCTTTCCCAATGCTCAATTCAATACATGCCCTTACTTTATTTTGGTATTATTATATATTTTACTTTATTTTGGCTTCTAGAATGTTTGTTAATGGTTAGGCTCTGTTTTCTAAAGACTCTTTGCCCATACTACGCCTAACCATTCCTATATGGATTACCCAAAACTAAAGAATTAAGTGTGAAAGTAAAGGGTTTCCGCCTATAACTAAATAAGAGATCAACTGTTCTCAGTCGTCCCCCTATACTACTAAGTCTTAATTGATGTCTAGTTTGTAACAGAATCTCTATGTTATATTGAAACTTAACATTGTTTCCACTACAACTGCAGTTAGATGCAAACGAGTTTAGAGAATCCTTAGAAATTCAATAACAAACTTGAACAAGGTCAGGATTTTTCAAAGCTTGCATCGTCCTTCTAAAACAAGACTCATTTGTAATTGACTATTAATTGTTTTGTTCGTGTACATTGTTATCAGGTAGGCATGGGACACTGAGGGAGTTATTGTGTGGTCTATTTCGTTAATCTTTGACTAATGCTCTTAAAGACCAAAACACAAAATTTGCAAGAATCTATCACTAATGAGAGGCTCAGAGGCGTTCTACATTCCGAACGCAATTTAATATGTATATATAATGTATGACATAAATATATTTGTATTCCTGGAAATATCAATCCATTGTTGCCTTAAACAGGAAGATATAGAAAAAGAGAGCAACAGAATCTGAATACGAAACAAACAAGAACTCTAAAGACAAGCACTCTAAAGACAAGCACTGGATTTAGAGTTAGTGGGAAGAAGGGCAGGGAATAGGGGAGAGAGAGAACTTCATGTTGTGGTTGCAGCCGCTGTGGTCTCCACTGGCGAAATAGTAAGGCTGAGTCATGCGGAGAAGCAACTTGAACCCTCCTGATGATGAGCCTCCTCTTGCCACCAGCTTCTTACCTCTGGCCACATCACATATCTTGTAACTCCTCAAGTCTGAAAGCAAGTAGACATTGTTCTTGATGTTGTTGTTGCTTATGTGCTTCGTCTCGGAGGTTTGATCATTGTTGTTGTACTTGAAAACAAGAACATCGTTGACGTAGAAAGGCGCATGCTTTGAAACCCATTCTGCGTAATCGAATCCACTTTTCCATACACTAACATCAATCTTTCTTGTAGGCGATATTGCAGCCGTGTGATTGTGCGTAGAGCCAGAGCTGTGACTGTCGTGTGTAGAGCCAGCGCTGCTTGTGTGGTTTGAGACTGAGGTGTGACCGTTGTTGTTAGAGCCAGTGCCGCGTGAGTGGTTTGAGCCGGTGCTGCTTCCCCAACCCCAGTTAGTATCTGTTCCGTTTGAGCTCCATCCCCAACCCAGCTAGAACCACCCGAGTTCAAGTCTGAACCACCTGAACCTGAGCCTCCGCCAGAGTTGTCTGAGCTCCACCCCCAACCCCAGTTCGAACCGGACTGGTTAGAGCCCCAACTCCAGCTCCACGCTTCAGCACTCCCGGAGAAGACGAAAGCAGTAACCACGAGGACTAAGAGTAGCTTGCGTGCCCCAGAGAGACCCATCGTTTCTTCTTCTTCTTCTTTGATTAAATTGTTGGCTTTCTTCTTCTTCTTTTTTGGCTTTTGTGAGCTCTTTGATGATTTATGTTACAAAGTTAAGAGGTTGTGTATTTATAGAAACTAGGAAGGGTGCGTGTCGGTTCCCAATTTGGATAAGAAATATGAATTCTCATTATGTCGTCGTCTCAAATCGATAGTGAATAAGATTATTTTTTGTTTTTTGTTGTTTAGAGATTTGTTTATAACTACCGTATCACTCTCTTCATATTTCCTTTTTTTTTTCTTTGGCGAATTTAGATATAAAAAGTGGATAAATTTATTAATATCTTTTATTAACATAGGATTACAATCACTTAACTTTCCATTTTTGTAAGTTCTTTTATTCATATAGGATTTTAGTTTAGTTTATGTTGTGTAACTTGTGTTGATAACAAAAATAATAGTGTCAGGGTGCTTATATTGGCTTTGCTTAGTTTTGATGTTTTTTTTATTATGTGAAGTGGTGTCGTCGGGCAAGTTCTCGGCCATGGGATCCTCGACTTTGGTCTCGGATGCAGCGGTGAAGTTTTCTCATGGTTTCCTAGGATTCTTGGTTAGGTACCCGGTTTTATATCTGGATCTGGTTATGGTTAAGTACCAAACCGGGTATTCTTTGAATTTCTGTTTGATTGTTGTTCCTTTTTTATTCTCTGATGTACATGTATTTGTCTGTAAAAAAATATACTCTATATTATGTGAAAAATCAAGATATTTTTTTTTTGATAAAGGAAAAAAAATCATGATATTTTGGAGAACAAAACAAAAACAAGTATTAACTATTTAGAATGTATTTTCCTTTTCTTTTGCAAAATAGTCAACTTCCATTTTCTAAAATCTTATATAACTTAATATCTATCATATATGTAAGATTGAGAATTTTGAGCTAGAAAATCTTATATAACTTAATTCAGTGTGAATTACTTTAATAAGAATACTATAAATATGTATAATATAATCAAACATATTAAATTTATATTAAATTACTAATTATCTATTCAAAATGTACAGATCCATGCTATGCACGGAATAAATTATATACGTTTAGTTTAAAATTTTAATTGTAATTAGATTTATAAATCATTTTAATATATCCAATTACAATTAAAATTTTAAACTAAACGTATAGTATTTCGTGCCTAGTAATACCGTTAGTCACTAAAAGAGAGATTTAATTTGGCTAAATATTTGATAACCTTAATAACCTCAAACCGGTTGAAAACCGAAGTTATACAAAAAATTCCCATGGAACCGGAAAGCTAATTGGAGATTGATTGATTTAAACCGTTCAGGCGTGGGGGAGTTGAACATACGTTTCGGTATTTCTTTCCCCTTTAGCATACAAAATTGGTAGGGAAGAAGCGAAATTGGGAATTGGGAAGAGCAACGTTTTGCTTTAAAGCCTCAAAATGGTCTCTTTGTAGCTGCAAATTGCAAAATCAAACAAGTCATTTGTGATGGAGGAGAAAAGACGCGAGGCTGCTGGAACCCTAGCTTTCGCTGGTGATTCTCCGGCATCTGAGCCGATGCCGGCTACGCGCCGTCGTGCCGGAGCTTTGAAAAGAAAAGCGAATGCTCTCGGTGGTTCTAATTCCTCTTCTACGCCGTCGAAGAGGATGTTAACGCGTGAGAAGGCGATGCTTGCGTCTTTTTCTCCGGTACATAACGGGCCTTTAACTAGAGCTCGTCAGGCACCGAGCAATATGCCTTCGGCGGCGGACGGGGTTAAGTCGGAGCTGTTGAATGTCGCGGTGGGTACGGATGGAGAGAAGCCCAAGGAGGAGGAAGAGCGTAATAAGGCGATCCGTGAGTGGGAGGCTTTGGAGGCTAAGATCGAAGCTGATTTCGAAGCTATTAGATCTCGTGACACCAATGTTCATGTGGTGCCTAATCATTGCGGTTCGTTCTTACTTCTTACTTGTGTTGGTTCAGATTATTGATTTAATTTTACATTTGTACACTGTTTTGTTTTGCAAATTTTAAAACTTTATATGGAGACTTTCCAAAGTAAGCCAACTAAAGAATCTGAGGTAGTCTAGGTTTATGTATCACTCCATCTGGAAACGAGGAGAGATATTGTTAGATTTTGGAGTTGGGTTTTGGTTCTGGATATCCTCTCACTGTGAATGTCTTTAGGTTTGAATCGAAGAAAGTTTGGTATAGATTTTGAAGGAGGTCGTGTTCACTATCCATTTAGTCCTTGATAGAAGAGAGATCATGATGTGAAATATCATGGAACTTTTTTTTTTTTTTTTTTTTGGGTAGTTGAAGCATCGAAATGAAATTATACTGTCTCACCTTGTGATACTACAGCAAATTTTATTTTCTATGGCTCATCAAAGTAGAAGCATGCTCATTTTTATCATGTAGAATCTCATTCGAAGAAACCCAGCTATGAACTGATGTTCTTAGTCTTTATCTTGTGGTAATCTTGAGCTAGAAAGTAATTTGATATCCAAGTTTACGTTTTGAGTTGTTGGTATTATTTAATCTTCACAACTTGTCACCCACACATTTATGATAGAAAGGAATACTTTGTAATTTTGCTTCCTGTACTTCAAACTCTATGAAGGTTGGTTTTCATGGGAAAAAATTCATCAGCTAGAGGAGCGTTCATTGCCCTCTTTCTTCAATGGCAAGTTGGAGGGTCGCACTTCTGAGCTATATAGGGAAATTCGGAATTGGATCATGAAGAAGTTTCATGCCAATCCGAACAGACAAATAGAATTAAAAGACTTAACAGAACTCAAGGTTGGAGACTTGGACGCAAAGCAAGAGGTGATGGAGTTCTTGGACTACTGGGGCTTAATCAATTTTCATCCATTCCCACCAACAGATGCTGGTTCTACTGCTTCTGATCATGATGACTTAGGGGATAAACAGTCACTGCTTAACAGTTTATATCGATTTCAAGCAGATGAGGCTTGCCCTCCTCTTGTTCACAAGCCTAGTCTCACAGCACAAGCTACGCCATCAGGGTTGTTTCCAGATCCGGTGGCTGCTGATGACTTGTTGAAGCAAGAGGGTCCAGCGGTTGAGTATCACTGCAACTCTTGTTCAGCTGATTGCTCTCGCAAGCGCTACCACTGCCCAAAACAGGTGTTTTGTCTCTTTACTTATTATTCATTCAACTCAAGTAAATGTATATTTTCTTTCAATCTTTTATCCAATGGCTTTTGATATCTGAGCTAGATAGGATAACAGAATTTAATTATGGTACTCTCATATTACTTTTCATCGTAATATTCAAACTTTAGCAGTAATTTAAAATTTATATGCTAATATTGAGATTTTGACAGGCAGATTTTGACTTATGTACGGAATGCTTTAACAGTGGCAAGTTCAGCTCAGATATGTCATCTTCCGATTTTATACTAATGGAGCCTGCTGAGGCCCCTGGCGTTGGTAGTGGGAAGTGGACTGATCAAGAGACTCTTCTTCTCCTTGAAGCTTTAGAAATCTTCAAGGAAAATTGGAATGAAATTGCAGAGCATGTTGCTACAAAAACAAAAGCTCAGTGTATGCTTCATTTTCTTCAAATGCCAATCGAGGATGCATTTCTTGATCAAATTGACTACAAAGATCCAACTACAAAAGACACTACAGATTTAGCTGTGTCAAAAGAAGAGAAATCTGTTCTAAAAGATGCACCTGAAGAGACAGAGAATAAGAAACGTGTTGATGAAGATGAAACTATGAAGGAAGTTACAGAACCAGAAGATGAGAGTGAAGGAAAAGTGTCTCAGGAATCTTCAAAGCCTGGAGATGCGAGTGAAGAAACTAATATAGTGGAAGCCGACCAGAAAATGTCCAAACTAGACACCGTCATTGATGAAAGATGTAAAGATGAGGCTGAAGAAGACACTCCTCTGAAAGCTCTTGCTGAAGCTTTTGAAGACGTTGGTTACTCCTTCACACCTGAAGCCTCTTTTTCCTTTGCTGATTTAGGAAATCCTGTCATGGGACTGGTAAGCTTTTAATGTAACACAAAGAAATTTTACAGCAATGGGAATTGAGCTGAGATTCTTCTTACTTCACAAATGCACCCTCTTCCCTATCTGATCGTGCAAAGCTCTATTTTCTATAGGCAGCCTTTTTGGTGAAATTGGCGGGATCAGACGTTGCTACTGCTTCAGCCCGGGCTTCCACAAAATCTCTTCACAGCAATTCTGGACTGTTGCTTGCTACAAGACATTGTTATATTCTGGAAGATCCACCAGATAACAAGAAGGATTCAATTGAATCAAAAAGGTTTCACAATTATTTGAATATCCGATAATGTTTCTCAACATTCTATGTTTTTTGTTCTGTTGTCAGTCTTTTGGAGATATTGGTTGTTGTTCCTTAAATCTGACCTAGCAAGACATTTGCAGTGCGGATGCAGAGGGGAACAATGATAATGCCCATAAAGATGAGCAGCCAGAAGAAAAAAGCCAGAAAGCAGAAGATGTCTCCTTGAATTTAGATGATAGGGAAATGCCAGATACGGATACAGGCAAAGAAAATCAGGATTCAGTCTCTGAAGAAAAGCAACCTGGTTCTCAAACTGAAAATTTTGCTACAAAACCAGATGCCGTAGGAGGAAAAAGATCTAGTAAGTCAGTTGCAACTGACAATTCAGAGAAACCAGCGGATATAATATGTCCATCCCAGGAAAAAAGTCCAGAGAAGGAACTTCAAGAACCTTTGAAGGATGGGAATAAGCTTTCTAGTGAAAATAAAGACGCCTCTCAAGCAACTGTTTCCCAGTCAGCTGCAGATGCTCCTCAGCCAGAAGCATCAAAAGATGTGGAGATGAAGGATACATTACAGTCAGAGAAGGATCCTCAAGATATGGTCAAAACAGTAGGAGAGGAGGTTCAACAGGAAGAGGGTGCAAAGGATGTTCTTAGTACTCCAGACACGTCTGTTGTGCAGCAGCCCATTGGATCAGTTTTTGCACTGGAAAATGAAACAGCTGGTTGTCTCTCTCTCTCTGATGCATTAGAAACTAGACCTGCATTGCATGATTCTTGTATATCTTATTGGTTTGTTGTCTAAATGTTGCTTTGCAGGTGAATCTCCAAATAAAGAGATGGATGTTTGTGAAGGGACAAAAGACAAACATAACATCGAGAAGCTTAAGCGTGCAGCCATCTCTGCTCTCTCAGCCGCAGCAGTGAAGGCAAAGAATCTTGCAAAGCAAGAAGAAGATCAAATCCGACAACTTTCTGGATCATTGATAGAGAAGCAGGTCAGAATATTGTTTAAGTGTATGCAGCATAGATTCCGTTATGGTGCCGTATTGCTCAGAATTGTAATCTAATGAGGGGTTTGTTTTGTCTAAGCAGTTACATAAACTAGAAGCAAAACTATCTATCTTCAATGAAGCTGAAAGCTTGACAGTGAGGGTAAGAGAGCAATTAGAAAGGTCAAGGCAACGGCTATACCATGAAAGGGCTCAGATCATCGCAGCTCGACTTGGTGTCCCACCTTCAATGTCCTCAAAAGCATTGTTACCAACAAACAGAATTGCTGCAAATTTTGCTAATGTAGCTCCAAGGCCTCCGATGGGCATGGCCTTTCCGCGCCCACCAATGTCAAGGCCTCCTCCAGGTTTCTCTGTTCCTGGTTCACTTGTAGCTGCTACAACAATAACCGGAAGTTCAGATCCATCTCCAGCTTCAGACAATGTTTCTTCGGTTTAGTGGTCCCAATTCGTAGTGTTCAGATTCGCAGGGTAGCTCTGGATGTTATATGTATAAGCCCAGGTACATTATCCCACCTTTGGCGGCTTCAGCCTTTGAGCTTGGTTTATTTTCTGAAGATTTATCGGATTTATGTAGGAGACGATGATATGGGGAAGCTAGTTATAGGGGTTTTAGACCCATGGATTAATGTTTAATGTAACTGTCAAATGAAACTTTTGGAGATCTGTGAATGTGTTTTTATGGCCCCTTCTTTGAACTTTAATATGAATTGTAGCGTTGAACAGAGATGTATGATTCCGCAAAAGGTGGTGGGAAAGTTTTATGGATTATATGGTTTATACACAAACGCGTACATGTAGTCTCCGACAATAAGTTGGTTCTTGTTTCTTCGACAAGATTTTTTAGAGACTTTTCTTCTCGTGTCACAGCTGTTACCGTTATTATAATATCAAACTCAAAGTCCAATCACCTTTGCTTGTGATTGTTTCGTACGTAACCGACGTTATAAGCCAAACATTTTCTCTCTCTCGTGACGTTTACTGGGCTCAATTCTGTTATGCATTGTTTTGATAATCATTGATTTTAAGCCCAACATATCTTTAATTTTCAAAATTTCTCTGTTCAAACTTGAAACGGCACAGAAGCAAAAGTAGTAAGGCGAAATGAGAGACTTTGGTTTCTTAAAGAGCAAATATAGATGATAGATGGTAGAGAAGAGACACGCTTTCTAGTTTGTCCTAATTGTAGTAAAAGTTAACATTTTGTCAGAAGAAATCTCCTCCTTGCTAGGAAATGCTATTTCTCCAGACCAAACAGAAACACCATTACGATCTCAATTTCTCTCTCTCCCTTTTGTTTCTCTTGCCAATCTTGTTCACCAGGTTATCCAAATTTCTCGTTTTCGATTGCATAATTATTATTTTTGATTATATGGGTATTGATTTTGCGTGCAAAACAAGGCTCTTGGGTTGAGGATCACCGGGGAGAAGGTTTCTCCACCGTTGAGAAATCCTTCACCGACGAAAATACATAAATAATGGCGGACTCGCCGGTGATTTCACCTCCTGCTCCTGAAACTCCTTATGCAGGTTCGCCGTCAAATGTTACATCACCGCCAACACCACCCTCTTCACCACCACCGTCATCTAATTCTGCTCCTCCGCCAAATAACAACAATAGCACAGCTTCTTCACCTCCACCTGCGCCACCGACGCAAGAAACCACACCTCCTCCATCGCCATCAACATCGCCGCCGGTTGTAGGTAATCCGCCACCACAAACTCCAGAGAATCCTTCTCCACCTTCACCTGAAGGCTCAACTCCGGTAACGCCACCTGCACCACCTCAAACACCGTCGAACCAATCACCACCTTCACAAAGACCATCTCCTCCTTCACCTGGTGCTAATGATGAACGTAACAGAACCAATGGTAATAATGGTAACAACAGAGATGGTTCTACACAGTCTCCACCTTCAGGGAACAGAAGATCCGGTGGCTCACCTTCACCGCCTCGGTCAATAAGCCCTCCTCGGAGTGGTAGAGAGTCAGACTCATCATTATTATCAGGGGATCATAATCCACAAGCCAACATTGGATTGATTATTGGAGTTCTTGTTGGAGCAGGGATATTGCTTCTACTTCTAGTGCTTATTTGCATATGTTGCAAGAAGAAGAAGAAGAAACAATCTCCTCAGGTCAACCACATGCACTACTACAATAACAATCCCTTTGGAGCACCCACAGGTAAACATAATCAATAGCTTAGGTTTCAGAACGATCAGAAGCGTTTAAACCCATTAGACTGCAAAAAAGGATTAGCCTTTAGAAGCTAAAGGAGATGTTGCATAGTGTAGGTGATGGTGGTTATTACAACAATGGAACACCTCAAGATCATGTGGTGAATATGGCTGCTCAAGGAGGTGGAAATTGGGGCCCACAGCAACCTGTTTCCGGTCCTCACAGTGATAGTTCCAATTTAACTGGTCGAACTGGTGCTACACCTTCGCCTCAAGCTGTGACTCTTGGTCACAACCAAAGCACTTTCACCTACGATGAACTGTCCATTGCAACAGAAGGTTTCTCAGATTCAAATTTGCTGGGCCAAGGAGGATTTGGGTATGTTCATAAAGGGGTTTTGCCTAGTGGCAAAGAAGTTGCAGTGAAGAGTCTTAAACTTGGAAGCGGACAAGGAGAACGCGAGTTTCAAGCAGAGGTCAAGATCATTAGCCGTGTCCATCATCGTCATCTCGTCTCTCTTGTTGGATATTGCATCTCTGGTGGTAAAAGACTTTTGGTTTATGAGTTTCTACCTAATAACACTCTTGAATTCCATCTTCATGGTACAATCACCTAACATCATATTTTCTTGACTTAAAACACTTTTAAGTATGGTTTCTCTTTAATCAATAACATGAATGAAATTTCAGGAAAGGGTCGTCCAGTTATGGATTGGTCTACACGAGTGAAGATTGCACTGGGATCAGCTAGAGGCCTTGCATAATTGCATGAAGACTGTAAGAAAATCTTTTATCTCACACCGATATATGTAGTTTCTATCTCGCTCTCTATAAGAAACTAAAAGATTGTGTATTTCTACATCAATGGTTTAGGCCATCCTCGCATTATCCATAGAGATATCAAAGCTGCAAACATTCTTCTTGATTTCAGTTTTGAAACCCAGGTATATATTGACCATTTTTCTACTTTTACTTTCATTTCTCTTGTTTTTTTTTTCTTTTCCGAATCTGTGTTGATGTGTATATCAACCTATTGTATATATATATATACACAGGTGGCAGATTTTGGATTAGCTAAGCTATCTCAAGACAACTATACTCATGTCTCCACTCGTGTCATGGGAACTTTCGGGTAAACAGCTTTGTAAAAAAGCTGTCTGAATTCATTTTGCATTATTCGACTCTGTTATGTCTTACCATTTTCTTTGTATATATCAGATATTTAGCTCCAGAGTATGCATCAAGCCGAAAGTTATCCGACAAATCTGATGTTTTCTCTTTTGGAGTAATGCTTCTTGAGCTCATAACTGGACGAACTCCAGTGGACCTAACTGGAGAAATGGAAGACAGTTTGGTAGATTGGGTAAGTCGGTTCGCCTTTTCGGTTTTTACTTGGTTAACCTCCAAACACTTGCAAAAACAAAAACAAATGTGACCATTTTAATTTTGGCAGGCAAGGCCCTTGTGTTTGAAAGCAGCTCAAGATGGAGATTACAGCCAATTAGCAGATCCGCGTCTAGAGACAAACTTCGATCAACAAGAGATGGCTCGAATGGCTTCTTGTGCAGCTGCAGCGATTAGACATTCTGCAAGAAGACGACCTAAGATGAGCCAGGTTCAAAAAAATCAAAATACTTTGTTAATTCTTTTGATCTTGATGATGAATTTGATCTTGAAACATGTATATGAATGAAAGATTGTACGAGCACTAGAAGGAGATGTATCAATGGATGATATAAGTGAAGGAGCTAGAGCAGGACAAAACACGTATTTTAGCCCCGGAGGCGTGAGCTCGGAGTATGACGCGAGCTCGTACAGTGCAGACATGAAAAAAATCAGGAAATTGGCGTTAGAGACTAAAGAGTACCAAAGCAGTGAATATGGAGGAACAAATGAGTATGGTTTAAATCCTTCTGCTTCAAGTAGTGAAGAAATGCATACAAGTTCAATGAGACGCAATCCTCAGCTTTGAAAAAAACACACACTTCTCATATATTCACTTTCTTCTCTCTGCCTTTTGCTAAGGCTCAAGGCTTTTTTCATTATGCGTCAAAGATTTGCAGTTTGAAAGTCTCTAGGAGTGAGTTTTGACCAGAGAGACTAGTGTTTTGTTGAAATGTATAGCACAAAGCTTTAATCCATACGAAGTTATGGTTTTATAATGGATACGCATACTCAAGATTCTTTTAATATGTTTATCGATGTTTGTATTAAATCCAAAGGCAAAGAGTATCTAATTGGGTTTTGGACTCGTCGTTGACTTGATATGATGCATTTTCCGTTCACCGTCGGAAAAGTCAAAAAGACTATTATGGTTTAAAACTTTTTAGGTTTACTTGTATAAATCTCAATACTTGCCTTGATTTTCATTTTAATTTCTTACTATTATTTTATTTTGGTTTATATACAGTTTATTGTACATGGATATTTATCTAACATCCAAACATTTTCATAAAAGCAAATTCGTGTCAATGTGTAATAAACTTCTCTAATAATTCCATTAACAAAAAAAAAAAATTCTCTAATAATTTACTTCATACAGAGTACTCCGTAAATAATATAAATCGATTTTTAATAAAACAGATTGCCTATTGGGACGCGCACGTCATCCGTAACCAGTGATATGACGTGGCAGCCTCTGGGAAGATCATAGTCCTTTACTGCTCAGCACCAAATTGTAACGCCGACGCAGCAGATCACAGCTCCTCGACCGCTTCTTCGCTATCGATCCCACAGTTTCCGACTTGTGACTCTCAAACATATACAAATATACTTATTAGATCTTCCTTCTCCCGCATTTTGACTATTGCATCTCTAGCTCAGGCACCAAGAGCGAGATCTGAGTGACAGCGTGATTCCAAAAGGAGGTTTCATAGATCAGCAGCAATGGCGCAACCCCTCGTGAAGAAAGACGATGATCACGACGATGAGTGTATGTCCTCCATTTTTTTGTTCTCTCTTAATTAGCTTATAATTTAGGATTCGATTTTCAAATTATCTGGTTTCTGCAAGGCGTAGGTCAGATGTTAAGCTTTTAGATCTGTGCGATTCTACATATCATTTGATAGTCGTGAATTGTAATTTGGTTGTGTAGATCTACACTGTTACTAAGTTTGCGGATTGATTACTGCGCAGACTGTTGCGTTGTGATGATTACAGTCTCTGTGTAGTGTTGATCAATCTGAGTTTTTATTTTTTAAATCACATTCGATCCGATGTGAATTGTTATGCTTATGTCAGTATCTAATTTGTTTGATTGGCTCAGTGGATTATTCTCCATTCATGGGAATTGAGAAGGGAGCGGTACTTCAAGAAGCTAGAGTCTTTAATGACCCTCAGGTTGATCCTAGAAGATGCTCTCAGGTAATTCCTTGAAAATTTTATTTCTTTCTTTTCTTCTCTGGGGTTTGATCTTGATAATGGTCATAATCTTTCTGTAAATCAACAGGTCATCACCAAGCTTCTTTATTTGCTTAACCAAGGAGAGTCATTCACCAAGGTCAGTTAATTTTTGTTACGCGAATCTGTTGTGTATTTGTCCCCTTCCGATGGTCGTTCACTTGAATTTTATTCTGTTTCTTATGCAGGTTGAAGCAACGGAAGTTTTCTTTTCAGTTACTAAGCTTTTCCAATCAAAAGACACAGGTTTGAGGAGAATGGTCTACTTGATCATAAAGGAGTTATCTCCATCATCGGATGAGGTCTACAAATCTTACTCTGTTTTAATACTAAAATTATGGCACTTATTGTAGGTTATTTTCTGATAAGTTGTTTCGTCTTTCGCCCATAGGTTATCATTGTAACAAGCTCCTTAATGAAGGACATGAATAGTAAAATTGATATGTATCGAGCAAATGCTATCCGTGTCCTCTGCCGGATAATAGACGGAACCCTTCTCACTCAAATTGAGCGCTACTTGAAACAAGCCATTGTGGATAAGAATCCCGTTGTTTCAAGTGCAGCTTTAGTCAGTGGGCTTCACTTGTTAAAGGTACCTTATACACACCAGTACTATAAGGTTGTTTCTTAGTTGTTATGTTATCCTTAGATTCTTATATTGTTGTTTTCAGTCAAACCCAGAAATTGTTAAAAGATGGAGCAATGAGGTTCAAGAAGGTATTCAATCCAGATCATCCCTTGTTCAGTTTCATGCCCTAGCTTTGCTCCAGCAGGTAAGTTTGTTGCATTGGCATTACCGAATAAACTGGTTTGTGTTTCTGTTATTTGATCCAATAGCTGCTGACAATCAATCATCATACTCAGATACGCCAAAATGATCGCTTGGCTGTTAGCAAGTTGGTTGTTAGCTTGACTAGGGGATCTGTCCGCTCTCCCTTGGCTCAGTGTCTTTTGATACGCTACACCAGTCAGGTTAGTCCTCTAGTCGTTTGATCATCTGATATGTGGGTCAAAGTATTTGTGTTAGCTAGCTCTAGTTTCTATCGTTCAGGTTATTCGTGACATGTCCAACCACGGTCAGTCTGGAGAACGTCCGTTCTATGAATTTCTGGAGAGTTGCCTGCGCCACAAGGCAGAAATGGTAATCCTTGAGGCTGCCAGGGCGATTACTGAGCTTGATGGTGTGACAAGCCGGGAATTGACTCCAGCAATCACTGTTCTTCAGCTCTTTTTGAGTTCCCCCAGACCAGTGTTGAGATTTGCTGCTGTTCGGACTCTGAACAAGGTTTACAATGCTTTCTTAGATCTTAGTCTTCATTAAAAATTCTTTCAATTCTTCTCTTTTTACATGGAGAAACAACGAAACAATTTTATGTTTTTCTGGATAGCTTCATTGTTTCCTTTATCATCGAGGATAAAGAGATATTTCACTGTACACTAAACATAAGTTTGATCCACAGGTTGCAATGACTCATCCCATGGCTGTCACCAACTGCAACATTGATATGGAGAGTTTAATTTCTGATCAGAATAGAAGCATTGCTACACTTGCTATAACCACTCTCTTGAAAACAGGGAACGAATCAAGTGTAGAACGTTTGATGAAGCAGATAACTAATTTTATGTCAGATATTGCTGATGAGTTCAAAATTGTGGTCGTGGAAGCAATAAGATCGTTGTGTGTGAAATTTCCACTGAAATACAGATCCTTGTAAGTGAAGTTTCAGGGTGTGGTATCTGTAGTTTTGGTCTCTTGCGTTGCTATTCTTTCAGATGATTTAAGTATGTTATGGTGTCTTTATAGCATTGTGGCTTATGATTAATCTGTCACCTTTTCATTTGTAGGATGACCTTCTTAAGCAACATTCTTAGGGAAGAAGGTGGATTTGAGTATAAAAGAGCAATAGTAGATTCTATTGTGACCATTATCAGAGATATCCCTGATGCGAAGGAAAGTGGATTGCTTCATCTTTGCGAATTCATTGAAGATTGTGAATTCACATATCTTTCAGCACAGGTAAACTACATTTTCCCCCATCTATTTGGGTTTGCTATTAAAAACTGTTAATGTGGTATTTAAATGTGTTTTGTCGCACAGATCCTTCATTTTCTGGGAATCGAGGGGCCTAACACCTCAGATCCAAGCAAGTATATACGATATATTTATAATCGTGTGCACCTAGAAAATGCCACTGTACGGGCTGCTGCTGTTTGCACACTTGCAAAGTTTGGGTTTATGGTTGAATCCTTGAAGGTATGTATATTTATCTTATTAACTTTTTTTTTTCCGTTTTCTCTTCTTTGACTGATGATAAAGAGCATAATCAATGGATGCTCCGCAGCCCCGGATTATCGTTCTGTTGAAGCGCTGCATCTATGACAGTGATGATGAGGTGCGTTCCTAGTCTCAGTCTAGAAAAACATTGCTATGTTTCTGTATATCTGTTTGTTTACTTTGTGTCGATTGCATCATTAAAACATGTATGCATGTCTGCCTTTATAAAATATTTCTGAGGAGAGATGCATGCAAGTTGTTTGATGATTCCTTCCTTGATCCTGAGTTACGACCTCTTTTTATCTTAAGGTCCGTGATAGAGCAACACTATTTTTGAGTGTTCTTAGTGGCGATGGTACTGTTGACCCTGATAAAGATAGTAAGGATTTTCTATTTGGTTCCCTGGAGGTTCCTCTGGTCAACATGGAAACTAGTCTGAAGAACTATGTGAGTTATCCATTTCTCGGTTTTCTTCTTTTCATATGCTTCTTAGGACATCAGTTATCTTATATATCTTTGATCCTGTAGGAGCCCTCTGAAGAAGCTTTTGATATCAACTCCGTGCCTAAGGAAGTAAAATCACAGCCCCTTGCAGAGAAGAAAGCCCAGGGTAAAAAGCCCACTGGTCTCGGTGCGCCTCAAGCTGCACCTGCTTCTGGTATTGATGGCTATGAAAAACTTCTCTCATCTATTCCAGAGTTCGCTGCCTTTGGAAAACTTTTCAAGGTTAGGGCCGATTTTTCTTCTGTTCCAATCTAATGTTATTGGTTTACCTCGTTTGCTTTAACTTGTACTTCCTTTTCCAGTCTTCTTCACCTGTGGAGCTAACTGAAGCAGAAACAGAATATGCCGTCAATGTTGTCAAGCATATCTTTGACAGTCATGTGGTGTTTCAGTACAACTGCACTAACACAATACCAGAGCAGTTGTTGGAGAGGGTACTAAGCATTGGTTTAGAACATTTGTGTAAAGCATATCTTTAGCCTTCTTTCCTCATTTCATTATTCTGGGTTGGGTTTGTAGGTCAATGTCATTGTAGATGCTTCAGAAGCAGACGAATTCAGTGAAGCAGCTTCAAAGGCCCTAAACTCGCTCCCTTACGATTCGCCTGGTCAAGCCTTTGTGGCTTTTGAGAAGCCAGTAGGGGTCCCTGCTGTTGGAAAGTTCTCAAACACATTGACTTTCGTAGTTAAGGAGGTACATGTTGAATATGCTTTTTTACTTCCATCTTTTTTTTTTTTATCAAACTCCTATTGACTTGTACGAATGCTTTATCTTGAGATGAAGTGGAAGTAGTAGAATGACTCTAATTAGTCACAAGAAAAAAAAGAAAACAATATATGACTGGTTTGTTTTGTGCTTTTATAAATATGTTGAAACAGGTTGACCCAAACACAGGTGAAGCAGAGGATGATGGAGTAGAAGATGAGTACCAGCTGGAGGAACTTGAGGTTGTATCTGCAGATTACATGGTGAAAGTGGGTGTCTCCAATTTCAGGAATGCATGGGAAAGCATGGATGAAGAGAATGAGCATGTAGACGAATATGGACTTGGCCAAAGAGAGAGTTTGGGAGAAGCTGTAAAGGCTGTCATCGATCTTCTTGGCATGCAGCCTTGTGAGGTTAGTCTCTTCCACTTTTTGAGTATATGAGACCATTTGATGTGTTTGAAACTGACGCAGTGGAGACACAAATGGCAGGGGACGGAGACAGTTCCTAGCAATGCAAGGTCACACACATGTCTAATGTCAGGTGTGTACATAGGGAACGTGAAAGTGTTAGTGAGGGCACAATTTGGAATGGACAGCTCAAAGGACATTGCAATGAAACTGACAGCTAGAGCTGATGACCTTTCTGTGGCCGAGACCATTCACGAGATTGTTGGCAGCGGCTAATACTCGCACGTTTCTACAGTTATCAA
>CM051388.1:2167944-2437944 GCA_028015245.1 Cardamine occulta | reverse complement strand
TTGGACTGCCACGACTTCTTCAATCGTAAACGATTCACCGTCGGAGCTCTTCAACATGATCATCTTGTTCGACATGGTTAGCTCTCTGGAAGCAATTTGATGAAAGACTTAAGAATCGAGAGAGAGAGAGATTGAGTAGTAGTAGTAAGGTGATGAAGTTATGAACCTATGCGTCTGTGTATTTATAGGGCCTAATTTTCAGTCGGTTGGGATCATCGTTTCCTTTTAATAAAAGTACTTCCTTTTTAAATTAGGAAATACTCCTTTTCAGAAAAGGTAATTTCAACCGAGTAAACCAAGTTAAACCGGGTCAAATTTACCCTAAGCTTAATTATGTAGGTTCGGCTCAATTTTTTTTTTCTTTTTTAATAAACCAAGATTATACAGTACACTAAAAAGTGTAATAATAATTTAAGAAGGATATTGGAATATATGGAAGTTTATCCAGCTAACTAAAAAATATTAAGAGATAATCTCTCCATTAGTGAGATACTCATTAGTCATTAGATCTCTTATTAATATAATATTTATATTTTTAATATTGTTTAATTTGAAAACTCTATCTTAACATTTACCTTTATTGATTAGAGACTTTAAAGTGTAATAATTTAAGAGGGATATTGGAATTTAGGAGAATTTATCCTAGCTAAGTAAAATATTCATATCCATAAGAAACGAAAAGAAGTCTAGTGGAAATAGCCGTTACAGACTAAAGTTTTACTCAATTACTCCGTTGAATGTGTAATTTTATTATAGAATGTGTGCAACCAGTAGAAAAAACTAATAACAACTTGGTTACACGAATTCAAAGGAAGGTGGAAGACAAAAAGTGAGAGTAATTAATTAATTAATCACCTCCATGAGCTAACTGAGCCATCGCTTACATGGAAGAAAAGGTGCATAAAGATGAGTAGAAAAGATAGAGAAGATGAGACATATGGTTCAACTGCTCCATTCTTCTTCTCTAATTTGTCTGAGTTTACATATCTGTTCATTACTGCTTTACTTCCTGTTCCTCCTCCTCCTCCCGGATAGACGCAACTGTTGTAACCTTACCAATTCAAATTCAAGATAACAAACCCAATTACTATAATGCATTATTGCTATTATGCAATGGTTGAGATTAGAAAACCAAGTATACTCAAAAGGATATTCATGTGGTCTTTTCATATTTTTTTATAAACTAATCCTAAAGCACGTATAAAATGGATAATTTTTTTGTCATTTAAAGCTTTTAGAAATGGCCTACAAGAAAACACAGTAGTGAGAACTGATCCTTACCTTCAACGAACAAAAGGAATCATCAATCACTAGGCCTTTGTTACAACTTTTTACACTAGCTAGGTCGAAAATAATATTGGTAGGGTGTGAGAGAGAACTTACTAGGGTTTTGGGAGGTCATTGTTGCGGTTTTAGAGAAATCACAATCTGTAGGCTGCTTAGGAGATTTCTGAAAATACATATTCATGGCAAAGGCTGCGTGGGACACCACATTGTTTGGCTCAAAACAAGCTCCTCCTGGTTGTATCGGTCCACAGTCTATTCCTTGTCCGCACGCCCAATCCAAGCTCGCCTGCAACTGCTCATCCGTCGCACCCTTCTTTGGTACACACCACCCCGTCGACGTCACTTTTCCCGATGGCGTCTGATGTCATGATCAAAAACATAACCTCATATATGAAAACCTCTGTTTTTATTGTATCTGCTTTTACATGTTATAATAAAACACATTTTCCAACTTCTAGTATCTAACCTGACTACTACTGCTACTCTTGGCAAGACCTGCATCATAGGCCATGGAAAGATCAGTTTTGAAAAGCCCAAAGGCCCGTTCAGAAGATGGTCCAGGCTTAAGATTCTCGTCATAGAGTGCAAAAATGTAAGTGTCGACAGATTTTCCAGGCATGAGAGGTGTGCCAACCATAGACTTTAGATGAGCTATTAGGTTTCCGTTGTAAGCTTTGGCGTTATCAACGCTCGGTCCAACCTCGTTAGTGTCCCCTTGCGATGGCCAACCTGTTTCCGCTACCACGATCTCCACCTTTTCGAATCCCATTGATTTCAAAGCCGAGTGAACCGCATCAACCTGTGAAATTATAAAACTCAAGAGACTGTAACGTGTATTGCAAGCAATGATCATAACAGAAAGACTTCTTCTACTACTATACTTTGTACGAAGACATAAACATGAGCTGAGAAGTCACCATTTTTTCTCTTTTATAATTTTTCCATTTATTTTAGTCGACGTGGAATTAATGATGACGAGTACAGACAAATGTTTAAAGAAACATCTAAAATAAGTAATAATTAGTGCGAATCCAGCCTGTCAGACAATCGTAAACGACTGATGACAAGTCAACGTCACGTATACTTATTACCTAAGAAGATAATTATTAATAACATATGAAAACAAAATTAGTTACGCGTTTTTATTATCACAAACCACAGTAACCAAATTAATAATCAGATTTTTTTTATACTTAGATTGTGTGTATTGACGAAACAAAGAAAGTGTAGATTTAGACACATACGGCACGTATATTTGGACCCCGGAACACAAAACGCAAACAACTGTCTTTTGTACTATATAATAAGAATATAGATTCCTTCTAAGTGGAAAAGTGGAAACAGAACAAGTTCTTTGCTATACTCTTGAGCAAAGAAAATCATATATTTATACCGAAAGTTCAAAACTATAGATTCGTCCACGTGAATGCTACCAATTATTATTATTCTGATTTTTTTGTGTCACAACAATAAACTAACCGACCCAGATAAACTATGCTTGACGTCTAACTAAATCATTTAGACATTAAAAGAGTCCACCAAATTCATAACCAAGAGAGTAGCTACTTTGTTAAAATTTAATTAGTTACCAAACACATGACTGAATTAATTAGTTAGGACCGTACCCTAAAAAAACGTAATAAATGACCTACCTGAGCATCGAACATGTTCATGTACTTGATTCCGGTGTTGGAGTCGACCCGTCCCGCGTTAGGCTGGAAGAGGCAAAACGACAGCGTTTCTGGTCTCGGATCACTTTGGTACGCGAAGAACGGGTACGGGTTAATAGTGAAAGGCGACCCCGTGTCGCTAAGGAATTGCAAAATTCCCTTTAAACCAGCTTGATAACCGGACGCGAATGAACCGGATGATGGCGGTTCTGAATTACCCAGCACCGTCATCGAGTGCACCGTCGAGACCTTGATTTTCCCGCCGAGAGAGACCGCCTCGAGGGCTTTTTGGACATTTTGCATCGCTGGAAGTAGCTGGTTCACCAGATTTGGATCGTTCGACATCAGAACCTGCAATGATCGGAAGAGATTTAGCGAATTCTGTCTGGGAGTTATCATCGGAAAAAAAACTTCAGTAAACGGACCTCATTGCCGACGGTGATGAGGATGATTTTAGAGGCGGGATAAAAAGGAAGGACATTGGAATTGATCCATTGAGTAGCGACGTTTGGATCGGAGGCGAGAGAAGGAACGTCGCCGTTAGCAGCGCCGATAACGATGCCAACATCAGTTCCGGCCAAAGCTTTGATGATGGCGGGATCGGCGCCGTAAAGTCTAACTTTCTGAATTGAAGTGGACTGGAGGAGCTTGGCGGTTTGAGAAGGAGGAGGGAGATTGTTGGCGACTTGGCCGTAGTTAACTCCGATGAACGGCTCTGCATCTGTCGGCAAAAACAAAACAGAGAAAAAGGTTAGATGAAGAAGAAGGAAAAACGACGTCGTAGTGAAGAAGATACTTACGAGAGGAGGGAAATTGAGAGAGGAAGATGAGGAGGAGAGAAAAGGAGATAGAGAGGGCCATGATGGTGAGAGAGGAAGGCGCAGTGAAGGAGAAAGACAGATTTTTAAGAAAGTTTTTATAATTATAGAAGAAGATGTTTTTACTTACTGTAGCGGTTATATATTTTACAGACATGACAATGGATAGAGCAAAGAAATTTCCAAGACACGTTTTGTTCTCGTTTTTCTACACTCCACGTGTTCACTTCTACTTCTTATTATATTACTCTGAGATAAGTCTTCGTCTTCTCGTACCCTAATATTTAAAGGGAATTTTCCAGAGATTCAGAGAGGAGGATGCTTTTTGTAGAGAAACTTGGAAATAATCATCATTTCGTAGGATGATTTGTATAAATACTCAGTTTGACCTTGCTCTCAATCTCACGTCACTGGAGAAATAAAAACCAAAAAGATTAATTTAGCTGTCTTACAACTTACAAGTGATAATATTTTTTTTTTTCATCAAGGGATCAAATATTATCTCCATTTTTACTCTTCTAGAGAATAATTTTCACTAATGAAATCTGACGAATAAAAAAGGGAGCTTAATGTGTTATATTTTCTTGTAACATGTTTTATTCGATAAAGACAATTGTTGTTCACATACCAACATCCAAATCCGATGAAGAACGGACAAGATTTTAGAAGGGGTAAATATCGTATATAATGGGGTCATTTACTACAGTATCCTTTACTTATCTCCTTTTGCTTAAAGATATGATCAAATATATAGATTTATACGGAATCTATAATATCCAACAAATTTCATATTACAAGGTTTGTTCTCAGCGTATACTATCATTTAACAAAAATGGTTTGTCCAAAAACAGTCTCGTAAATCTAATTAAAGGTTAAAAGTTACTTTTATACAGTGTTAATGGTTGGGACGTATGACTCCATACTACAAAAATGGTTGGAACATTTATGGACATCTCGTAATTGAAGAGAATGGTAAGCTAAATGTATGAGCATACGCATTACGCAATGAGATTCATGTAATGTAGAAAATAAATAAATTTCATATAAAAAATTTTAATTTTATTTCTCATAAAAGCGGATGAATTATTCCCCTTTTCTAATGCTATTTCCCAATAGTATAACCCATTCTCCACGTTTCACCCACCACCACCAATTATTTTAGCTTTGGTGATTCTACAATGTTCAATTCAATTAAAGTCATCTATACTCTCCTCAAGATTTTTTTTACTAAGCTCACATCATTTACAAGACAAAATAAAACCAAAAAAGGTTGAATAAAATATACTCCCTCTGTTTCACAATACATGATGTTAAGGATATTTTACACAAATTAAGAAAATAATCATTACTTTTTTAATATATATTATTTTCTCTTACCAAAAATTATTTTAATAATTATAAACCAATAGTAACATAGTTCTTTTCAATCATTACATCTTGATATTTACAATTTATCAATAAAAATAAAGTAAAAAGATTAAAACATCAAACTTTCTGAAACAAGATAAAGTAGATAAAACATCATCTATTCTGAAACGGATAGAGTATATAAAATTGCATATTCCGAAAATAGGAATGCAACTTTTCTATCCATCATAATGATTTGTGCACATTGTCATCAGCAATGACTCGGAACAAGCGCACAAAGAAAGAAACGAGAAATCCAAAACCCCAAGGACGAACAAAACGCAAGATGATCACATCACATAAATCAAAAAGCCAAAGAACCTCCAAACCCAAAATTGGGGGATAGAGACAAAGGAAAAAAACCCAACAAACAAACAAACAGATTCTCTCCTCTATTATAATCTGAAGAAACCAAGTATATGAGTGAAGAACCCCAAGTGCAAATAGAATCTCCTTAGCTTAGGCACCTGAGTGCGAGACTGGTGTTGTCTCGAACTTCCCTTCAGTGAACAGATGATTGTACTGTTGAGGCAGCGCATGTTCCACCTACAATGTTGTAGCAAAGACAATATGAGAATGATTTCTTCAACGAAAAGTGTCTTCTCAGCAACACACAATCTTGGTTACAATGCGCTTGTAATCAATGACTTCTGAATCTTAGTATCAACCCAAATAGCCGGACTTTAGAAATATTTTGTTGGTAGATGTATAAATTTAAAGAATACAAGGACATCAAAACGTTTTCATGGTTAGAAAGAAAGACAGAGAGAGAGAGAGGAGAGCCATACCCAGTCTCCATCAGCACCAGGCACCATTACATTGATCTCACTCGATTTGGCTGTTGTTATAGCTGTCTCTAATGAGTCTTTGCTTAGATATAACTGACAGCCAGTTGTGTTGTCAACAGAAACTGTGGGAGCTGAACCCTATATAAGCCATAGATATGAGTAAAGACAAAGCAAGAGCAATCAGTGTCTCAAAAAAGGATTGCAGACGGATAGAACAACATCAAAAGACTGAGAAGCAAAAGAGATGGTTCATAAGAAAAGATAAATTTGCAGCTTATAGATTGCAGAAAACAAACCTGACATTGCACTTCTACGTTGTTGCAATTCACAATCTCAAATGCAGCAACAACATCCTATACAAACATGTTAGATTTTACATTATTAGAAATCACATCACTGTATACTGTAAAAATGTAAAAGGAGATGGTATTATTCCACTCACAGTGAAGACAACACCCATTTTGGTGCACTTGTCAATGGTGATGTTATTCACTTTTCCTATAGATTATGGAACAACAGTAAGGGCCTCGAAGATTTTTGAGCAGATATCCAACTTTCATGGTAAAATTGGAATGGCGCAAAGTTACCTTGTATCTGCAAGACAGAATCTTTGCAACCAAATACATACACAGACTGTTTGGCATCACAATCGTTGATAACCAAGTCCTTCTTCCCAATTTGGTTCTCAACAGCCCACCTAATAATTTAGTAGAAGAAGCCAACAATCATATTACAGCATTTCTACCATAGTTAGCATTTTCAGCATATAGTTATTGTTAGTAAGACCCACTTGCGACCCATTTGAAGTTCCATTTTCGGTGGTCCAGTTTTCGAGAAGGCCGGTTTACTGGTACGAGTTTCCTTATCAACGGCACTAACAGCTCCAGATCTATCAGCACGGTTCTTTGTCTTCATATCATCTGTCACTTTTCTAAGACCTGGAAAGCAAAGCACGAGGATAATAAGCTACTTGTGATTCACATTCCAGACAAACACCAGGCCAGGAATATGAAGCCATACAACTTCAAACCTACCTGAGGTCACAGCACCAGAGCTGAGCTGCTGGAAAACAGCAGACATCCCCTGTTTCTGGTTCGATGATGATGAAGGCTTTGAAGATTCAGAACTGAAGAGGGATGCAGATGGTGCTGGTGGAGGAGCAGGAGGACCAGGTGGAGCCTTAGCAGGAGCAGTAGCAGGTTTCCCTGATGCATTCCAAACAGGTCCTAAGGGGTAATGACTCTTAACATAATCCCTTAAACCAGGTAAGTAAAGTTCTTTCACGGCTTTAGCCCATTCTACATGATCTGCGTCTTTGTTACGATACTCCACCAGAACCTAAAGAAGAACATGGAGACCACATAATTAACAATGTGAAAAGAGCATCAAACAGAACCATAAGCTTCTACAATCAGAATAAACAACTATAAAGTCCTTGTTCCCCCTATTGTTTTCCAGAAGCTCTAATCAATTTCAGTAAAGCAATTACTTTTCTGTATCACAATAAGCTCTTTAATGTTTTGGCTCTAGTGGTTACATATGAGAGCAAAGAGAGACTGAAGATTAGCACCTTATTGTTGTAAAACTCAGCCATTTGCCAACTTTCTTCCACATGAGCGATTGGCATGCTCATACCTTGCAGGGAAATAACAAAAAAGAGACTTTAAAATCACAAAATAGAGAAATCCAGAATCAAGATTACCGATGCAACATAATGGCTTTGCCTACCACAGTCTTTGCCAGTGAAAGCAATCCAAGCCAATGCAGATAAACTATCAGATGCAGCCTTCAAGTGATTGAAGAAATCTGATCTCTTTCCTTCAGTCATTGCATTAGCTTTCATTGTAACATCATTCAACGGTTTGAGAAATCCAGCCAATCCGGCGAGGTCAGGCTTCTGTTTAAATCAAAAGAAAAAAATCAAAATCAAATCCACAACGACGCACCAAAACGAAATAATCGATTCAAAAACTTACCTGAGTTTGCTTAATTCGAACAAGCAGGTCCTTTTGCGAAGCAAACGCTTCAGCGACAATCTTTGTGACATCTAGAACAGGTCCACCGATCTTCTCAGCTGCTGTCAGAGCCCTACCAACGCATTGAGAAATCAGATCTTCATAAGCCAGAATCGATGGATCAGACGCCGCGACATCGGTGGAGAAATCACATCCGCGGGAAAGAGAAACAACTCCTCCTCCGTTGCTTGAGATTCCCTCAAGCCTCGTAACCGCAGCCTCAAGGCGCTTAATCAAATCCTCTTCCATTTTCGCTCAACAGATCTGGATTCGATGAAATTGATTTTAGAGTGGATTTGTTTTCCTTTTTGCGTGGGGGTATGTGGGCTTCATGATGGAGAAGTCAGGAGAATATGTGATGACACGTGGCCATTCTTAGATTACTAATTACTCCCTCCGTTTCAGAATAGATGATGTTTTATCTACTTTATCTTTGTTTGAAGTTGTTTTTCATATTTTTACTTTTATTTTATTGATAAATCTGTAAATATCATGATGTAATAAATAAAAAAAAATTTTTTTTTTTTTTTTATAATTATTAAAATAATTCTTGGTAAGAGAAAATAATATATATTAAAAAGGTAATGATTATTTTCTTAATTTATGTAAAATATCCTTAACATCATGTATTATGAAACAGAGGGAGTATTAATTACCAATCGCAGGTGGTCGAGTGGTCGTGGATTATAGGATCCGTGATCGGACACAGGGTTGATGTTGAACTCGAATATTGGTTTGGTCCGAACTAGAACCAAAACAAATTTGGTTTTTTAAAACAGAACCGATCGGCTCTTCTATAAATATTAGGCCTAACTATTGAATGACCAATTTATGATGCTATAAGTGAAATTTACAAGGCCATGCAAAACCAAAAGAGAAGAAATGGAACTTTCTCTGGCTTTTCACTATTTTATTATACATATATGATATTTACAAATTACAAACCTTAAATCTGAACTCCATCGTCATATATCTAATTTCACTTTTAATTTTTTTTCTTTTGCATCATCGATATAGAACAAACATGAAAACATCTATCAATCCGTGGCTGTGTAAAGAATAGTATCATCAACTCTCAAGATGTCTTTCCAAGAAGCTTTCTCACTTCAATCTTTCCTGGTTTGATCTGTGTTCCTGTGAGAAACACATATCACTTAAATCAGTTCATAGTATAAAGGATTAAACCTCTTTTAGTTTTTGACACTTACAGGACGGAAAGGGAAATCTTCAGCCTCAAGCATGTGAATGATTTGTCCCATCTTTGGCCGTTTAGTAGCATCAAGGTCTATGCAACGCAAACAAACAAGCAAAGCTCTTTTCAAAGCTCTTGGAGGAGGTGAAGTCTTGGTTTTAGGATCTATAACTTCTTCTCCACGTCTGCTTGCAACCATTCCTTTGAACCAATCCACTAAGTTCATCTGAAAATGTTTCAACAAACAAATATTTGCATATCTTCTTGAGAGGAAAAGATTGTTAACAAAAAGTTTTCACTATATGAGGTTACCTCGCCAGGCGGTCTAGAATAATCGACCGGGCTCCTTCCTGTTATAATCTCCATGAGTAGAACACCGAAACTGTATACATCACTACACTCATTGAGCATACCGGTACTTGCATATTCCGGTGAAACATATCTGCACAAAGTTAAAAAGATGTCAGAAAATCAAATGTAAAGAAACAATCTGAGTCTGAAAATTGAAAGAAATATACCCAAAAGTTCCCATCACACGAGTTGTCACATAGCTTGTTTCAGATCCTAATAACTTGGCCAAACCGAAATCAGACACTTTCGGGTTCCATTTCTTATCGAGCAAGATGTTACTAGACTTCACATCACGGTGCACAACCTTAGGTTCAAGCCCTTCGTGTAAATAAGCTAATCTGTTCATCAAAAGACAAGGTTTAAAAGACCAATCGCAGCTATAATAAGAATCCTAAAGAAGAAGAAAAAAACAGAAGAAACTTCACCCTTTTGCTGTTCCAATGGCAATCCTCATGCGGACATCCCATGTGAGAGGACTCACCGGACCTACTTCACCGTGCAACCACTGCTCCAAGTTTCCATTATCGATATATTCATACACAAGCATCCTAATCAAGGAACAGAGAGAGAACTAAATTTTGTTAGATTAAATATAAATCAGAGTTCATTAATTCAATTGAGATTGTTTGTTTTTTTGGCACCTTTGAGCACTGTCAGCACAATATCCCATCAGACCAACCAAGTTCTTATGTCTGACTTTTCCAATTGCTTCTACCTCAACTTTGAATTCTTTCTCTGCCTGACCCCTGAAGAGAATTATGTTTTACCATCATTTAGTAGATTCATTTATTATATCAAAATCTTATTTTGTTTATAAAACAATACTATGAGAGTAAACGTAAAGAAAAAAAGAAAAAATTTCATCCATGCCTCAGGACCAAAATAAATAAAGGTATATATTTTCAAATGGCTTCAAACTTCCGGTGGTTGTGCAGCAACCAATAACATGAATCTGTCCAACCTAACAATCAATATATTATATTTCTACAATCTTGCCACCTAAATAAAAGATTTATCTATTTTCTTAATCAGTCTATGGAGCTCTGGCTATATAATCCGGATTTAAAGTTGGAACAATCAAGTGACCAATCTCTGTAAACAAAACATAGAAGATTCTTTGCCAGCAAGTTTTATACTAGTGAGACCATTTCATCAACTAAAGGTAACGCCTAAAACAAAACAAAAAAAACATAAAGAACGAAAAAGAAAAGATTAGCTAATAAGTAGAGAATAAAGAACAAAAGCACAAGAAGTTAATTTTTTCTTTTGTTTTACTCTTTTAGTTTCACTAATCTCAAGAATTTGTTAGTTATATATTAAAGTCAAAATCAAATAATTCATGCGGAAAGAGCGTTTTCTAAATAAATAATTGATCGGAGAAATATACATGGGTTGGAAAGAAGCGAAGAAGACAACTTTTAAAGCATACTTTAAAAAATCAAGTACCAGAGCCTTGACCCAAGAATTACGGAGTCCGTGAAATGAAGTAAATGAAACATTGTCAGAATGTGGAACAAATATTTAATATACGAGATAAGATCTAAACTCCAAATTTTAATAGAACCTTAAGCTGAAATTTTCAAAACGATCTAATCTAAATTAGTAAATTTTAAAAACGTACTTGTTGTTAAGGAGATTCTTGACGGCAGCGAAAGAACCGTCAGCGAAATCAGCTCTATAAACGATGCCGTAACCTCCTTCACCGATCACGTTCTCATCGGAAAAGCCACGTGTCGCAATCTCCAGATCTTTCAAGCTGTACCATCGTCCCCATCCCATAACCTCAGTACCTACGTCACCACTCGAAGCCACCGACAAATCATCGAACCCACTCGCTTCTTTGATTTCAGCGACCACAACAACTTCATTTTCGATTTTACCCTTTGCATCTTCGCAGTCCAAATATTTTCCGACCGTCTTGATCTCCGAGATTTCCTTAGAGTCGAGAGGGATCGAGCCAGAGCTGTGTTTCACGCGCATTCTACGAGCGCGTGAGACGCGATTCAAGCAGACGAAGAGGAAGATCAATAGTGAGATCAAGAGTAAGAAAACAGATGAAATCGCGATTACTAAGTAGAGTTTAATCCCGAAAACGGCGGATTTCTCGGAAAACTTGTGAAAACCAGAGTCAGTTGAGTTCGACATTGCGACACAACTAGAAAAGTCAAAGTACTCTCTCTCTCGGATAGTTTGGTTTTTCTGGAAGACAACAAAAAATGAGATTGTTGGAAGAAAGAGAAACGTTGGGAATTGGGAGAAACCAAACAGAAGAAGTTGATAGCTTTAACCAAAAATGAGAGAGACAAGACGCGAGCCCAACGGGTAGAATTTAGTGTTTTTTATTTAAGACATGCGTTTAGTCTTTTATTACGATAATGCCACCAAGTACGCTTTTGCTATCTCTAAGCCCAAGGAGCCATCGGAGTAAATGGTACGCGAGTGATACAATTTATGAATTTGGTAGTATACACACATTAATTGTCTACTTGTTGATAAACAAAACTGTAGACTTTTTTTGGTCAACACTCAACAGTAATAGTCTTACGATTTACGATCATTTGGGTTTATAGATTTTAGAATTATGATCTGTAATAGCTGTTAAATCGTTCAGCGTTGGTAATCAAAATCTATTAATTAATATTTTTGCATATAATGTTGGTGCTCCGACATGTTATTGGACAATAATACTATACTTTTTCTTTGGGATCTTAAAAAAATTTACGTAAGATGATTATACTCCTGTTATTATAATATTTTCTTAGAAAAGGATTGCTCATTTCTGAGGAGACAATATATATTTTTGGATTTTTTAAACAATATATACATCAACAAGATAATAGTTCTAATTTAGTTTACATAGTTAAATTTAATTTACATTCTTGATTCACATCATTGACTTGGTGAAAGCTGGCCTTATTTTTCAGCTGAAATTAAGATAAATAAAACACATTCAAATTCACTAAAATATAAAATAAATTCGTTAAATATATAATTGTATAATGCATTTTCTCATGAAAAAAACCCAAATCATCTCCGTTTCCCCGCTTTAGGAGATATTGACTTCATCTTTCGTTATCTTTTCGACTTGACATTATTTGTGCAGATTGTTAAAATATCTCACAAATCACAATAGGGGGAGATGGTTCAGCACTAGTATGTAAAAGATACGTGTCTATCTATTTATTGCCAAATTGGTTTATGACTTTTTATATCTATTGGCGTAGCCAATAGATAGTCCACGATCGTTAGTAGAAGATTAACCAAGGAGCTTTTGTTTATTATATGCCCTTTAACAAAAAAATATAACTTTTTCTTTATCACAAGGAAATGCATTGTGAAGTCTAAGATTTATAGGGAAAGACCAAAAACCTAAACATTTAAAGCTCCACTAGACTCCTTGATTTGGCTTTAAGTCAAATTTACAAGACCATACCAACTCGTCTAGTAATCTTCATTGAGAAACTATTGGGCCTAGCCCAAGCCCATTTGATATCCATCCTAGTGAAGATTCATTTTCCCTATATATGAAAATTTGAAATCGATTCAAATCTACTGTGCATCTGGAAAATAAAAAGCTTCATGTTTTTCTCCTTAACGTCTTCCATTAGTTGGCCGATGCACATGATGCCAAATACATCAATGGCGACTTGTGTCTGTTTTTTAGTTATATCAAACTCCACCCAATCAGGAGAAATCTTGATTAAACAAACCCTTACGATTTCTTCTCTTCTTGTCTCACAGTGTCTATATATACGCACACAAAGCCAGCTTCAATTTCTCACCAAGATCAGCTGCAAAATTCATAGATTCATTGTCCATGGACTCCGAATCCGTTAAGACCCGAAACTACATCAAATTGGGTTATCACTATCTAATTACTCATTTCTTAAAGGTCTTGTTCGTCTCTTTAATGGTGATCTTACTCACGAATGTCTCCTTGTTAAGCCTGAACCAGCTCTGGCTTCACCTTCAGCTCCAGTACAATCAAATCGGATTCATCTTCCTCATCACCGTCACACTATTCGGATCCATTGTCTTCTTCATGTCTCGACCTAGATCCGTTTACCTTCTCGACTACTCCTGCTACCTCCCGCCGTCGGATCTAAAAGTTAGCTACCAGAAATTCATGAATAATTCTAGATTGATTGACCATTTCAGCGAATCTTCGCTTGAGTTCCAGCGGAAGATCTTGGTTCGATCCGGTCTCGGAGAAGAGACTTATCTTCCCGAGTCTATTCACTGTATCCCTCCGCGTCCGACTATGGCGGCGGCGCGTGAAGAAGCGGAGCAGGTAATCTTCGGTGCATTAGATAATCTCTTCGAGAATACCAAAATCAACCCTAGGGAGATTGGTGTATTGGTTGTGAATTGTAGTTTGTTTAACCCTACGCCTTCTTTATCCGCCATGATTGTTAATAAGTATAAGCTTAGAGGAAACGTTAAGAGCTTTAACCTTGGAGGAATGGGATGTAGTGCTGGTGTTATCGCCATTGATCTCGCTAGTGACATGTTACAAATCCTTATAAACACTTTTGCTCTTGTGGTTAGCACTGAGAACATCACTCAGAATTGGTATTTTGGTAACAAGAAAGCAATGTTGATACCTAATTGCTTGTTTAGAGTTGGTGGATCTGCGATTCTGCTTTCGAACAAGCCTCTGGATCGAAAACGATCCAAGTATAAGCTTGTTCATACGGTAAGAACTCATAAAGGATCTGATGAGAAAGCATTCAATTGTGTGTACCAAGAACAAGACGAGGCTTTGAAAACTGGAGTTTCTTTGTCTAAAGATCTTATGGCTATAGCTGGAGAAGCTCTTAAGACGAATATAACCACTTTAGGTCCTCTGGTTCTTCCCATAAGCGAACAGATTCTCTTCTTTGCGACTTTCGTTGCTAGGAGATTGTTCAATGCCAAGAAGAAGAAGCCTTACATACCGGATTTCACGCTTGCCTTTGATCATTTCTGTATTCACGCAGGAGGTAGAGCTGTGATCGATGAACTCGAGAAGAGTTTAAAGCTTTCGCCAAAACATGTGGAGGCGTCTAGAATGACATTACATAGATTTGGAAACACTTCCTCGAGCTCTATATGGTATGAATTGGCTTACACAGAAGCTAAAGGAAGAATGAGGAAAGGGAACAGAGTTTGGCAGATTGCTTTTGGAAGTGGGTTTAAGTGTAACAGCGCGGTTTGGGTGGCTCTTCGCGATATCAATCCCTCGGTTAACAATCCTTGGGAGCATTGCATCCATAGATATCCGGTTAATGTCGGTCTTTGAACTCATCAGAAAAGGTTGATTGCTGTGAAAACATGGTTAGTATATCATGTATCAGAAAAACTTCTTTCTTATATTTTTACTAATGGGTAAAAGAGATCAGTTGAACATATGTAACTTCATTGGGTAAATAAATGTATGTATATTGTGTTGTATATAAAGGTAGCACGTAAATGACCAAGAATTCATTAAAAAAAATTCAGTAGTTTAACAAGTGTTCTAGAGTCTCTTAAATTGAATCTTTAAGAGACTAAGATTCTTAAAAGACTGAAAAAAATTGAATCTTAAGAGACTAAATTTACAACTAGACTATAGAACACTTGCTAGCCCGTTACAGAATTCTAGCTGATGCAAATAATACTATATTTAATTTAAGACTATTTGGCCTCAACTAAACATCGACTCATTTATTTATTAGTGAGCTTTGAGGACATACATACTTGCGAAAAAACTCATTCCCGAGAAAAGAAAACTCATGATCCCATAATTAGTCAGAGGATAAGCGATCCGGCAAACCAAAGTAAACAAATTCCATGAAATTGTTTATGCGCATGTGTCAAATTAAACACCATTTATAAATTCATTTTATATTACTATAACAAATGATACTTAATTTATTTTAGTGCAATTTGAAAAGGGCTGATTGGTAGAATAACTTAAATCTAGATTATGTTTTAGAAAATAAGTATGTGCTAGAAAAATTTAGTAACTAATATTAAAAATAAGAGTGTTTTATTAAAAATTAATGTGCAAACAAAAATAATAATGTGTTCTTATTTAAAATTAGCGTGACATATTAAAAACAAACATATTATTTCGAGAAAACAGAAGTAAAATTTTTTTTTGAAAAAAATAACATGAAATATAGATTAATGACATGAAGTAAGACGAAAGACTCAAATATCATTTCATTTTTCTCCCTGTAACTCATAGTTATTTTGTTAATTAATTTTATTTTTTAGGCTCTGCATTGCTAATTTGCTATTACCCTTTTTAAAAAATACATAATATATATTACTTAACTACAAACAATAGACTAATTATTTTGGAATAATGAAATTATCAATATATTGTATACAATTTTTATGACGTTAATAGAAAGACAATGTTTATATTTTAATCTTTACACTTGAAAAAAATCTAACTCTAAGTTCTATCGCAATGAATTTAGTATATAATATTAGATTTTTTCCATTTGACTATTTCCCTATTTTGGCAACTTTCACAGGACTACTAATTTATTTCAATGTGTATGCATGCATGAGCATTAGTATACACTTGTCTGTACGCATGCATGTAAAGCGTAACGGACCACAAAAGAGGATCCATACAAATACATCTCATCGCTTCCTCCATTATTCTCCGACACAACCTGAGCAATGACGTCCGTTAACGCAAAGCTCCTTTACCATTACGTCCTAACCAACCTTTTCAACCTCTGTTTGTTCCCGTTAACGGCGTTCCTCGCCGGAAAAGCCTCTCGGCTTACCATTAACGATCTCCACCACTTCTATTCCTATCTCCAACACCACCTTATAACCGTGACTATACTCTTTGCTTCCACAGTTTTCGGTTGGATTCTCTATATTGTAACCCGACCCAAACCGGTTTACCTCGTTGACTATTCATGTTACCTTCCTCCACCGCATCTCAGTTGTACTGTCTCTAAGGCAATGGATATTTTCTATCAAATAAGAAAAGCCGATCCTTCGCGCGACGAGGCATGGGATGATCCGTCCTCACTTGATTTCTTGAGGAAGATTCAAGAGCGTTCAGGTCTAGGTGATGAAACCTACGGTCCCCAAGGACTCCTTCAGGTGCCACCACGGAAGAACTTTGCGGCGGCACGTGAAGAAACGGAGCAAGTAATCATCGGTGCGCTCGAAAATCTATTCGAGAACACCAAAGTTAACCCTAGAGAGATTGGTATACTTGTGGTGAATTCAAGCCTGTTTAATCCGACTCCTTCGCTATCTGCCATGGTCGTCAATACATTCAAGTTCCGAAGCAACATCAAGAGCTTTAATCTTGGAGGCATGGGTTGTAGTGCTGGTATCATCGCCATTGATCTGGCTAAAGACTTGTTGCATGTTCATAAAAACACTTATGCGCTTGTGGTGAGTACAGAGAACATCACTCACAGCATTTATGCAGGTGATAATAGATCCATGATGGTTTCCAACTGCTTGTTCCGTATGGGTGGGGCCACAATTTTGCTCTCTAACAAGCCGGGAGATCGAAGAAGGTCCAAGTACAAGCTGGCTCACACGGTTCGAACGCATACCGGAGCCGACGATCAGTCTTTTCGATGTGTGCGCCAAGAAGATGATGAGAGGGGAAAACTCGGAGTTTGTTTGTCCAAGGACTTAACCGGTGTTGCAGGGAGAACGGTTAAGAAAAACATAGCAACATTGGGTCCGTTGGTTCTTCCTTTGAGCGAAAAATTTCTTTTTTTGGTTACCTTCATCGCCAAGAAACTTTTGAAGGACAAGATCAAGCACTCTTACGTCCCGGACTTCAAACTTGCTATTAACCATTTTTGTATCCATGCCGGAGGCAGAGCCGTGATCGATGTTCTTGAAAAGAACTTAGGGCTGTCACCGGTCGATGTCGAGGCATCTAGATCAACATTACATAGATTTGGGAACACTTCGTCTAGCTCAATTTGGTATGAATTGGCATACATAGAGGCAAAGGGAAGGATGAAGAAAGGCAATAAAGTTTGGCAGATTGCTTTAGGGTCAGGGTTTAAGTGTAATAGTGCAGTTTGGGTGGCTCTACGCAATGCCAAGCCTTCGACAAAGAGTCCATGGGAACATTGCATCGATAGATATCCGTTTGAGATTAATTCTGATTCATCAAAGTCAGAGGCTCGTGTCGAAAACGGTCGGTCGTAACTGATGAAAAATGATGTCGTTTACTGTTTTTATTTTCTTCTAAACCTTTTACCTTTTATTAATTATAGTTTGATTGCTACAATGTTTTCGCTTGTTCGTTATAAATAAAGTATACATGGGTGTTCTAGTATTCGATTGTTTCAAATGTGATTTTTGTTGTTTACTTGAAAAATCTATTTAAAAAAACCGCATCTTTGAACTAAAACAATTTTTGCAATATGTAAACAGCTTTATGTTACACACTAAAGTTTACCATTAAAAAACAAAGAAACATTTTTTTATAAAAGCATTTTAAAATAAATTACTTCAAATAAAAACCATAGCATCGTCTACCGGATAACATGTGCGAAAAAATGTAAATTTAACCAACTGTATATAGGTCTTTTTTCCATCTGCGACGATAGATACTAGATAGTTATTACAATCCTGTTTTTACATAAACATATATAAATGCATATTTTAGATTTTTGTTATGATTTTGAAGGTTTGAGACATAGAAGAAGGGAAGCCCATAGAGTTATTGAATAATGAGAAATTAATGATAAGTGTCAGAGAATTGGAGCAGTCCCCGAGGAGCCTACTTCTGCAATTATCTATTTATGCATATATTGAAAATATGATTTTATAATATAAGCATGTCATTTCATACAACATGATTATGGGAATAAGCGAGAAAAAGAACTAGGATCCCATCATATCACGGCCGTTGGATCTGTCCTCATTATTGTTCCATCTATAATTCTATACGTTTGATGATTTCTAGGAACTCTCCATATACAGTTATATGTATACAATAAATATAGCGAATATTTAGCTCCAATTCAACACACCAGAAGCAAGTGTCCACATCTACTAAATACAAGCTCCAATACATGTATTTAGTAGCATATATATGTAAAAGATGATAGGGAACCCACAGATTAGGTGTGTGGCATTACTTTATAGTGTATGCATGTATAGTATATGATAGGGAAATAGCTTTCATCTTCTATGGACTTAGTCCAAAATCATCACATCAAAAAGCAACGACAATTTCTTTATTTCTAACAACTTTATACCCTCCCCTTTCCTTATCTACTAACTCCATATTTCTGCTTAAAAGCTTGATAAACAAAAAAAATATACATATTTATTTCTAGACTCGAGAAGATTTCATGTCCTATATCAATCACATAAAAGGTTTTTCCAATAACTTAAATAAAAAATCGGATACATGAAAATATTTGAGAATCTAAACAATGCCATAATTTTTGTTTGTTTGAGAGGTCCTTTTCTTCGAAATATTGGCTCACCGAAAATCGGTGAAAGTGATCTAAAACTAACTTGTGACTTGTGAGCGATGAATGTGATGGGCCTTGTGAATCACATGCATACAACGGGCATGGCGATCACGTGGCAGTCGCTCTTGCGCCGTCTCAGGATTAGACAATCACAATAGAGTAAGCCAATACAGCATGGCGATCAGACGCAGGATCGATCTGATTTAAAAGATTCAGTAAATAAACCTCTACTGTGTAATAAATTCATGTGAACAGTGCGTCCCAGCGAAAGACCGGACTTCATTATTAAATTGAGGTGAAGCGTTTTTTTTGGGGTTATTTGTACTTGGCTTCGAAGATAACGAATATCCAAGGCAGTGTTCTAAAATAGTGACACTAGTGTTCGAGTCCTGATTTTATTGTATGAGATGGTTTAATTAGGAAAACTAGTATTTTACTCCAAACCTTTTTGTAAACTGACGTATCTCCAAAACCTTTTTATAATATTTTTTTTTAAAATATTGGTTTTAGTTTTTAATTTTTTTAAGCTTAAATGCAATTTTTTTTTTTGATATTTTGTAACAATTTGTATTCTGCAGCACTCATTTTTTATTGATCTAGCTGTTAAATATACATTATTTTTTTATATACCAACATTAAAAAAACATATAGTAGTTTTTAATAATTTTGTAATTTTCCGATCTTTAAACTAATGTATATTTACATTTAAAACGAAGGGATATAAACCAAAACTAGTTTTTGTGTCATTATTTTGAGTTATTTATGATTTCTCCAACCATTCCAAATCTCAATCATCTAAAACCGTGAGATTTGCAGCTGGGCCCTACTTATCTGATGCGATGAATTTGGACTAAGGAAGCAGCAGATGGTTTTTGTTATAAGTATCATTTCCTCTTCTACCCTCACTTACCTTTACTCTGTTTCTCTCTTTCACTACAATTTGTTTTCTGAATCCAAGTAGAAGAGAAGTTAATGATGAAGGGAGCTCTAGAAACTGATCTTTTGCTCAATTCTACGGACATGTCAGTCTTAGAGCGCCAAAGGGCTTACCTCAAATACCACAATCCCGGCTTCGATTCTCCTCTCGCCGGCTTCTTCTCCGATTCTCCAATGATTAACGGCTTCCTTGGGACGCCTGGTTTGGATATTCCGGTTATTTACGGCGAGACTACTGTGGAAGGTGATCCGAGCCTCTCAATTTCGCCGGAAAATATAACTTCTGTGACGATTGGGTCTGGAAATTTCAAGAAAAGGAAGTTTGATACAGAGACTAAGGTTCGTATGTAGCTCTGTTTTTAGCTTTTTAAAAACCTAACTTGAGATTTATTTATCTTTATATGGGGTTTTAGGATCGTAATGCGAAGAAGATGATGATGAACAAAGAAGAAGAAGAAGAAGAAGAGCAGTCGAAAATAACAGAGCAAAACAATGGGAGCACAAAAAGCATCAAGAAGATGAAAAATAAAGCCAAGAAAGAAGAAAATAATTGCTCTAACGATTCTTCAAAGGTGACCAAGGAATTGAAGAAAACAGATTATATTCATGTTCGTGCACGGCGAGGCCAAGCCACTGATAGTCACAGCATAGCAGAACGAGTGAGTGAAAGAGAACTCATTAATTAAACCACTGATTGTTTGGTTTTTAATCACTAAGAGTAATTATTAAGTATTAAATTTGTGAAGGTTAGAAGAGAAAAGATCAGTGAGAGGATGAAGTTTTTACAAAAGTTGGTCCCTGGATGCGACAAGATCACAGGCAAAGCAGGGATGCTTGATGAAATCATTAACTATGTTCAGTCTCTTCAGAGACAAATAGAGGTCTCTGATTCATATCAGCAATAGAAAATATATCTTTTTTGACTATAATTTTGCACTACCTTGTTAATTTGTTATATTAATATCTGATATTTGCTTGAAGCAGTTCTTATCGATGAAACTATCAGTTGTGACTCCAAGAATAGATGTCGATATGGATGACATTTTTGCTAAAGAGGTTAGTCATTGATTTGTTTGTATATATATAGAAAGACTTTACTTTAAAGATCAACTAGATGAGCTAAATTAAATACATCATGTGGATTTTAAACTAGGTTGTCTCAACTCCAATGACTTTGATACCACCATCTCATGGGATGGTTAGTTCCGGTTATTCTCATGAGATGGTAAATCCCGGTTATCTTCATTTCAATCCAATGCAGCAAGGGGATACCAGTTCTGATCCATTGTCATGCTTCAATGTAAGTCATTTTTTTTACATTTCTTATGTGATGATGAGCTATCATTTAATGCAACTTTGGGTTAATAATCTTTTTTTTTTTTAATATGTTACAGAATGGTCAAGCTCCTTCAATGTGGGACTCAGATGTGCAGAATCTTTATGGCAGTTTAGGAGTTTGATTTAAAAATGTTTCACGACTTAACACCGTTCCCTAATTCTTGACCATTCACATGTATAATGCACATTTATTTAGTGGTATCAATTATTTATAACAATAATGATTATTAGGCACAAGTTCAAATACCCGACTTTATTCAAAATTTACAGATATAAGATTTGATTTAGGATTTCAAGGTGAACATGAAAGCAAGAACAAGCATGCAAACCAAATGAAGACTCTTTGAGATAAAAAGATAAATGAACTAAGGTTATCATGTCTTTTCACTTAAACAAAGCTTTTTAATACTACAGTTAACTTAGAAATCGGTTACTCTCTACAATAGTTGACCATATATGTTCAGTGAAGAAGACAAATCTCTGAACCTCTATCGCAATTTATACGGTGGAATAGAAATGGAGGAGAAGAAGAAGAGCAAAGTTTTGATCATCGGAGCAACAGGAAGATTAGGCTACTATTTGACCCGTTTCAGCATCGAATCGGGTCACCCGACTTTTGCTCTCATCAGAAACTCCACTTTCTCCGATCCTTCCAAATCCGCTAAGCTGAAATCTCTCTCCGACACCGGCATAACTCTTCTCAAAGTCTCTCTCTTGGATAAATTTCTGTAGTTTTCTCATTAGGGTTCTTCTCGAGTTTCTTACTGGGTCTGAAAAGTTTAGCCTTTTTTTTCATCGTTTGATTTGGTTTTCGTTCTTATGGGTTTAGGGTTCATTGGACGATGAGGGAAGCTTAGAAGAAGCAGTGAGTAAAGTAGATGTGGTGATCTCTGCGATTCCATCAAAACATGTTCTTGATCAGATACTCCTCATCAATGTCATCAAACGAGCTGGTTCCATTAAGGTCTCTTCATATCTTATTCATTGATCCTTAATCCCCAATTCTCTTATTCGATCGTGTGTGATTTGATTATGATCAGAGGATAGATCTCTAATTGGAGCAGAACATTGCGGTTACTTTTGTAGAGGTTTATTCCTGCTGAGTATGGAGCAAATCCGGATAAAACTCAAGTCTCAGATCTTGATCACGGATTCTATTCCTAGAAATCTGAGATTAGGCGTATGATAGAATCAGAGGGCATTCCACATTCCTACATTTGCTGCGGATTGTTCATGAGAATGCTACTTCCATCGCTTGTGCAACCGGGGCTTCAATCTCCTCCTATCGACAATGTCACAGTTTTTGGAGATGGAAACGTCAAAGGTTTCTCCTTTTTGCTCAATTCTATAATACAATCTTGTCTTCTGAAATTTACTGTTTCTTGTTCTGTGTTTTGTGGATAGCTGTGTTCGTGAATGATGTTGATGCTGCAGCATTTACCATCAAAACGATAGATGATCCTCGAACACTGAATAAAACCTTGTACCTTAGACCACCCGGAAACATATGTTCCATGAATGATCTTGTTGCCCTCTGGGAGGGCAAGATTGAGAAAACTTTTGTTACAGAGAATCAACTTCTCAAGAAGATCAAAGGTTCATAATCAGCACATCTACTATACATCATCGTTCAATTTGCGAAAACTTATTTTAACTCCAGCTTTCGTGTTTCTATGATGCAGAAACTCCATATCCGGATAACATGGAGATGGTCTTCATATACTCTGTCTTTATCAAAGGAGATCACACATACTTTGACATCGAGTCTTGTGGTGGAGTGAATGGTACTGAGCTTTACCCTGATGTCAAATACATGACCGTGAGCGAGTTTCTTGATACTCTTCTTTAAGGATTATAATGGAATAGCTAAGGGTCTGGGATCGCAGTGAGACCTGCAGAATAAAGGATCAGCATAAGTAGCAGCTAGAAGTTAGTCAATAGAGAGTAACTTGTATTCATATTTCTCTACTCAAAGCAAATTTGATCTTATGGGACTAATGGACTTCATCTTTGAATATTTTACTGCTAATCACTTTCTGTTTCTTGATCAGATATTCAGATCAATTATATGGCGGTAAGCTTCTTATTTTTGTCTTGTTTATTATATGGTGGAAAAGTCTTTAAAGCGGAGATAATCACTTCTTTTGCAAATAAATTTTGGTTACTAGTTTACAAAAGATAGTTAAAAAGCTACTCTTGCAAAACCATTGAAAAGGCTCGTATTATTATTAAAATTTAAAATCGAAAATCATATTCAAAAGTGAATACAATAACAAAATCAGAGACAATCTCCAATGATAAAGAGAATAAAAAATATATTTAAATCCCAAAAACGTATAATAATCATAATTTACAATATCAGAATCGTATATTTACAAACCAAAATCCTAAATTCAAAAAATTATTTTATTTTATGTAATGACAAGTTTATGTTTATAAAATGTAGATTTTAGTTCTGTATAATTTAAAATAATTAATAAATTCAAAAAAAGAAAATAAAGTTAAGTGTTAAATTTATATTACGTGAAAACGGATTGAACATATAAATCCGAAAAACAATGTTAAATGTTAAATTGTTATAATGTAAAAATATATAGAACTTATAACACCTCTAACGATCCAAATGACATGATGCTAAGTTTGGTTTCTTTTTGCATTTTTAAAATTTAACACTTAAAATCTTGAAAACTATATTATTTTTTTAAAGTACAAGTTATATTTATAGAATATGTATATATTTAGAAATCCTAAAATTAAAATTGAAAATAAAGTTAAGTGTTAAATTGTTATAATGTGAAAACATAATGAACTTAGAACACCTCTAACGATCCAAAGGATAGGATGATACATTCGGCTAGTCTTCACATTTTAACAATTTCACTTAAAATTTTGAAAACCTTATTTTTAAAAATCACAAATAATATGTATAAAATATAGATTTGAAAATCCAAAAACCAAAAAATAAAAAACAAACTTAAGTATTAAATTTAAGTTTTGTGAAACATATTAAATTTGAACACCTCTAATTTCAGGATGTCAAATTAGGTTTGTTTTCACAAATCCATAAATTCATACATATATAGTGAAAACCTTTTTATTAGTAAAATAATATTTTTATAAAGCATAAAAAGAGAATTCATTACCTAAGGATGTAAAGGAGATCCTTGAAGAAAACGCTATCTGTTGTGTTGATTTTGTGGTGGTAACCTTAGACAATGTAACTTGGTTCGTTTTGAGACCATCGTATCTTTTTATCAAAAAAAAGAAAAAAAAAATAATGATTATTACTCCCTCCGTTTCATATTAGTTGTCGTTCTAGACTTTAAAACTCGTTTCATATTAGTTGTCGTTTTATGTTTTCAATACATATGTTTGATAAGATTTTCAACTTTGTCCTTTTTGTTTTAATGTCTTGACCAATTAAATAATATCAAATAAATATTAATTATAAGTAAAACTGAAAAATTAAATGTTCTCTTAATATGTGTGAAACATCCTTAAACGACAACTAATTTGAAACAGATGGAGTATCTTCTAGCTAAACATATAGATAGAGACAATTAGTTATCTATTTTGGTTGTTTTCTTATTAACAAAAAAATTTGCCTAATCCGGTGGAGCTTCGTCTTTCCTCTTGTCATCCTTTTTCTCACCGGATCCATCGATGATTTTCTTCAAGGTTGATAACGACGGTGGTGATTCCACCATCTCCTCCCTATATCGCATCATCGCCAGCGATCAGTTTCTTCTCTCCTTTAGGTTTCGCACCACCGCCATCGATCGGTTTCTTTCTTTCACTGCTCGAGTCGTAAGCTTTGTTCGGTCATAGATCAAATTCATTCGTCTTCTTTGTTGCAGGAGAAAACAAATTTGATTTCTAGAAACAGTTTTTTTTTTTTTTTTTGTCACAGCAAGTAAGATTTGGTCTCTATTGACACCTGTCAACATATAATTGGTTTAACTTATATGATTACATTACCGATACTTTCTCCTGATTACCGATTGGTTCAATGCCTAGAATCAATTCGATTTTGATATCATAGCAGAGTGTTTACGTTTTAATGGTACACAACGGAACACGTCAAATACGTAACTAAATAAAAATAATTTAATTTTAAAATGTGATTCTCAGAGCGTATCCAAAATACGAGGTAAGAGAATCGAGGGCTCTGAGTTCTGTACATTCCGACAAGACTAATCTTTATTTCTCTGCCTCTTCTTATTTTTTTTTTGTTTCTTTTTCAAAATTTTAAACAAATCACTAGTTTAAGTGAAGACCTCTCTTTTCCTTTTCTTCAACCTTAACACAAACAAATCTGCTTGAAGACAAAATCGAACCTCGTCTTCCTCCACGTACCAGCCACTGACCACTGACCAATGTAATATTTCTTGCTATCTTCGCATCTGTCTCAAAAAGCATTCCTTTATTCTTCGACGCAATGAGTTTTTGTGATTACTTTGTTTGTTTTTTTGGCATTGATTTCGTATGCGTACAACAAAAGATCCGTTACATTTTAAAGATTCACTTTAATGTGAGAGAAATTGCTTGTGGTCTTCTTTTGCTTAATTCCGAAAACATGATTGTAACCAGAGCTAGTCTAGGCCTTAGTCTGCGGAGGGATTTGATGAAGAAATTATTTACACTATACAGTATTGAACCAAAACTTGGATACTTGAGTGAAGACTTTAGGTTTGATACACATGAATTATTGAGCATAAATGAACCCATCGAACCTCTTTTTTTGTCTGTCATATTATATTTTCTAATGATTGGGATGAGAGATTTGAGTAATAAATCCCAATGCATCTTTTTTTTTATTCCAGAATATATCTTTTAGGTACAAATGTCTGAACATGATAAGGGCTTAAGCAAGATTAAGAGAGAAATTTGTTATGAATCTGCCTGGTTGAGTCGTTGGACTCGTAGTAACAGAGATGCCAAATGTTCCAAGGAGATTAACTTACCAAGAGATGGTCAACTGGTGAAAGACTCAACAAAACTAAAAGGAAAAATGTTGAGTGGGGTTCTTGATCTATTTCCTAATCCTGACTCAGCTGTTCAGATAATACCTGACATGAACAAAGAACCGCCTATTGTTGCGGAAAGACAAGACTCCATAGATGAGGATGAAGGCGAAACAAGCAGATCAGCTAATCAAAGTAAGAATGTGGAACTCTATCTCAACAACTACACCAACACCAATTTGTGCAAGCGTATATGGCTTGACCCTGAAACCAACAGTAGATCAGAGGTCAAACGTCTGAAGACAAATGCATCGGATTATATCGGAAATGAAACCAAGAGCACGATGATTGTCGAAGAAGGACCATCAGTGGAGAAGGTGAACTACTATTTCCACAAAATATTCGGAATCAACAAACCCGGATCCAGGAGTAATCAAAACTCCTCCACATCACAAGGCAAGAAGAATCTTAATATGGGAAGAGGAGGAGAAGACGTTAACCCATGGATTAAGAGATGGTGTAAGAAAAATGCTGCAGAGACTCAAGAACCAAGAGGAAGGCAAGAAGTTAGCCCAAAGGTCACTGCATTAGAGAAGAAGTTTCCAAGTATTGCAGCAATGGCATTGATGGGAAGAGCTCTGAGCGGTTTAAACCTGTCTGGTTGCAGAAAGATCAACACCCTCTTCGTTCGGGATGCTCAGGATCTAAGGTGAAAACATTCGGTCATGCCAACCTTACTGGTGTCAGAACACAAAACAAAACAAGAATCTACCTAAATGAACTTGGATTTGTGTCTGCAATGTGATCATTTTTATTGTACTGTACTACGTATAAGTGAACTTCTAGAGTCTTGTTTTAAAGCGATGTATTGAGTGGCCAAAAATAATCTTTCTTATCTCCATATTCTCATCAGATTAAACAGAACTATCCCAAAGTAAGCAATTAAACTTGCATTCTAAAAAGATGATGGTTCATAAGAACATTGGATAAAGAAAGATAAACAACAAAAACAATCAAAGGAAGCTAGCCATGGGTTGCCCTAGTGTAGATCTGTTGGCTTGAGTGAGCAGAGACCATCCTGATCGTTCCTTTAGCCATCAATTCTCTGATCGCCCTCCTAGCAAGCGATCCATTGATCTGTACCAACGCATACAGAAACAAGATATTAAGGTATCAATAGGAAAAATCTTTTCTAGATGAAGTGCGTGATTGATCAGAGGAATTCACCTAATCATACGCAAATCAACCAGTGATGATCATCAAGAAGCATTTAACAAGAGCTAAAATCAAGTACTAACACAACTAATAATGACTAATGCGTTACCAATGCAATTCTACAAGAGAAAAAGTTTCAAACTTTAGGGAAATCAAAGGGAGAGGAGAAGAAAATATTACTCTGAAACGGTCGGAGAGAATAGAAGGAGTGATTAATTTGAACTTGGCAGCCTCAGACAGAAGTGATGAGGACGTCCGAACCAAGGTAAACCTTGGCGAGGAGACGATGCACACGGATGAAAATTTTATAGCCAATGACAAGGAAGAGATGATTGATGATGCTTCAATTGTCTATGAGAAAGCTTATGGAACTACTACCACTTCAGAGAGGGATCTAGATGCGGGCTTAGATCCTGATCCTATTGGCGACAGTAGGACCTTTCTTGTTGTTGGGACAATTGCTCCCTAGAAATCTCCATCAACATGTACCACAAGTCAAACCACTCAAGAACAGGAGTTATGCTTGAATATTCACTCAGAAACCACCTATTTAAAAGACTTTGATCGAGCCAAATTGCCAAAAGAACCAGCCAATCGGAAGGAGTCTAATTTGAAACAATTTAGTCGGTTTAGTTTAAGTGAACCAACAAATCCAGATAGAAGCATCTCCAGCCACGCCTTGATGTTTTCCAACACTCATTTGGAGACTACATGCTGTTTTAGGATGCCCAAGACTGCAAGCAAGCCAGTCCCACGAATTTGTCCAAGAAGATCACACTTACCTTACACGGACTTACCATATGTGGACTAAGGAGCATTCAAACCACAATGGCTCTTTTCTTATCCTCTTAGGCACGAATCAAGGCACATTCAAGACCTCCAAACCGTGCCAAGACACTCCAGTTTCGGCCCCAAGCTGTCAAGACTCAAGCCATCTCACAACTTACCTTATTTGGCCTGATTGCTTCATAAATTCACCAACGGCCATATACATTTAATTTGCAGGATTTCTTTCTGTTTTCTAGTCCTTAGAATGTTGTAAGAGAGCTCTATAAAAGCTCAGCTCGACGCCCTTTGTAAAAGACCCTTAATCGAATTTTCAAAGTTAATAAAAAAATTGTTTTTCTTCTCTTCCACAAAGTTGTGAATTTTTTGTGTTTATTTTCATTAGTTCTTATTTGAGTGATTCATTTAAGTTCTTTTGAGTCTGCAACTTAAGTTATTGAGTGATTCATTAGCTTGTGTTGTTCATCGATTGAGTGAGTCAATCATTTCACCCCATCTCGACTTCTATTTTATCTTCCGCTTCGCATAGGTTTAGAATCATTTGATTATCAAGTGGTCTAAGCTCGATGTGATTCTGTGCCTGCATCAAGAAGCTTGTCGTAAGTTGCTTGGTCGAACAGAACCATGTTGTTCACTTTCTTCTTTTGCTTTCCTTTGCTCCACTTCTGTTTATTCCCAACCAAATTATAATCAAGCTTTAGTGTAGGAAAACAGGGGAAAATGGATCATAGTACGATGCCCTGATCAAATTCATCCATAATTGCATAGATAAAGATGGGATTTTTAGGTAAAAAAAAGTGACTTCTTCTTTTGCTTGCCGCCACCGGATTTTGCGGGAGGAGGAACTTTGCCTTTCTTGGGTGCCTAGAATCAGACATTGTAAGATCATCAGACAAAGGAGAGGAGTGAAAGAATTGGACAGTGAAGAGAGTAAGAGATAACACATACCATTGGATCTGGACAAGAGAAGAGCGGCGCTACGATGAACTGGAACCCTAGAGAATAATGAGTCTTCTTCTCTCACTGGGAAATACCTTTTTTATTTTTTTTAATCCCTAAATTTTGTATTTTTGTTTTAACAAACGTTTTCGGATTAGGCCTTGTTTGGATACGGAATAAAAAAAAAATATATTCCTTCTTGAACTGACTCTTTACATTTATCATTCCTTCTTCTCTCATTTATATTCCTTCTTCTCTCATTTATAAAATGTAAAGATCTCTTAGGAATGATAAATGTAATTAATAAACCAGTAAATTTGGCACAAAATCACCAGATGTCCAATAGATTTCCAAAAAATCGTGTTATGTTTCATTACAATGGATCGAGTAAGTCAACAATGAATTATGCCACTAATATGTAGATAAATAAATATACGTGTTTCACTAGAACCATATATTGCAGAATCAAATAAAAAGCTACTTGCTCAAAGACCATACGTATATGACTTTTTTTCTTTACCAGGGACCATCCGTATATGAGTTTCACCTTTTCCTTTTTAAAATTGTGTTCACAAAAGTTTCATAAACGCCAGAATTCTGAAAGGAAAGGAAACAATAAAAAAAAGTCTACGAAACAAATAGATCTAAAGAAATTGGAGAGTTTTATCAACTATAGCCAGCCACCATATAAATTGAAATTTTCTTTTATAAATCAATCATGTCCATAACGGAAAGTTTATAGTTGAGTCAAAAACACTAAAAAGGAGAAATTAATTGCACTGTTTTTACAAGGTGGGTCTTTCATATTACGGAAAAGCAAAGTTAAAGTTCATAAATTATTAAAGAGAGACCCCAAGAAAAAAGAGACTAAAAGTGTATATATTGTTGAGTATGTGTCTTAGTGAAGAAGAAAATCACTCTCATTAAGTGTTCCATATTGCCAACTGGGCTTTTTTCTAGAAGATAATCTTAAATTTATTGGCATAAATCAATTTGAAGATAAATCTGTACAATTTCTTTCTAAAGAGTATAAAAATGAAAAAAATAAAAAAAATCACTGTTAGTTTCCTTGTCTTATCGACCAAAACTTTCTGTCGAGTGTTGACAACGCCTATTCATTATCTACAAGTTTTTACTGTTGCATGTGTACATAGTTAAATATAAAGATATTGAGTCTAGCGTTTTCACGTGTAACGTGACAAACTACGATTTTCCAGTACAATATGTAGACGTGGATTTGTATAGTATGAAAAACTTATTTTAGTCTTCTCTGTTCGTTTCAACAAAATTTTTTTCCAGATTTACGAAATATTATCTAGTGGTGATAAGGGACAGTAGGACTCTTATCACTCTTGAATTAAGTAACAATTCTTTTGGTAAAAAAAGAACTCTTTGCATTACCTTTTAGTTTGTTAAAAATCTATATTTGACAGTTTCCATTTGTATTCTCCACTTAGATAGAAGGCTGCTTCTGCATGAAAAGTTTTGCACGCATCTATAAACGCAAACATTTTGATTAAATAATTGTTAAATTATTTCTTATGTGATTGAAAAGCTCAGCACATTTAAGACTACTTACAAAAAAAATTAGTGTAAAATGGCACTAATTTAAAAATACAGGAAATACAAGTTTTATAAATTAAATGGTAAGTTACCTACACACAACAAAAACTTTTACAGATCTTCCAATACATCTATGTGCTAATTTTTTCACATTATATTTTTTATCTTTTATAATAGCATCTTATTGACAACATTCTATGAAGGAAATATTGAATAAATGATGAAAACAGATCAGGGAATATGAAGAAGATGTGATTGGTCATGACCTCATGAGCGATGAACAAATAACAAGGACAGCTTTTGGGAGCATTGAGAATAATATTGTGTATAAAGTAAAAACAAAAGAAAGCAAATGCTGTTCACAATATAAAGTAAAAACTAACAAATAGTTCAACCTATTTTTATGTTTTTTCCAAAATAAAAACTCTCGCGAGAATAGCATTTTCTACAATTTTTATTGGCATAAAATAGATTAATATAAACTTCTTCTTTTTTTAGTTATGGATATTTCCATTGTCTATAAATATAAGCATAAGCAACTCAATTCAACACCTACAAAAACAAACCCAAGAAAACACACACACCCACAGAAAAATATATAATATAACAAAAACGGAGATCTGCACATATAGATTCCTCTGTTTTAATGAAACATAACTACAAAAACTGGTCATTGTTCACCATGACTATTGTTCTTCTTCCTCTACTTCATCTCTTGATGGCAAATCTCTCTGTTTCTCAATTCTTTTCCGAATATCTCACTTCTTTCGAGTGACCCAGACCACTACCACTATCTCTCTTAAAGCTCCTTTTCTTGCTTTCTTCTGTATTTAGCTTTGTGCGAGAAATCATCTTGATGGATTCAATTAAGTTTCAACACTTGAAGATGGAGAAATCTAGAGGAATCTTGAATTTTCAAGCAATAAGATCGTTGACGAACTTGTTCAGACTGATAGAGGTGCTTCTTCTTTTAATCTTGATCTCCAAACTCTCTTTCCCATCGGTGAAACTCTCCGGTGACATTTTCAGGGAAGCAGCAGTGTTTCTCGTTAGCCCGAGATTCGTTTTCTTCATCGGAAACGCAATTGTAATTACACTTTTTGTGAAATCCGGACGATACACCTCGAGTCACGAGCCTTCAAAGACAACAACAGAAGCTGGAAGCAACGATCTTTACCAAGAATTTCTTCACAAGAGTGAGAAGAAAAGATCCGAAGTTTACGAGACGAAAACAGAACAGCTGAAGAAGCCGAGTGGAGTGAAAAGGGTTAGTTTCGGGAGAAGCCAATCGCAGAAAGCGTTTGAGGCGGTACAGCCGCTGGAGAGTAGGAAAATCATGAAGAGGCATGAGTCGGAGAAGCATATGAGGATTTGTGATTCGGACAAGAAAGTAATGGTGAGAGTTATGAAACCAGAAGATGGAATGAGCAACGAGCAATTTAGGACAAAGATTGAAGCTTTCATCGCGAGACAAAAAAGGATTCAAAAGGATGAAGAACACTTGATAATCTAGATCCTCTTTGCTAGTCAATGTTTGTTTCTGTTTTTTTTTTTTTCTCTCCTTATGATCATAAACTTGAATGCTCTGTTTCATAATCTTGTAACTCCGCCTTACAAAAGCTCTTTATCTTGACTCTTGTAAACCTTTAAGGTTGTTTAAGTAAATACAACAAATGGTATTGGCTGTGACATTTGCTTTATTTGTAGTATAAAATCTGAGATAGCCTTCTTGTAATAAGTTAGCTTATATAGCTTGGAAACTGAAAACATTAACTCATGTCTCATGTGCTTACCCAAAAAAAAAAGAAAAAAAAAACTCATTATAAAACAGCACAATTTCTCGTCTCTGCGCTCAAATTTAAGAGTGTTTGACATAAGCTCTTATGATACATGAACTGTTGCAAGGTAATTTAAAATATCGTAGGATAAACAATAGATTAAATTTTCATGGTGACAGTCGGAAATTAGGAGTTGAGCGCAGAGACGAAATTTGACCAGACACCTCGAATTTAGGTTTGATGTTACATAGCAGACGTAATTAATTACACTAAAGTATCAAATATTCGATATACTGATTGGTTCCTAATTTGTAGAGAATTTATTGAAAAGCATATAAATGGTGTTTCCAAATGCTGGATAGCAATAGGGTTATGGATAAAAAGGGAATAAAATGCATTATAGAGGAGGGAATTGTTGCCTTGTTGGTACTATATATGTCGGCACGTCATCGATCTTGGTATCACATTTTGTTTGGGAATATTTACATCCCATAACTTATTTATTTGCATGCAAAAATGTGCAAATGAGAAGCCAAGTAGCCAACAGAAGAGTATTGATTCTTTGATATTTGAACTAACTAGAGATTAGCCGAATAGGTATCGGACACGGTTAGTCCAAAAAAGAAGGAAAAAAAAAAAAAGTATCGGACACGGTTGGAATTTGTGCCAAGAAATTAATTACGTTATACTAAATTTCAAACATGTCCAGTAAGATTACATCAGTTAACTCGCATTAAAATGATAAGAACATAGGTAAATTCGCAAAATGACGGTATTTTGAGGAATCTTGATTTATTATATAATTTTTAAAAAAATTTTACTCTACATATACGGTATTTCGCGGTTTCGGAGTTAAGATAAACTTTTTGAATAATTTTGCTTTCTTATAGTAACTTCTTATAGTAATTTGTTTTTATATTTAGAACTAGAAAACTGACTTTAAACTGGAAAACATTATACGATACATATATTCTATCTAACGCAAAATTTTACGTCAATAATATAAACATATACATTCTTTAGTAACATACTATTTAGAATGTATTACTATAATTATATATCAAAACATTTATATTCTCTACTCTAATAACCCCTATTACTAAAACTAATTATAAGATATGGTTGCTTCTGAATAGTGAATAAATGTTAATACCGTTGCTAAGTTGTGTTACTACCAAATTTTAACAAAAACAACAAAAAAGGTTGTGTTACTATCCGAATCCAAACTCAGATAATACAATAATACAAGAAAAAAATAACTGTCTGAGAAAGTATCTGACGTATAAGAGGAACCGGTATCTGGAAAGGTGAAGAGACAAGATATGCTCGGATGAGAAAAGATTGATCCCAATCTATAGAATCTATTGAGAATGAAAAGTACACGTGAGATAGGCATATAAACCTGTAAGGAACAAATCTTATAAAAGAATACTTGTAATTCGTTTACTAAGTTTTTTGTGCGAACCACAAAAAAATAAGAACTAAAAGGTTTGCGTCGGCATCTAAACTATACTTAAATCCCTTTTAATAGAGTTGTTTGATTATACACGTCTTATGTCCTATATATAAAAAAGCATCATGAGTTAATAAGTTTGTATCTATATTTTATTTTTATTGACCAAGCTTGCTTTAACAGTCACCATATAATGACACAAAAGTGTCCAATAAAATCAATATACGTATATACCATACACGACATGACAAGATTTAGGAGGCAGAACTTATACCACATAACGTATTGTCCATTTTAGGGTCATCAGCATTCCACCCATTTGCTCTGTTCCATAGGCAAAACATCACTTAGAATCTTTCCTTTAGCATAATTTATCTTTTATTAACCGAACCAACCAAGTTCCTTTCATTAGAATTGTCTAGATATTTTGGTAGAGGAGATAAATATCCTTTGGACATGTAGATGTACACTATCTAAATCTAAATGAAAATATCTTCACATCGGCCGTGCATATAGCTTATGACTAGTTTTTGCTTAGCTATATAGTGTGAGTCTAATTTCAAGGTAAGTCACATATTTAAAAGATCGTAATAAGAAGCTATCATATCAATAATACAAGTTTTTCTACTGTGAATTATTGCTCTGTGGTTTATTGTTCTACATTGTCTCACTCTATTTTCAGACCTCACAAACCGTATCTATCACAGTCTGTTTCATACAAGTAGCAAATAATAAAAATCAAATTTCTTTTCAAGTGAAATTAAAACTTGATGTTATGAAAAATATTCAGTTGTTAATGAGAGAATTTTTTCTTGAATTGAATTCCAACGTGGCTTTGTTCATGATAAAATCTTCTTATTCCAAACGATTTGATTCTCTACTTGGTAAAAAGAAAACTCCAATTAACTATGAAGTTCTTCTGACCAGAAAGTTAGAGCATCTCCAAAGGCGAGTCTCTTAAAATGAGGTTCTTAACTTTACAATATTAATATTTACAATATTATTTAGTTATACAATTAATTTTAAAGTTAGAACAAAAATTGAACCACTTGTAGAAAGACACATGTAGATGTGAGGTTCTAAGATTTATCATTTGGAGTTCTTAAACTTCTTAAATAAGAACCCCTCTCTCCTTTTTAAGAACTCCTTTTATTTTTTTATTAATTAAAAAGTTTAGAACCCCTTCTTAAGAACCTCCATTGGAGATGGTCTTAAGGCTAAACAGCCATTTTCATATCTATTTTCTTGTGAGGATCATAGCCAATGAGCTCAAAGTCATCCGCAACAAAAGAATCTATATGTTTCTTCTCCCGATTTATCTTCAAAACCTGTAAAGAGCCCAAAGATAAATAAGGATATAGTTGTATGGAAGCTATTGGTAGATTATGCATTCATCAAACTCAAACAAGATTAAGAATTAGCGACCATGCGTCCGTATATACTCACAGGAAAAGGTTTTGGTGGGTTCTCAAGTTGCTCTTGCAGAGGCCTGACATGATTTTGGTAAACATGAGCATCTCCAATCACATGGATAAAATCACCAGGAACAAGATCTGCATGATTTGAACAAAATATCAAATAGATGAGAGATATTCGAAATCGTAAATTTGCTCTTTTTGTGGTGGAAATTTGAACATTACCACAGATGTGAGCGAGAATGCATGTAAGAAGGGAGTATGAGGCAATGTTAAACGGTACACCGAGACCCATATCGGCTGAGCGCTGATACATTTGACATGAAAGTTCTCCATTCGCAACATAGAACTGTGCAAACATGTGGCATGGAGGAAGTGCCATCAGCTTAAGATCAGGAGGATTCCAAGCTGACATTATAATCCGTCGATCATCAGGATTGTTCTTGATCTTGTTAATTACATCTGAGAGCTGATCAAATCCTTGGCCAGTATAATCAGCATGCATATCTGTGTACCTGTAGCAAGAGATTAACATAATGGCTCAACAGAGAAATTTGTTTTGCCAAAACTCAAAAAAAGCCAAGAGAGATAGCAGAGAAGCTACTGACTTAGCACCAAAGTGTCTCCATTGAAATCCATAAACGGGTCCAAGGTCACCTTCCTCTCTATCAGCCAGTCCAATACTGAAATTAAAAGCTTTCAATTTATCAGTGTGATGGCCATGAAGTTTCTGACTTTTGAAATAAAAAAATACTGATTTGAGTTTACCCATCAAGATACTCTCTCGACGCATTCCCATCCCATATACGGATACCCTTTTCTTGAAGTACCTGCCTTACACAAACTTCTCAGAAAAACAGTATAGTTCGTTTGCATACGCTCCAAATGTGGCTCAATCACGGTGCTTAAGGCAGGAATATGATGATAAAATATCTGTTTTCTTACCTTTGCATTGATTGAACCGCTTATGAACCATAGAAGTTCCTCAACGACACCTCTCCAGAAAACTCTCTTTCAAGTGAAATGCAAACAGATCTTGTAAGCTTGAATATGTGGGAAAGAAAAAGTAAACTATTTTTGGGTTTAAAACATGAAAAATTCAATGTAAAGGCATACCTTTGTCGTCAGAAGTGGAAAATTCCTGCGTAAATTGAATTTCATCTGTGGATCCAAAGATATGGAGATTAGTTAACTTTGATAAGTAGACTAGAACAAGACATTCAGATACATATTAAGAGGTAGTACATCACCTGGCAACCGAATTTAGATAATGTACCGGTCCCTGTCCTATCGTTCTTTAAGTTTCCATCTGAGATTATCTCTTTGATCAGATTCAAGTAGATAAATTCCTCATGCCGGTCAAAAATCATCTTAGGAAGAAAAGAAGAGAACTTCTTCCAATCAACTTGAAGGGCCTTTGACCCATCACTCTCATTAGAGGATTCACCGGCAGAAGAAATCTTTACACGAACATAAGTCGTGAAGGAAAATAGAAGTCCATTTTCAAATATTGGAAACGACGAACACTAAGGCTGATATGCAGAAGTGTCAACCGCAGGAATAAATGTATCACAGTCAACATTTGTATCAATCTCAGTTAAGTGGATCGCTTCACAGCTCAATCTATTCAACTATTCCCTACAATACAAAAACCGTCAAGACAATCAAAGAAAAAGAAAGTCACGAAAAAATGAGAATCTTGAGTACAGAACACACACCTCAATATGTCGCCACCTCCTATTACAAACACCTTCTCAATGGATAGACTATACGGGGGTGAAGCTAATAAATCTAGAGCAGAATCTATGCTACTGCAAGTTACAACATTCTCGGTGTTGGCTATATCGAAACCGCTAGAACGAGTTAAGACAACGTTGAGGCGACCAGAGAGTGGCCGATACTTTGTGGGAATAGACTCCCACGTTTTCCTACCCATTACAAGAGCGTTCTTCTTAGCGGAATCCAAAGTGGTCAGAGTTAAATCCTTGAAGAATTTGAGATCGGAAGGCAAATTCCAGGGAAGTTTTCCGTCTTTCCCAATACCCATTTTCTTGGTAGCAGCTACCACAACTTGGTAAGTTCTCTGAGGCTTTGAAGCCATGATCACATTTCCATTGAGAGTACTTGCCATGGTCGAAACCTTGAAGATATTTGCCAATAGGGATGGCTTGGGAGAAAATTTACAGAGCCACCTTTGAGACAAAGGCAGCAAAGCCTGAGAAGTGAACACATATAGAAGTTGAGAAGATCAATAAGCTATGCAATTGCAACAGAATCTTGACGAAATAAGTCAAAGATGAAAAGACAGAACTTAGACTCCACAAAATACATCAAAGAACAAGCTTTGGAATTACAAGATTACTTCTTTCAAGACACTTCATTCTAAATGGAACCAAGTAATCTAATAAATCCGTAACAGGACTAGTTGCCAACATGCGAACACTCATATATGTATATACACGACAAGAGTCAGTAAATTGGAAACGTAAGCACTTATAAGGCAACAGAACAAATAAAAGTAAAATACAATAAAGTCAAGTTCACCAATCACCACTGACCGATTTAAACGCGAAAGGTAGAATCTTTCGGGACTTTGCAAAAACCTAAAAAGAGAAACCAAAATTTTCAGAAGAAAATTACAGGATTTCAAAGGCCAAGTCAGTTAAAAGTGAGTAAGCTTCGAGCTCTGATAGCTAAAGCCCCAAACTCATATAAACAAAGACAGTGATTCTATGTTCTTCACAAAAAAAGTAAGCATTTTTACATATCAATGGAGAAAACAATATAAGCCCATCCATTTATTATATCCCTATATAAATCTAGATAATTGATCAATTACGAAAACGTGGCTTATAATAATTTCCCATAACTAACCTCATTAGAGTTCACCAATTTCAATCCGCATTCAGACGCTAAATTGACACAAACAAATTCAGCATTCAAATTGATTTTACCCAGCCAAAAACAGAATCACTGGAAAAAAGAAACCCTAACCTTGAGACCGAATCAATCGCAAAAGATATTTCAGAGAGAGATATGACGGTGTAGAGAGAGTCAAACGCTGCGTCTTGGCTGCTCGGAGTTTTCTGAGTGGATACAGACGGCGGGAGACGACGGCGACTCGCTGATTCGTTTGAACGGTTAAAAAAAAAAAAGCAACAGCGAACATTTATTGGGCCTTAATGTTCTGACAAAAAAAACAATATTGGGCCTTACTGAACATATATTGTTGTACCATTTATGACGACTCTAATATCATGTTTATTCCTTAATGAACCTATAATTGTGAACAAAGAAACCAATTGTGTATCTCAGCACCGTCTCTAGGGAATATTAGCATGTGGTGATGGCTATATTATTTACATTTGAATGTAAAACAAAAAACTAAGATTGTTTTTTCTTAATAAAATAAAAAGATAAATTTACTTTTGGTGTTTCCTTTGTTTACTATAAACCAAATTCACTGTATGTGTAAGTGTTTAAAGTTGGTAGATAATCTTACGTTACAAATAAAAACAATATCATGAGATACTTGGGTTGACATAAAAAAATTTTATGTTGAAGGAGTGGGCTGCACTTCGCCTAATACAAAGACATCTTTCTTTCAGATTTAATTTATTTACTTACCAAACCAGTGGTTGTTCATTAGTTTATATTTTATAACTATATTTATTAATTAAATATAGTTAGATTTTTGTTTAAAGTAATTTATATATTATTAAAAAGTCTAGGACCCTTTCAATAAATATAGATTGTTAGAATCAGAACTAAATAGTTGTCTACATGTTTTCATCTTGTTTCAAATGAGCCTCTCCATTATCTTCAACCTCCCTTAGTCTCGATATTTCTCTCTAGCTTTTTCATCTTTGGGTACTAAAACACATTTTGGTTTTTTTCTTATCTTGATTCTTTGAATTCATCTGATCATTTCTCATATATACAGTTTTATCTAAACATTTTTTAAAATGATCTTCACAATATTGTCTTGGTAGGTATCCGATTGCCGTGTGAAACAGAGTGCTTTAAAACTCATCTAACCATGGCTGAGACCAAACCTGGTTAGTAAATTTAGTTATTGCCTTAATCCGTGTTATATTTTCTTAGGACTAATGCAAATTGAATTTGCTAAATCAGAAATAGAGATGTCGGAGGAAGAGAGGAAGATAGTGAAGATGTGCTCGTTGAAGAAGAAAGCCATAAGCGCATCGAACAGATTCAAGAACTCATTCAAGAAAAAAGGTCGGAGAAGCAGCAGCAGGGTCATGTCCGTGCCGATTGAGGACGACATTGACGCAGAAGATCTTCAAGCTCTTGATGCTTTTCGTCAAGCTCTTGTCCTTGACGAACTCTTGCCATCCAAACTCGATGATCTTCACATGATGCTTAGGTATTGATTTTTTGGTTTTCTTATCATTCCTATCCAATATCTTTACTTTTTTACCTTATTCAAAAGAGTTATTGCGAGACCAATAAAAAATCATAAACCCGATTAGAAATTAATTAGCCAATAAGATTAGAAATTTTAAACCCGATTTGGTTGTTTCGACTAGACATGACCTGGGAGAAAATTAGTTTAAGGGAAATAAATATCCGACCATTTCAGGATCTATATATTAGACTTCCATATTTATTATTTTCAAGAAAAATATCTTTTAGTTTGGCGACAACAAAAAAAATGTATTAGTTATAATTTTTTCCCGTTAGTCTCATTTACATCCTATGCATATATATAGTTTTCAAATATTTTAGAAATTAAAACCTGCATTTTAAAGGGGATTTTGAAAATACCACATTTTAAAGTTTTTGTTCTAAAAAAATCTAAGAGTATCCTATATTTGTAGATACATATATATCATCATAATGCTTATACCAAATATTATGAAATTTGATCAAGAAGATTTATATTTTCACATTGAACATAAACAGATTCTTGAGAGCAAGAAAATTTGACATTGAGAAAGCTAAGCAAATGTGGAGTGACATGATTCAATGGAGGAAAGATTTCGGCGCTGACACGATCATCGAGGTGAAATCCTTGTCCGAAAATCTCCGAGTATCTCATGTGGGTGAATGTTCTTTGACAAGTTCTATATAATGTATCTTTCTAATTATGATGAAGGATTTTGAGTTCGAAGAGATCGATGAAGTGATGAAGCATTACCCTCAAGGCTATCATGGAGTAGACAAGGAAGGCAGGCCGGTTTACATTGAGAGATTAGGTCAAATCGATGCTAACAAGCTACTCCAAGTGACAACAATGGACCGGTACGTGAAATACCATGTCAAAGAGTTCGAGAAGACTTTCAAGGTCAAGTTTCCTTCTTGTTCTGTCGCAGCCAATAAGCACATTGATCAGAGCACAACTATTCTTGACGTGCAAGGCGTGGTACGTATACCATAAATCCATTCATTCATCTCTTTAAATTCATAAGTGAAAATTTTGATTGTGTGAAAACTCTGTGTGCGCGTTTTCTGAGTGATTAGGGTCTCAAGAACTTCAGCAAATCCGCGAGAGAGCTTCTTCAAAGACTTCTCAAGATTGACAATGAAAATTATCCTGAGGTATATATATAGTTTGATCCCAATCATCAAAATCTTAACTTTCAGTTAGACATCGATTGTTTCAAATTCTAATATATATATTTTAACAAAGAAATGCTTTCTTGACTATGTTAAAGATTAGATTGATTTGAAAGAAGAAAAAAAATACATAAACAAAAAAACAATCGAGAGTTTAAGTTGTTGAGTTCCGGGTTTTGTTGTAGACGTTGAACCGGATGTTCATCATCAATGCGGGTTCTGGGTTCCGGCTCTTGTGGAGCACAGTTAAATCGTTTCTTGATCCCAAGACCACATCTAAGATTCATGTTCTTGGGAACAAATATCATAGCAAATTGCTCGAAGTCATCGATGCTAGGTAATTAAGATCACGCGTCTCTGATATCATTAAACATATGTTCTGCTTCGCTATCGAACTGGAATATTCATTTGATGTTTTGCATTGTAAACAGTGAGTTGCCAGATTTCTTTGGAGGCGCTTGCACTTGTGAAGACAAAGGAGGTTGTATGCGCTCTGACAAAGGTCCATGGAATGATCCTGAGATTCTCAAGGTAATTAACAATTTACATACTCCTTAATTAGGAACTTTAATTTATTAGATTAGACAAAATTTCTTGAATATCATACAAAAAATTATTTATAATGGAAGCAGATAGCTATAAACCGCGAAGCCAAGTGCTCGCCGATTTCAGAAGATGAACACAAGCATATAGACCAAGGAAGATCAACTTCAGTTCCGGAAGTAAGTTAAAGAACAATAATATCTTTTCAATCAACTAATTAGAATATGCTTATACTGAGATTCTCCATTAATTAACGCTGCAGAGTCTTGAGAGAAGTAAGAAGAAAATCCATGAAGACAATGCGTGTGAGAAGCAAATCGCAACCATTGACAAGTCAATAGATATGGCTTGGCCTACGAAAACTCAGAGAGTTGAAAACTTTCCAGTCTCTAAAGGTATATATAGACACTTACATTTTTAGCTCAAACTGTAAAAAAAAAATTTCTTCTTCTGCAAATACTAAAGTCTCTCTAGGGTTAGAGTGTTACGTAAGGAAGGGGGCACCGCAGAAAGGGGATGGATTACTAGTGGGAGGGGTCATGGCCTTTGTGATGGGCATTGTTGCAATGGTTAGGCTATCAAAGGATGTTCCACGCAAACTCACCGAGGCTGCTTTATATGGAAACTCAGTCTGTTATGAGGAATCTACAATGTCCAAGCAGAATCAAGCTCAATTCGCAGCACCAGTCTCGAGCTCTGAGTATATGTCGATGGTGAAACGTATGGCTGAGCTGGAAGATAAGTGCATGTTCCTTGACTTGAAACCTGCTAATGTTGAATCTGAGAAAGAGGAGAAACTTCAGGCCGCACTTAACCGTGTTCAAGTGCTTGAGCAAGAGTTGACTGAGACCAAGAAGGTAAGAAAAAATCTAAACTACCAAAAATGTTCCAGAAAATTACCAAATCTGATTCTTAACCTAAAAATCGATGATTGAGTTCTTGCTTTTTGTTGTTCGGTTTAGGCTTTGGAAGAAGCTCTTGTGAGTCAGAAAGAGATTTTGGCATACATTGAAAAAAAGAAGAAGAAGAAGAAGCTGGTAAGAACTAAACATTCATAAACATTATTTTGGCGTCCGATATTTTTGTTTATATTCATATATAATTAGTGTTACATTGTTTTCCAGTTTTTCGGGTTCTAAAATGGCGAAAGGAATGAAGATGAGATCATAAATCAAGAGGCTGAATAAAACTGAGAGAATTTGTTTGTGATTTTGTTTTTCAAATGAGGAATAGATTCGTCTTAAAAGCAACAGACTTGTACATTAATATTTTATCTGAAGTGAAAACTGTTTGTGCGTTTTGCCTGCGACATTGTTTGTTTGTGTGTTTTTAATTTCTCTTTGACATTTTTGTGATTTTATCCACAAGATTAAAGGATCATATATACGTTTGAATATTGGATTTGTATTATATAAGTCCCAGAAATTGTATTATATTTGTACATTGAAATGTGATGGAACTCTGGAGTATCCGATTATTTTTTTCAAAAAGTAATGTATGTAGGGTTTGTTGTTTGATCATGTGATTGCGAAAGATAGAACACAAATTTGATTTTTGTTTTCCTTTTTTGTCTTTGCGTTAATTACTTCCTTTGGTCCTCTCTCTTTGGAGTATTTGGTAGTCCCCACTCAAAGATTATATGTAGCTTCCATGATATTTACGGATCATATTTTTCCTGCAACTATATACTGTTTTTATAACTTTTATATTTATTTATAACACCATGTCCGTCAATGTTATATATACACATATATGAAATTAGATATCTCAAAGCTAAACTTTTTGCCAAACGAATTTGGTTTCTAGTAACAACATTAAAAGGAGATAAAAGCAAACACGTGTAGATATATCAACCAAATCAATGGATGTTCTACTAATATAGCTCTCTCGTGAATTATTGGAGATACTGATTGTTAGAGATAGCGAAATGCAAAAACAAAATTTTAAGAAATATAATACACAAAGGAGTTAGAAAAAAAAACACACACAGAGGATCACATGAAATCTTTCAGACCATTTGTTTCATTCAAAGGCCAAAAGATGTTGTACAAGGTAATTGTACTTTGGGATTACAATATCCAATTTAAACGTCAATCAAAACTGTAATCATGTGAACCGTGAACGTGTAATAAATAGACAACACATGTACTTCCTCATATTCTTTTTCAGGATTTTGGAGAGAAACATAATTATCAATGATAATGCAAATTAAGACTAACGACGATGATATCAGAGAAATACGGGGAAACGAATTAATTGGTTTGAAAAAAAAAAGTGGTTTGAGAGTAACGCGCATTGGTATATCTCGGTTATATCTGGTGCTGGTGGAAATATATTTATCTCGCTAAAAAAATGTTAATTTAAATTATCATTTGCTTTAGAATTTAGACGTTACATGCCCTTTTTATTCCTATAGTTCAACGTTTGCGCTGTGATCTCAAGGATTTCGAATGGGAGCTTTGTTATCCGATTGGATTTTTGAAATAAATTGTTAGTTCTTATGCCAAACCCCGACTTTTGGAGGTTGGCATGCTTATATTTCTGGTGTGTTGTATCGCGTAAGAGAAAAAAAACAAACAAACTAATTTGTTTTAATTTTACCTTTTTTAAAAGTTTGTTTTATTTTTTTCACTGTTTTAATTTGCTTTTTCACTGTGAATAGACTGAAAAGCATTTAGAGTTAATGTGTTTGGTGAAATTCATGCATCGTTTTTGGGAAGTGGGCTGGATCGGTGGTTCACGTCCACAATTTCCCAAATATTAAATTGGAAAGAAAAAACAAAGAAAGTAAAATGGCTTTGATCCTAAATTAAAAGTTTTGTAAGACAAGTTTATAGATAAAATACTGTCTGAACACATTTAGCCTATAGTACTAAATTACTTTTATACAAATACTTTACTAATTCAAATCCTAACATACACTTATTTTCCAATAGCTAATTTCAAGCTAAATTTCGTCCACAACGTACATGCCATTCCTGAGAACAACACTATCACAGCATCTTAATAATTAACCTTAATTAAATTTTAAACGACTAAAGAATAATTATAAGACGAGTCAAAATTAGGAAAAATAAGGTGGGAGAAGAAAGAATAGAAAATGAAACAGCTGTGTTGAGTCTGGAGAGCTCTTTTCCTAACCTCACGTCCCTCTCACCTTTTCTTCTTCGTCTGCCTACTTACACATGTTCTTCTCAATTTTACTCTTAAGCAGAGCCGGTCCAACATTTTTGGTGGCCCAAAGCGGAAAAAAAAATATGGTCTATTTCATAATTTAATAAAAATATCTAATATATATTATAATTAAAAAATATTATTAAAAAAATCCTATTTAGTAAATATATGAAACAAATATAATGATAATTTGGAGAATTGCTTAAGTCGTCAACTGGAAAAAAAGAACTGAGACTTCTAGTTATGTGGTTATTAGGGTTTTAATAACTGAATTTCTAATAAGTTTATTTTCCTTTTTTATTTGTTTAAGTTTAGCTAAATTAATTTTAGTGAAAAAATAACAAAAACAAAAAAGACATTACGAAGAAGCAATAAAAAAAAAAGAAAAAAGTTAAGAAAAAATATGTGACATTTTTAAAATATGTGACATTTTAAAAATATTATGAGTTTTAAGTTATGAGCTAAATACATATTATAAAAATTATGTGGCTCTTAAAATTTTTAAAAAATTGGTGGCCAAACGCCATTAATATGTTTTTGGTAGAACTGCTTAAGCACATATTCCTTTCTGTTTCTAAATCTCCCTTTATTTTATTTGAGGCTTTTCATTTTTTTATTAACATTTGTGCCCCCCTTATTTTATTTAGTATTGTTGGTAATTGATTTTTAAATAAATTAGTTTCTTAGATTTTCCCGACAAATTCTGGCTTTAATGGTCTAGAAATAAATAAATAATATGCACGACAAATATATTATTGATTCTTCATTTCCTCTTGTCGTTACATGAACGTATGACTTACTATTTTACTGAAGAAGATTCAACAAATAACCAAGTTCTGGCTTCTTTTTTTCTCAACTTAATTTTTACTTTAAGTGATAGTAATAAAAAAAGGGAGAAAACAAGAAAGTTTTGTCTTGTTTTCTCCTAAAACAAATTTAGAAAAAAAGAAACAAAGAAAAGTTTTCATCTGCATTATTTGTAAAAGAATATGTACTTTGTTTTCTTATATTTTCTTTCCTCCTAAGAAATCACAGTTACTATTAAACAAAAACAAAAAAGAAATTAGGCAAGTTTTTGTGTATGCTTTCCGCCTTTGACATATATACATCTTACAGCAGTATATAAGATTTGAACGACAAATTCGTTTAATTATGGTTTTATAAGAACAGAAATAAATTATATATTTTTATCATCAAACTTGTTATTAGATGATGTTTAAATCATTAGGGTCTAATTATAATAAAATTCATGAACAAACAAAAACTTTTTTACTGACATATAGATTCGTTTGAAGCGTAAATTCAATTCTAACATTTCTTACTTTGAAACAAAAATAGTATTCTCTATGTTCCTTATTAATTCTATTTCAAGAAAAAAATTGTTTCAAAAAAATTAAATTTATAAGTTTTCTATGCGTATTTTAATAGTTATTGATGATGAATTATAAAATAAATAAAATAATTGAATACTATTGGTTTAAGATTACAAAAATTGCTATTTACAAAAGATGATGTGTATATAATCAATTTTAATATGTGTGAAAAAACTAAAAATAAGATTAATAAAAAACATAGAAAATATAATTTTCTAAGTTATTTGGAATGTTTCGTGTTTCTAGAAATCATAATAAATGCATAATTGAAAAATAAAAGAAATCTTGACTTAATGACACAACGGTTTGTAAGACTAATTAGTTTACTAAAATAAATAAGTACTAGATTACTTTATCACTACCATTAAAAATCCTTTAAAAAATCCTCAAAGTAAATATGTTTGAAAATATTGCCAATTAATGTAGAAACTCCTTTAAAAACCTTTGTTGAAGGGTAGGGAAAAAATGTTTCCAAAAAGAAGTTAAGAAAAAATAAAAAATAAAAAATAAAAAAGAAAGAATCTTCGTCCCCGAATGAAATCTAAACAAATGTATGGCTTACCGTCAAGTTGCACAAACACACAAACGCTTTTCTTGAATTTGTCCTCTATAAATTCTTTCTCCTAAACCATTCAAAGCCCCCTTCTCTTCTTCTCTCCTTCTCCCTCGAAAGATTATTGCCTTTAACTCCTTCCTTCTTCTCCTGATTTCGTTTTTGTTTCTTCAAAGATTCATTATAAAGATCTCAGCTTGATGCTTAATCAGCAGTTCTTGGTGATTGAGACACATGTCTCCGATTATACTCAGTGAGATCTTTCTCTCTGGGTTTATGTTAAATTCCACAATCAGGCGCAGGACCCATCTCGTTCAATCTTTCTCTGTTGTCTTTCTTTACTGGCTTTACTATGTCTCATGATTTCTGAAAAAAATCTCCATCTATACGCATAATTAAAAACCTTAAGCTTTCAAATCTTTCTTCTTCGATTTTCGTCATCTGGGTCCTGTCCTGTTCTGTTTTAAATTTCCCCTGAAATAAACCCATTTTTAATATTTTGTCTCTCTACTGGTACAAAAGGCTTCTTTGTTTGTTTGTTTGTTTGTGTGTTGTTGAATGGAGTCATCGTCGTCGGGAACAACTTCGTCGACGATTCAAACATCGTCAGGATCAGAGGAGAATCTCATGGAGCAGAGGAAACGTAAACGAATGCTCTCGAACCGTGAATCTGCAAGGAGATCGAGGATGAAGAAACAGAAGCTCCTAGACGATCTAACGGCTCAGGTAAATAAGCTGAAAAAAGAGAACAACGAGATCGTGATAAGTGTAAGCATCACGACGCAGCACTACCTAACCGTTGAAGCAGAGAACTCTGTTCTTAGAGCTCAACTCGATGAACTTAGCCACAGGCTCCAATCTCTCAACGACATAATCGATTTCCTCGACAATAACAACAACAACAACGGCATGTGTTCGAACCCTCTGGCTGGTTTGGAGTGTGATGATTTCTTTGTGAATCAGATGAACATGTCTTATATGATGAACCAGCCTCTCATGGCGTCTTCTGATGCATTGATGTATTAAATGTGGACCTAAAAAACCTCGAAATCACAAACATGGGGCCGTTTTTTTGTCCGATTTTAATTAAGACTTGTCCAAAGAGAGATATACAAAAATGGGTCTGTTGTTTGATTGTTTCCACTTCATTTTTATTTTATTTTTGGGTCTGTCTTTGGCTTTAGGTAATCTCACTATCATCGTTATGAGTGTGTTTGTAATAAAGGCTCTGTTGCCGCATGACTACAATGCATTTTCTTAATATTGTAATACTATATATGCTTATTAGTTCTTTTTTTTTTGTTATCTTAAGTACTATCCCATTATAGTTTCTTCTGTGCTAAAATGTTAATAGTAAATGACTCCAAAATTTCATTATTCAAGTAGACAATTAATTGGCAAAATGTTAGGTTTATGTTGTAACAATATATGAATTCTATAGTAATATAAATTTTTATTTTTATATCATAGCAAAAAAATAGAAGAGATATAAGATGTTTTATATAATTGCAATGATATAAGAATTTGAATGTCTGAAGATCACTCAAAACCAAGGGTTATATCTTAATATCGTATCAACTTGTGAGATTCTTATAAAATAACTTACTGTTCTAATGAATTTTTGAGGTTTTTGATGTGTACTAGACTTGTAGGTGAAATCCTAGCCTCTTGAGTTCTTTGCTTTTACACATAATCTTTTAATTGATTTTCTTATCTCGAATTTTCTTTTTGGATTTTTAATTACAAAGTTCGATTTATCACCAATAGAGCCATACACCAGTACATCACAAAATAATGGTTAATACTAGATCGTGAGTAATAATGGGGAATCGTATTCTACCCTTTTGACGGAATTATACTTTTAGATGCTGCATAGTTTGTTTTATATCCATTGATCACGGATGGTTCATTCATACATATTACAAATAGAAGCCCATTTTATTATTATTATATAAATGAGTCTTCTACTTGATAATTCCAGTATTTTCTACCTTTATTTATTTTTATTTTTATTTTTGCTAAAATTCTACCTTTATTTTCAAGTTTAGTTTTCCTTCTTGCGAGTATTGATCGTGCGTGTCGAGTCTCGAGAGATTAATAAAGAGGCATCTTATGTGTTTTTTCATCTCGGCTCTTAAGAACATCGAAAAGATATGTAATTAACTGCTTAATTTGTTTGTAGTTTTCAAAAATAAAAAAGACCCCAAATTTATACTCTACTTTATTTGCTCTCATGGTTACATTTTCATTTTTTAAAAATCTGTCAACAATATACATTATGTATGTTTAAGTCTAAATAGTAACACAACAACAACATTTGCACAAACTATAACATACTATTTTACATGTTATTAGATCACAGTCTCTTTATTACGCTTTTACTATGCTGCATATTTTTTTTTTGTAAATAAATATCTTCCATATACATAACCAATTCATCTTTTATAGTGACTGTTAATTATAAAATTATAAAACAAAATAATTTATAAGTCTTAATCAATTATGGCAAATTTAAACTCTTTATATAAAAAACAATTATGGCAAATTTGTCATGTGCATGGAACAATATTTGCCGGTACTTGACCTAAAAACACATGATGATTTCAAGACTTTAGTAGTAGATTTCCTAATTAAATGATTTAATAACATTCGTTCTCCTAGATCTACCTGAACAAACATAATGGACTCTTAAATCCTAACAGATCATCAATTGGGGCAAATTGTAATTTTTGTCGTTAAAAGGGTCAAATTATAATTTTCAGGCATTTTCTTTCATTTTTTTAATGTGAATGTTAAGTGCATTTTCTTCATTCATCTTATATAAAACGCCAAATGATTTACACGAATGTCTCCGGATATTTTTTTATTATAATAAGAGCAAAGCAGAAAAAAGGAAAAAAAAAAAAACAAGAGAAAGAAAGAAAGAAGCGCTTTAGTCAAAGGATTAGACAAAATGAGGAAAAAAAGTTATGATTAAAAACGTTTATAGTGATTATAGCTCACAGGCGAAACGAAGGTAATGTTTTGTCTGCTACTTCACATTTCTTTTGTATTCTCACGTAACATGCAAAGGTATTTGAGGTGGCTAAATATAATTGTCGTTATCTAAACAATATGTTAAATTAGAGCAAAAATGTCACTAGGGTTAAGTTTCAAAAAAAAAAAAATGTCACTAGGGTTCCGAAAACGACTTTACCGATTTTGATTAATCCTCTTTATTAAGCCTCAACAATTGACGATAATTTCAACCATGTTAATATGAGGTTTTTTTTTGTTGACCGACTGTTACCAATGTGTTTAAAAGACATAATTGATACAATATAAATACATATGCCAAAAAAAAAGAACTTGGGGGTATTGTTTAGGCATATGTATTCTAGAAAAAAATGTTGTTCTTTTTTTCGTTTTCTTTGGGCCAAACAATGACGTTGTTCTTTAACAAAAATAATAATAATGACGTTCTTAACCTGTGTATAGTTGCTTTTGCCGATTGACTCTTGTGAATACCTAAACAAGCTAATTAAAATTATGGAGATTTGTTAGAACTTTATTTGAGCATATCACATTCATTTTTCTCGATTGATTTGATACAATTTATTTTTAATTATGTGCTATTAATTTTTTTTTGAATAACCAAAAAAAATCTTCAAATAAGATTAAATTTTTTATAAAACATTTTCCTACTTCTTCATTTCGGTAATTAACAATTTTCAAATTTAAATGTTTTGAATAATAGCTAAATAAATGATTATGAATCGAAAAAATTATACTACATAATAATTTTATACAAACAGATAAATTTTTATCATATTTATTGATTTAATTTATTTAGATATCTTCAGTTGAAATTTTATTTATCATATAATTATATACTTTCATGTTTATTTACTATATTATATATATATATATATATTGTTTTGGGCCAGATTATTTACTTTATATAAGAAATATAAGAAATAAAATAAACAACCGTAATAGGGACCACCGTTCACAGTGTTTTAAAAAGCCTCGGAAAAAGGAACTACCAGCCAATAATGAGAAGACGTCGGTGCTTTTTGTATACCTTAATCACTCTAAAGGTCCAAAGCACATTGCAAACAAATGAAATTATTTTAATCATGAACTATTTTTTGTTTGTTTAAAATTGTAATCATTAACTGATGTATTTTCGTGAATATACGTATCAATATTTAAATCGCTAAGTTATAATGGGAAATCTAAGAAATTTATAAATTAAGTGGAAAAGTTAAACCATCTGCGATTAATAAATTACTCTTCCACAGTCACAAAAACAAATCATCATTCCCATAACAATTATATGAATGGTGAAAATCGTCCAGAAAATTTTATTGTCTACTCACTCTTATTTCAGTTTGCATTCTATAATCTATTTCATTGTTCTAGACTGAAAATACTGTAAAAGTATTGAAGTTTATATATACAACTCTGTGCTAGGTACATTAAAAAATAAAATCAAGCACTTTTTTTTTCTTTAAGATTTTCGGATTCTCCATTTCGTTTCATACTATGTATACCACTACTTTTAGACGACCTACGTATTCTATTTCTACATATGCTCTATTCTTTCAAATTAAATGTTTATAATCGTCTAGTAAGCAGTATGTTTCCTCTTTTTTTTCTGATGTCTTATACATTCTCATGCTTTCTCATGTTTGTGGGCAGACCTAACCTGGAAAATAAGCAGGATAAGCAACCGCTTCAAACCACCAAAATATTTTATACTTTTTTAGGCCACCAAAATTATAATTTAATGATATGTATATATAGTAAATGTTAAAATTTTAGTTTTTAACTAAATAATTATTATTTTATAAAATATTTAAATACAGTTTTTAACAATTTTAAAGCTAATATTGGTTAAAATTTTAAATAACAAATATATAAAAGACTATAATTTTTTTTTTGCTTCGGACCACCATTTTCGTTGGACCAACCCTGTTTGTGGGTTTAAATAATTTATAAAATAGTTTTAAGTTGAAAAACCCATGAAGATAGATGTTAGTCTGATATTCTGAAGATAAATAATATGAAGATAGTCTGATATTAAAACCAAAAACAACCGTTTTTTAATCGCAAATGCTCAACAAAAATATTGTAACGTCTATATTGGACTATGGGATCCAACAAAGATACAGTGATGCGAATTTGAGGAGGGTTATGATGCGAATTTATAATACGGTGTTACCTCTACAAGTCCCAAGTACTACTACTATCTTGATAACAGGAACTGGAGAGTTAGATTCTCCGCCCTTCAATTTTATTTTAAAGCAATAAATTGTCGATAAAAAAAAAAAAAAATTTGCTTGGAATCACAGATTTACAGGACCGGGAACTAAAAAAATGTTTTGTTCATGAATTCTAGTATATGATGCGAAATCTCAGTGAAACGTTTCAGTATTATTGAAAATAAGTAAAGAATAAAGACTAAGCCGTGATAACTTTTCAAGATGAGACAAGAAAAGCAGAGGCGGCTAATTAGTCCGTTCCAAATCAATCCCATTCAAATTATATTATAGTTTACTTGATAAATTTCACATTTATGTGTCTAGGAAGTTTCGACCAAAAACAAATGTAACTAGAAAGTCAAAAGTCATAATTATATTTTCCTTTACATGTGTAATTGTTTATGCTTCATCGAGTCTACGATCAAAGTATGTTCTGCGATCAAATATGTTCTTTCAAATTTAGTTCGGAGTCAAAAATGTTATTCTCATTCTTTATTGTAAAATCCACACTCGTGTATTTAGACGCTACCACAGAATTGAGAAATCAAAGAGTTTCTGGATGGTTTCACTTTATGTTACAAGTCGATAAAAATGAACAGTAGACCCAACACCAAACTCTAACAACAAAATGAAAAACATTTTCCTAAAATAGAATGCTTACAAAACCTATTTGAAAAAGCAAAGCTAACTAATCGAAATGCCCAATATCTTATAAACAAGCCCACCAGGCCCAAAATTCAAAACATAGGCCCGAGGCGTATATATGTTGTTGGTTCTAATTTCTAAATAATCTATTACAAGTACAGGTGGTCATGGTGCAAGCTGCTGCAAGGTACAAGAATCCGAGGAGAATCGAATATTGTGATCTTTAACAAGATAAATTATGATATCTTTAATATATATAAATTACGTTAAGTTAATTAACATGCCACCAAAAATATAGTATGAGTTTTCCCCCCAATTCAGATTGTGGTCGTGTTTTTCAATTTTTAGGATCTTTTGGTTTAGAAAAACAATAATTATTGTAAATCCTTTGATGGGATGTGTGCACTATTACCAGCTTAATAAAATATGTGTGACAAAAAAAAAAAAAACGAAATTCAGAATCGTGAGAGTACGGTCATCATCCACTACATCATCTTTACATACTATTTTAAGTGAAGCTATAAGACAATTCGTCGAACATTAATTATAGTGACGAATAAGTTCGTTAAAGAAAAGTTCATATACAACTTTTTTGTTCTCTTTCCATAATCTCAATTAATCAGCAATCCATTTAAGTTATTTATTGTGACGAATCAGTTCATCAAAGCAAAGTTCTAACAACTTTGTTCTCTTTTTCCATAATCTCAATCAGCAATCCATTTAAGTTTCACAGTTTGCATATATATATATATATATTTATTTATCTTTTAAAAGAAAAATATTGCGACTCTAAATGATGCTCAGAAAATCTGATGGGAAATTAATTTCGAGCAGATTTTGATAAACCGAGGCAAGTTTCGTTTTGTCGGTTATACAAATGGTACCAGATTTAAATTGGAATGAGTTACAGCGATTCCTCTTGATTGGCGAATAAGAGTTTTGATCGATTGTGAATAACTCATCTTCAAGGATTCTACCATATATGATGATATATTTGGTGATTTGACTATGATTGTTGTCTATATCCAAATTAAACAATGAAGCCACTCATATTAAATAATTAAGCTACTGACTTCTTTAGACTTATGGTGGCCAACAAGAGGAAAGTGGTCTCCTTTCAACTTTCTCTCTAATCCCACCATTTTTATGAGCAATTAATAAATAAAACCAAAAAGCATGAATAGACATTTGAATTAATTAGTCGATGGATGAATCAAATTCTGTAATGGTAATTTTATTTAACTATAATTGTTGGTACAATCTCATTCTGAAACTCAAATGAATCTCTATATAGTATGTAAAACCGATTATTATTTTTTTTAGAGAGAGTGATCAGTAGCGGATCCAGAAATTTTTTTTACCGGGGTCAAAAACAAAATGGGCTTTGGGTCTTGTAATTGCTGAATTTTTTTTTAAAGTAAGTTAATGGGTTCAAAAGATAAATGAGCTAAAAAAACCTAAAGTTTCATGGGTTCAAAGTTGATTTTCAACTAAAAATAAATTTTATATACACAAATTTTTTTTTGTGGGATCAGCTGACCCTACTCCACTACACATTGATCCGTCACTGAGAGTGATTAATAAAGAGTTAACTTGTAGTGGTTCCATAAACTTTATATATACTGATAAACCTAAGGCATTGGCTTCTCTTTTTTGATAAGGTTTTTTTTTTTTTTTTTGATAATCTGGAGGAACCTCCGGGCTTAATTCCCTTTAGGCCTACCTTTTTTTTTACACAGTTTCGCTGTGAGTTGGGTAGCCAAGTGGGTTCGAACCCGGGTCTCAAGGCAGACACATACCCAACCTCAAGCCACTGAGATACAACCACTTGGTTAAGAACTTAAGAGCACATCAAACACTATCATTAAATTTGCTTTGTCATAGAGAAAAATCGAAAGGAAAAATATGGGTTTGTTGCCATTAATGAAGAAACTAGGTTTCATCTTTCTTCTTGTTTCAGCTTCAGCGTTTGCTCTCTCTTCTGCAGGTTTGTTTCTTACTTTTCTCTCTTTCTCTATCTACATATATATATTCCTTTATTTGCAGCTTTTTTTCTGCAACTTCATGTGCCTACTACTTGATTGATCAGTCTTTTAGAAACTAAGATAATAACATTAAAGCTTGTGTTGCACATGTGCGTTTTCTAAATACTCATCGATTAATCTCTAGATATTCTTATTTCTAAATAACTCAAAAACATCCATAAGTATAAATAACTATGGGTATGCCTATAAAACCAAGTTTCTAAAAAGAAAATTTAAGGAGATAGAAGATAGTAGGTTATGTAAGCATTATTTCGAGTCATTAATCTTGGATATATAGAACAAACAAGCTAAATAAGTCTCTCTTTTTTCTTCTTCTGTAGGCCGACCATCCATTCTCATCTATAGCGAAGACGATAATCATCAAGAGGTTAGTCGTTTTAACACCAAGAAAGTTGCCAACTAGCTTGTATATTCATAATTAGGGTGCTACGTTGGTGAATAAGTTATATATGTGGACAGGTGATAGAAAGAAGAATACATGAACATGAGAGAATTCTGAGAATGAATTCAAGAGACTATGGCCACTTCAGTCCTACACCAAAGCTAGTTAGGCCTCCTTTCAAGCTTATTCCCAACTGATCATATCACCTATCGACTTTATGTTATATAGATGCCGACTTTATGAGATGTATAATATATGTATACCTAAATACTAACAATGCAATAAGTCTAAATGATAATCCAATTATCATTTAAGTTTGAAGATATATATATATATATATATATATAGTCTTTTTCCTATCATACGAATGCTATTTTTGATTATCATGCAACCAATCGATGAAAATGCATTTGAGTTTTATTATTTTTACTACTAAAGAATTAAATTGCGAGAATTATTTCAACTCTTCTTTTTTTGGAAGCTTCCACTAGTTCAGATATCATGATAATAACTCTTGTATAAAAAGACAAATCATTGGACCATAAACAGCCGTATATTTATCAACAATTTTTAAATTTCACAAAAATATAGTTAGAGATAAAGCTCTTTCAAAATGACTTTTTTTTTAATATACAATGAATTAAAAAAAATTATATGAATATTGCAATCTATTTAATTAAAAAAATTTGGTCGAATTAATATTAATATTTCATTAGATATTCGACAAATTTTTAAACGGATAAATGTTTATTTCTTGCAGATCTCAAATTTCATTTAATTTCCCATATATTGTATTTGGTCCCAGTGATCTAACTTCACTTATGTTTGTTGCAGAAAAGAATGTTTTCTTTATACAAATATTTCTAAAACTTTTTCTTGTGACCAACTTTCTTCCACTAGAGAATTGAAACTGATCATAACATCACTCACACACCCTATGATTTATTCCTCTCCATTGCTTTCTTCTTCAAGCTACAAAATCATGTACCAATTGTGAAGAACTTATCCGGTTCTGGCGACTCCCGGGGTTTACATACTCCAGTTCAGCTCCCGGGATGGCATTTTCGTAAATATCCACACCAGATAAGCTGTTGTATGCCTCCATAACGTTACTATGTCCTTGAGAGTTTTGAAGCCCTAGAGTCAAAGACACACCATCACCACCCAATCTTGACATCTCAGCCACATGATATGTAGGCTCAACAGCCATGAACCGCCCGCCATCCATTTGACCTCCCTGGACCATGCCACAAGTTTCCTCACCATACCCTTGTCCATGGTCCGGTTTGGTCCGTTCTTGTGAAAACTCTTGACCTCGATCTTCATCATCTGCAGTTGCAGGTCTTGTCTCGGACCTTTTAGGAGTATTTTCGGAAGACGAGTTGGAATCATTCTCTGTGAATTCCTCCTTGTATATCTCCTCCACCATTGGCTTCCATAAACGCACACGAGCATTTATAAACCAGTTTGAAACCTTTTACAAACATACAAAAACCACACAACATTCAATAAAGAAATGAAAACGTGAAGAGAAAGAGATAACCATCAAGTAAAACCGTTACCTGACCGCGGCTCAAGCCCGTTTGTCTTGCTAGCATGATCTTATCCGAATCCTTTGGGTAGCTATTCATTTTTCAAACAGTAATCAGCATTCTTTATGAAGAATCTGCTTAAATAGAAGATTCAGAAGAGACTTACGGGTGAAGAAAATGCTCGAAGAGCCAAGCACGAAGAATCAAAACAGAGTTTTCAGGTAGACCGCGTTGAGGTCTCCAAGCTTGAGGTTGCATAAAACCTCTTTGTTGTCTTAAATGTTGATCAACGTACTTAAGCCGGCTTATTATCCCAACTCTTTTCCCATCTGATCCATCTTGTTGTTCCCCGAGGCATTTCCGTATCACGAGGATTTGACCGGTTATCGCATCCCTTAGGCTGCGGAAATGGCGAGAAATGGTTTGAAGGGCGAGTGCAGTGTATGGCTTAGCCGCTCCGTAACCAGCTATCACATCGAAGGAGGATACAACGATCTGCATCTGCTGGTAATATTGCTTATATCTTCTATCCACCTTCACCAAAATCAAATGCAAATATCTCAACAGATCTATTTACCAAATGATTCAAGAAACGATCGAGGCCTATAAGAAGTAGCAATCGCATGATCAAAGAAGACAGGTCTCAATTCATTACCTCATCCAACATTGAAAAGAGTTTTGTCAACTTGCTCTGCATTTCTTGTCTCTCGGATTGAGAGATTTCAGCAGGAGGATTAGTGCTCGAGTCTTGAGTGTTCTCGTTGTTCTTATCTCCCTCTGCCTGAAACTGCTTCAGAGCTTTCCTTACATTAACAGCCTCGTCTAAAAGCTGTTGAGCCGCCTTGAGATACTTTGAGTTAGGAATTGTTCTCACAACATCCAAATTCTGATTCCCACCCGGAAAGCTCTGTGTTGCATACTCATTGCCTCTGAAATGCTCGGATCTTGGCGCCATATTTTGATGGCTCATTTGATGAATTCCAGGAAGAATCTGTGAACCAAGGCTTAGGGACAATCCTTGACCGGTCTGAATAATCCCCGCGGCACCTGCCATCGCGCTCATCGCTTGATCTCTCCAAGAACCGAAATCTTGATCAATGTCCTGCATTTGCGAGATTCCACCAAATCTGGACAATGCTTGCCTCTCTTGTGAGGCTGAGACATTGTTAGCTATAGCTCTTTCTCTGCCGGTCAATTCCTCGTAGTAAGAAACTGTATGATTCATGTGGATCATTGCGTTTCCGGGAAGAAACTGTGTTTCTGGATAATTCTCCATCGAAATGTATCAATGGAGTGTCTTTCTTGGCTTAATTGAGTTCCATAGTTCTTTGTCCTTATGATCAGGTCATAGAAGTAACAGCCTGGAAGGTTTATATCAATAGAAACTTGAGTTTTTTCATCATTCCTAAAAACTTAACTAATGGAAGAAATGCTTGAGATTAAAGACAGATTCAAAAACAATTGAAACAGAGCAGCATCCAGAATCAATGTATTGCTAAGAAACATGTAAGATTTCATGCATGCAATTATGGAAATGTAAGCAAAATCAGTGACAAACTAAAAAGAGGATTTGAAAAATTACCTGGAAATCAAAATGCTGCTTCCGATGTGTTGTTGAAGGAGACACAGTCAAATCTTGAAAGAAAAACTTGATGATCCCAAAATTACAAAATGTGAAAGATTTTCTTGCTTTCTCACAGAAAATTTAAGAGAAATAAATCAAAGGTTACGTCTTTTTCTCTTGGTTGGGTTTTTATTTTTCCCTTCTTCTAATGAAATATAATTTGAATTCATCATCTCATCAATGTCACACGTGAAAGACCCATACCATTCTCTCCCGGCCCTCAGAAGAAAGAACGAAAAATAAAAATAAAAACTTTTTGTGTTTCTTATTTATTATAAAATAAAGGGAAAAAAAAAATCAAAGAAAGACTTTGTTTTCTGAAGATATTGCTTCAGAAAACCATAATCTGGTTTGGTGCTTGAACTTCCTGATTATTGCTTGTTGATTCTTGGAGTCAAATCTTTGGTGGTGGAGATAGAAGAAAGTTACTGTGAAAGTGTTATATAAATGTATGGTTAAGGAGGTTCTATCCTTAACAACCAGTTGGTCGACCTAAACCCCTCAGACTTCATCTTTCTCCCTATCCTAAACTAATCCTTAAAACATCTTTATTAAAATCAATATCCTCCATATCACATTCTGCCATTGTAATTTCTTTAACTAAGTTGAATAAATATAAATAATCAAAGATGCTACTAAATTTTCATAATTAAAGAAATATTTAGATTTAGTGGACTTTTCCATAATTTTGCTTCTTTTACTGAAAATTATATACTTTCAGTATTAAAGTTTTAAAACTGTAATATATTTTTCTAAGGACTTATATTTTGGTGGTTTGTATTAGTGTTGATGTGATGTCATAACTTAATATATTCAAATTCAAATTCGGACTTATATTCTTTTTTTTTGCAAATCGACAACAACATTTAGCGGATTAGTAGATTATATAGCGAATTTTGATTAAGTAATATCACAAATTGTTTTCCGATGAATGGTTTATTATCATTAGAAAATGTACACATGCCTAATAAGCGACTTTACTTTTTAAGTAAGCCACTATTGTTTCTTCTTCTTCTTCCTTTTCTTTATATATTTAATATGTTTCATATTTTTGGCTAACAAAGCACACATTCGTGGACTCTGGTCGTCCAGAGACGATAATAGTTGCATACAACTATCAAAGATAGAAGGGTCCCAAGAAATAACAAAGCCAACTTTTTCTTATTTTTCTTTTTTCGTAAAACCATAATTAAGTGTTCCTTTTCCCCACTGAGTTTTGTCTTTTCCTGAAAACAACTTGTCGGTATTTATAGATTGGTACTTTTTCTTTCAAATGCTTCTACTTTCTAGCCTTGGCAGAAGTCATATCCTAAGTCCTAACTAGGTAAAAACTAAAATCTTTATAGTTTTTTTAAGTTTTAACTATGACAATAAATTATGTCATATTTCAGAAATTACAATACTGACTAGAGGCCGACAGATTAGTTAGTTGATGGGCTGAGACTTGAGACCATCAACACAAACATAATGAGAATGACTTACATAGCGATAGGAAGTTGAGGGTGGATATTTGAAGATGTATAGAATAGAAGGTGTAGACTGATAATTAGAGGAAAGTTTTCTGAATTGGGACAGATGTTGCAGCGAGAGGGTCAGAGACAGAGATGCCGTAATAATACGAACAATGAACATTTCTGAAGGGAGAGAGAGAGACGGAGAGAATCTAATGGAATACGAAGCAAGAGATTTTGTTGGGCCAGGAGAGCGGTGATGTTCCTAGACATATCTTTTTTTTTCTTCATTTGGTATAACTATTAACTCTCTTTTTTTTTTTTTTCAATTATTAGAAGACTATAGGTTTTAAATAGTTTCTTATCTGCTGAATTGAACAATCATCTCTTGAATGTGTCTTTAACAAAATATGAATATACAGATATAAATATTGTATTTATTTAGAAATATGGAGACCAAACAGAAGAAATAAAAAACGAAGAAGAAGCAATATAAGAAATATAAGTATTTTGTTGAAAGAAAGAGATTACATAAGTACAAGGTAAAGAAGATGTCCAAAATGTACGAACAAGGTCTTAATCTGCAAGATCATATTACTCCTTTCAGGCTAGAAGATAAATAATTTCTGTCTTTAGCACACCAATACACGTATTCTTCAGCCCAAGTACTTAAGAGTGGTAAGAGTAAAGTAATTTCCACGTACTATGCTCAAAAGCTGGATTCTATTAACAACTCAAATTCAATTTCAAAAACTTATGGGCCTCAGACCAAAGCCCTTTCACTCTGAAGTGATATGAAAACAAAAAGACATGCTTATATTGAGAAGAATTCACCAAACTCTCTTACAGAAAAGTCTTAAGCAAACATTACATCAAGGGTCATTCCTAGTTCAAGATTTCACCAAACTCTCTTATAGAAAAGTCTTAAGCAAACATTACATCAAGAGTCATTCCTAGTTCAAGATTTCACCTGTGATAGGTGAAACATGGTGGCTTGAAGATTGCTGTCCATTTTTTGTACCTACTACTACCATCGACTTTGGGGGTATCAAACCAGCCCTGAAAAGCATATTTTCAACTGAGTCTGTTGGCTGAGCTCCAACCGATAACCAGTACCTGCAACGAGAAAGATATCAGAGATAACCCAACTGATACAACACCAAATGTGAGGGAATCAATTTCTTTCAACAGTTGTGCTCTCGAAGGTTAGCAATCATGCAAACAAAACCAAGCCTCCTGGAAATTTTTGCAATGGACCAAAGGGAAGATGATTGTTTTCAAATTTTCAATGATTAAGGAGGAATATGTTAAAGGAAAACAAAGATACAAACTAGTGATGCATTTAGGTGTAGAAACATAAGGAACTGAGAAAGCAAAGAGATGAAAACATATATGTCATCAAAACGAAGTGACTTCAAAGTTGGAACATAAAGAATCTCTCTCTCCTCTGAGAAATCTTACATTAGAGGATACAATCTAAGCAATTACGCAGCATAATACGGATTAAGATGATGAAAAGTCGGACAAGAAAGCTTTATATCTACAATTGGATGCTCCAGTCTCCTAGATTAATCACCCAAACAGGTTTAAGTTTTCTTCATCGTGACATTTCAAAATAACAATTGAAGCTTTTTGGGGGATTCGATGAAGATGATAACCATAAATATAGATGAACTTCACATCTAATAATCCTAAATATAGACGCAAACAGGAATACGAAGATGATAGAAGAACAAAGTATAAGGCAAAAATCATACTTGATCCTGTCGAATTTGAGGCTCACTCTTTTCGCATCGTCTTTCCCTGAGGAAAATTCATGTAAGCAGAGACATAGACAAATGTTGAATTTTCTGACAAGTGAGGAAGGTTGAGGTGAAGAGACGAACCTTGCAGTGGATCGTAAAAACCTAAAACCTCGATTTGTTTGCCGTCCCTCCGCGATTTGTCATCGGCCGCAACTACACGAAAGAAAGGTCGATTTTTACACCCCAAACGCGCGAGCCTAATCTTCACCGCCATTTCTGCTTCACAATTGAGTTCGGACGAAGAACAAGTGATGTAAGGTTTAAGCTGGGTTTTTCGCTTCCTTTTTTTTTTTTTTAAACCTTATCTTCGTTTCTATCTTCTATTCTATAGCCGATGAATAGAAAAAAACAACAACAAGTAAATAAACTTTGCACCGTTCTCAAGTCATGTAAATGTACTACGTGCCGTTTAACTTGTTGAGAAACGGCGTATTATACTTATTCCTTTCCATAGTTTTTAAATTTTTTTATCACCTCACCAATTTTTCCTTCGTTCTAATCAGCACTGATCTCAAAATTCAGATATTGACGAGATCATGATTCCGTCGTAACGAATTTGGATTATAAGGTCCAGATAATCGTATTCACATATTTTAATTATTCCATATCTGAATCCGGGATTAGAAACGAATTTGTGCATAATCGTATTCACGTTAAAAGTTTCTTTTAACGTAAGATTCAAAGATCCTTTCCAAGACATTTATTATTAATCAGAAAAAAAAAAGTTATCCCAAATCTCAACCACTCATATGTGGAAATTCAGAGTGATGCGTAACATCCAACGAGAATGACTCTTCAAGCAGCAACCAACATTCATAAAATTTGCAAAGCTTACAAAGATAACCAAATTCACCACCACCAGACAAAAAGCTAATTCCTGTTAATTGTTTAATCATTGCTACAGTGTAGTTTACACGTCGTTATCAATTCTACGGTTCACACAAAAATAAACGAGATCATCTATCAAGATTCAAGAGTTATGATCGTCGATTGATTTGTGAATATTCAACACTACAACTCTAACCCAAAGATTCACACAATCTAGAGTTAATGAACAGTTTAGTGGATTCTAATGCGAGTTATGTAAAATTCCATGTACAATGAGATCTCCAGAAACATCCGATTTACTTAAAAAGAGGAATCGAAATTGAACTACCAAATTTACACATCAATTCATCCAGAAACTGAGAAATTCTACCAAGTTCTTGAAGAAACCATCCCTTTGAAACTTCGAAATCCAACATCAGTACTTCAATTTCATGCCGAGACCATGCTTACCTCCAAGGCAACCAGGTTTCAAGTGCAAATACGGAGTCTTCTTTGAGATCTTGGCGATTGCTCTTTTCCCCAATTTCCTCATCCTCTGTCTTCCCAGCTTCTTACTCACGCTTCGTGGCACAAGCTCTTCGTCGAGATCATACGAATCGTCGTACTCACCATCTTCACCACTGCGATCTTCGTCGGCGTCATCATAACAACCATCGCGATTAACATAATCTCCGCAAGAATAATGAGAACCTCCACCGAGAAACACCATCCGCCTTTGAGCCCATCCAAGGTCATTTTCATCAACTTCATCGCGAACATCATCGCCATCGCCATCACCATCGACATGACCGTCGAGATCCGGATCCGCGGCGAGATCACCACTGTCAGCAACAGAGAGCATTTGAGGCGGCGGAGAAATGACAGATGGTGGTGAGACAAAGGAAGCGTCGTCCAAAGATATGACGTCATCATCGGAAAGACTATCGACAGAGAAAGAATCGTCAGAGTACTCGCCGTCGGAGGGGTTAACGACTTCCCAGAGATCGAGATCGACTTCGAGATCGTCTTCTTGGTTGAGAATGAGAGGAGACATGGTGATAACCCTAGATCGAATCGCCATTTTCGAAATTGTTTTTTGTGGTTGTTTCTTTGATTTGAAAGACTGTTTGTTTTGTTAATCGGAGGAAGTTTACCCTTTTAATAGAGGCAAACTTGGAGAGAACCACCTTGTGTTATCGTGTGTCAATTGGTAGTTACACTGTGGAGGATACGTATTTACTGCCAATTATATATTGCCACGTAGTCCTTCTTTTGCCATGTCAGCGTCTTCTTAAAATTTACCCGTAAATAAAATAAATAATTGGAATTGTGTGAATCGATCTCGTCCATGAATGATAGATATATACCTTTTTTTTCGAAAGATGCCCTTTCCGTTTCAACAGAAATATTTAAGTCTTATTTTTTTTGGCTTCAATGACTTGATCATTCGTAATATTGTAAATGTAAATTTTATATGTTTATTTCTAATTATGTTACCTCCACACATTAGATCATTCATATTCCTTTTATAATGTGTTAAAAATAAATTAATCACCGATTTTTTTTTGAAGTTCCTGATATTAAGTGGGCCCGTTTCTTCCTCTGCCCATTATATTCATGCCCACAACTTGATTTACTCTATTTTCTCACTATCGTGGCCCTTTTACAATCCTTGTGGTTTTGGGAAAAAATGTTTGCATTCTTTGTTTTCATCGACGAATAAATTAACAATAAAAATCGAAAATAGCATATTCGCTGGCCGAATTGTATCGATCCACATCGCAGGTGAGGGTTCCTGCAATTTCTCCTCCCCCTTTGTTAACTGGTTATTCCAAGTGGTGGTCTCTGAATCTTCGATCCTCGCAGAACAACTTTGCTTTCGAATCCGCCATTGTTGTCACTGATTTCTGATTCAAAATTCCGAAAACAATGGCGAGCTTGGGCACGATTCTGAGATATCCGGATGATATATATCCGCTCCTGAAGATGAAACGGGCGATTGAGAATGCGGAGAAGCAGATCCCGCCTGAGCCACACTGGGGTTTTTGCTATTCGATGCTCCACAAGGTTTCTCGAAGCTTCTCTCTCGTTATTCAGCAACTCAATACCGAGCTCCGTAACGCCGTAAGTTTAATTTTGTTGAGGAATCAAAATATCTGAACGCACATTTATTGTGGATGTCGGCGATCATTGGTTTCTTCCGATGCCTTTGATTTATCCCTGTGTTTGGAGTTTGTGTTACACTTACTTCTGCAGATTGCTATAGATTGATGTTCTGAGATTTCAGCTTTATTGGCCACTTAGTGTGAGCTGCAGTAAATGTAGATTGTTTTGTCGTGATTTTCGAATCATTATATCTTGTGCTATATCACATGAGGCTTTCTTGGAACATGTAACGCATAGAAAATGGTTTTAGATTGTATCTAAATTTCTCTATATATCTTTGCTTCGTTCACATGCCATCAATATAGTTTTGTCCAACCTTGCAGCATTTCTTACTGCATTGCCTTTTCTTTATTTTTAGGTGTGTGTCTTCTACTTGGTTCTCAGAGCTCTTGATACTGTCGGTTAGTGTCTCTTAACTATGCTTCCAACATTACCTTGATTTAATGAGGCTTCTTTAAAATCTGCAAAACTTCTGTTTTTGAAATGTTTTCATGTTAGATTTATCTTCCTTCTTCATGCTCCTGCTGCTAATATCATTTTTTTTTTTGCCGATAGAGGATGATACAAGCATACCAACTGATGAAAAAGTTCCCATCCTGATAGCTTTCCACCAGCACATATATAATACTGACTGGCACTATTCATGCAAGTCTGAAGAGTCTCTTCACATTTTTGATCTTTCCCATGCCATCATTGTTTGACTGTTTAACTTATAGATTTTACTCATTCAACTTTAGGTGGTACGAAGGAGTACAAGGTTCTAATGGACCAATTTCACCATGTTGCTGCTGCTTTTTTGGAACTTGAAAAAGGGTTAGTTCTAAATTTGCTACATGCACTTCTGTTCTATTTTATAGTTTTTTTCTTCTCATGTTGTTTCACGTTTATTGATTGAGTTGCAGAATTTGTTGAAACTCTAATCAGCTTTCTGACAATACTAATTTATGTTATTTTTATGAAGGTATCAAGAGGCTATTGAGGAAATTACTAGAAGAATGGGTGCAGGAATGGCCAAGTTTATCTGCCAGGAGGTTTGTCATACATAGCATTTTTCTTAGTGTGATTTGTTTTTGAGTTATGGTGATTGGTGGCTAGCTGTCTTGAGCTAGACTGGTGTCTCTGTTTCAGTTAGAATTGTTTCATGCTTACTCTGGTCATAACGGTCAAATCTATTTTTGAATGACCATGTGATTCTTGTTCTGTGATATGAGATGTAGTAATTCATGTATTGAAAGTACCAAAAATTATTAATATGTTTTCACTGTTATATACAGGTAGAAACTGTTGATGACTACGATGAATATTGCCACTATGTTGCTGGACTTGTGGGTTTAGGTCTGTCGAAACTCTTCCTTGCTGCAGGAACAGAAGTTTTGACACCAGATTGGGAGCAGATTTCCAATTCAATGGGTTTATTTCTACAGGTATAACAAAGTATTATGATGTGTTTCTTCCTCAAATATTTTGCAACCTTCTATCATCGAATCATTCATAACACACCTCTTATTTGCAGAAAACAAACATTATCAGAGATTATCTTGAGGACATTAACGAGATACCAAAATCCCGCATGTTTTGGCCTCGTGATATTTGGGGCAAATATGCTGACAAGCTCGAGGTGCATACATACTACACTCAAGCTCTATCTTAGGTCTGATGTTACCCATATTGACTAATTTCTGACTATGCTCTTCCATTTTGGTGAATTATAAATCGTAATATAGGATTTAAAGTATGAGGAGAACTCAACCAAAGCGGTGCAGTGCTTGAATGAAATGGTCACAAATGCATTGATGCACGTTGAAGATTGCCTGAAGTACATGGCTGTGTTGCGTGATCCTTCCATATTTCGGTTCTGTGCCATCCCTCAGGTTAGAGAAAATCACATTTGTTAGTTTTCCTAACTAAAATCTCAAAGTTGCCGTTGAGAACTGTTTATATTGTTTTCTTCGTAATATGAAACCATTTTTTAAATTTCCTGTTCAGGTGCACAAAATGATTAGATAATATCGTCTTTAACTAGGCCTGCATTGATATGGTTAGCCTTGGTAGTTAAATATTTTTTTGCTTGGATATGTTTTCTTGATCAGATCATGGGGATTGGAACACTTGCATTATGCTATAACAATATACAAGTATTCAGAGGCGTTGTGAAATTGAGGCGAGGTAAGATGTTTATCTCGAGTTTGGTTTGCACTCATCATTTAAATCCCATGCCTTTGAGAACTTTGTAGGTCAATCCCTGATTTTTATTTCTGAGAAAGGGAAACCCATTATCTTATATTATCAACGAGCTTGAGAAAGGGTAGCAAGCATCGTCATCTGTAAGCTAATATTGTTGAATAACTCTCTATTGTTTAGGTCTAACTGCTAAAGTCATTGATCGCACAAAGACAATGGATGATGTCTATGGAGCGTTCTATGATTTTTCTTGCATGCTGAAAACAAAGGTACGCCATTAGTTCCTCGTTTGTTATTTATTTTGTCACTCTGTTCTGTTCTTAGAAAAGTATAATATGTGTATTTTATATTGACATATATGTACACAGGTTGACAAGAATGATCCAAATGCCAGTAAGACACTAAACCGACTTGAAGCTGTACAGAAACTCTGCAGAGACGCTGGAGTCCTTCATAACAGGTACAGCCTTTTCTTTGATCCCAAACGCTGCATTAGATCAATCCGCTTTTGCATTTTGAAATCCAAAAGATGTCACACTAAGAAACTAGTCTCAACCACCTATGTAACTAATCTTCCAAGTATTATTCCAGAATAGGATAGAATTATCATAATCTTTCTTTTTAGATGGGTTTTCTGATGAATCTTTGTCTCTCCTCCTTTCAGAAAATCTTATGTTAATGACAAAGGACAACCAAACAATGTCTTTGTAAGTGACTTTTTTTCCCTTTTCCACATAATTATCTCATTTTTAGAAAATTACTTATCCTCTTCTATACTTGAAAAATGCAGATTGTAATGGTTGTGATTCTACTGGCCATAGTCTTTGCATATCTCAGAGCAAACCGAGTGATGGAATGATCAATGTAAGCGAGTCTGACTGTATCATCATTAAAAGATGTTTAGATCATGATGAACAGTGATTTATAGGGTTCATTATTCTTATTCACGCCACTCGCTTTTCATAGAACTGAATCGTATTCAACGTTGTTTCCAGAAGGAGAGAGTTTAAACTTGGTTTGGTCCTAAAACCATGAATTCTAAAATTTAGTCACCGCCTTCGTTGTTTACCGTTGCTTTATCTGTAATTGGAATAAACGTGCATTTGTTTGGTCATCTATTTTTCTCCCTTGTTTGCTGGGCTGACACGTTCTGCCTAAAAAAATTTCCTTTTTATTTATTTATTTTGGTTGGGGTTCTCTTTTGTCATGTTATAAGATCTTCAATGAGGCCTTATCATTACCGGAATTCCAATTGAGTCCCAAGAATAATTTACTAACAACCAGATAAATCCATATGCAACAAAAATAAAATAAAAAATAACAATCATAGACACTTTGTGTATATAAAATCTCTTCAAAGTATATAAAAGAAAAAGAAAAATCTTAGATTTATCATTTTTTGAACATTTCATGTGTTACACGCGGTAAATGTTTAAAATGCCAAAAGAGAAGATCCTTGGACCTGTGTTAAAAAAAAAAAAAAAAAAAAACCTGACCAATAATATCTATCGACGTGGCAAGTGAAGTGAAGGCCCTTAAATGTCGATTTTGTGGAAGTGCAGTGTGCAAATGCCGCAAGTTTTTATAATTTATTAATAGGGGCATACATTTATTGTGTAGCTGCTGTAAAAGACTTGAAATTCTATTTCAAATATGAATTATTCGACCACAAGGACACATAGAGACAAGTAGTTGTGGAGTGAAATGGCAATTTAAAAGGCTACCAGTTTTGACCTCTTTTTTTTAAGTAGGACCACTTCTTTTTTTTTCCAAGTACCATTTTACTTCTCTTACTCCCTGAAAAGGAGACCACCATTTGGAAGCTTACAAGTGAACAAGAAATAAGGTTAAAAGTAGGACCACTTTTAATTAATGTTGTTTTTCTTAATCTTTTTGTCCCTTATTTTCTTAATCAATTCTTAAAAATAAAATTATCATTGTATTATATGGAATCGTCGTTTAGTGATCCCACAATATTCAACAAACAAATATCTTTTGTGATACACGGATAGAAAGAGTCATGTCCACATCACTCACTTACTTTTCGAGATCGCGAACTGCCCCCATCAAATATTTCAATGCTCATTTGCTCTTATTATAAAAGACAACTGGCAAAGTGGCTATAAGCTTTCAAGTATAGCATGAGCTTTTTTTTGTTATATCCTACATACACACCGATAGTCACTTCTTTGTTTTGTTTTTTTTTTTGGTTAATCGATGTGATAGTCACTTCTTTGTTGTATTCTATTCAGCATAACTTCAAACTAATCTTAAAGCGTAGCTACATACAGATATTTTGGGGTTTTATTGATAGTGTACTGATCTGATCATATAGACCCGGTGGAAATCGAATAACAAAGACACCACAATGCAATTATGCAAATCAATTTGTGATTTATTTTTTTCTTACGATAAAAAAAATTACTTGAATATCAATAGATTGGTAATTCATGCATGCGTGATCAAATGCTATTTATAAACGTATCTGAATTTATATGACAGCATTGAGTCATTGAGGTAATGTATGATTTTTTTGGATTAAATTAGTAAACACTTGTCTAAAATTAAACCCAATCAAAGATAATAAATTTTGGATGAAAAAACACAAGTTGCTACCTTACTTGGTCGATAAATAGTTGTCACATCGGAATAAATATTTGTTCAAGTATTAAATTGTGGTACTGCTGTATATCATATAATCTGCAAATTAAATTCTAAGTGTTGCGATAAATGTTCCGTACGTACAAGCTAAAACGAAAGAAATAAAAGGCATGAACCTTTAGAGTTGTACACGCGCGACATGTTTTAATCTAAGGCAAAAACATGGATTTAAGTTGTACGAAAGGTTTCCCTTTAATTCTTTTAGTGTGGCCAAAAAAAAAGGGTTTTACGAAAGGTTTAAATTTGAATTCTGTATGTTTTAATCATAAATATACACGTGATCTTTTATCACGAAATAAGTTTGATATAAATGTGCATAAATTCTTATTACGAATTCATATATATATATATATATTTATATTACTTATGTGTGACTGTGAGCTTAGCTTTGTAACATTTTTGTGAATAGGTAACATTTACAAGCATATACGTATGCGTGACTATGATTCTAGTTTTTAAATTTGATAACACTGTAAATAAAATTGTTTCACAAAATTGGATGTTTTGTATTTTCAATGCAAAAGTTATATATAATTTCTTGTTTTGCCCCTAATAATTATAGTTAAAGTAAATAAAATAATTAAAATTTAATGAAAAGATAGAGGTATTTTATGTTATGTAAAAAGTTTTTTAATATGTGTACAAAATCTTAAAAATTCATTTTTAAATAACGGAGGGAGTATATGACTATTTCAGTATTTCACTTTATATTAAAAAAAGGCTATTCAGTATTTCACTTTAAAGTACTGAAACCTATTATTTAATGTACAATTTCTTTTTCCATCATTATTTATTGTTCATTCTGTTACCTTCTGCTTGCATTGGGATTTTAAATTGATAGGCAATTTGTCGGTACCAGTCCCGAGATGTAAACACGAATACTGTATGTTAGATTTTTTTCAACTCTTTCGAAATAAAATATTTTACTAGTAGATTTGGAATAGCCAAATAGAATATTCCCCTACAATATATGTAACAATGTTCTGCTGAACCCAATAATATTCATAAAGTCACAAGTCATATCGATAGCAAATATGATCGCCTACAATTATGAAAGTAAAACGCTTGATAAATGTCGTTTTTGTTGTTCGATCAGCCAATGGGAGATTCTGTGGGGTTTTTAAGGTATTGTTATTATTTCTAATGGAAGATTAGCGTTTTAACTTTTAGGTATAACATTACATAAATATTTTATAAGATGTCAATGATTATAGAGGTAGATCTCGACCGTAAAGTTCAGATTCATATTCGTATGCAGTATGCTTATGGGAGATGTTCAATGAATATGTTATGTACGAGAGTAACGAGTCTGTTGGAAGTGCTTGCTTATATGGCATGTACGACTAATAACATTGCAGCGCGTGTTTTACCCAAAAGAAAACATTGCAGCGCGTTTATTGGGAAATTAACGCTGGTCATAATTTTTTAGATGTAAAGTGTTTTTGTACGTTATTCATATAAGTGTTTTTGTACATTATTATTTTTATTAGTGGTTTATAAGTTCGGTTTGTTATAAATTTATAACAGTAACACCCCTAAATCCAAGATTAAATAACTTTTTTTTTTTTCTTTCGGCTACATACACACGAAAGAAAACCATACTAACTAAACTGAATTCTTCATCAATTCAATATTCTTGTGCCAAAATAAACCAAATATTAATCGAACGAGAACTAGACAAAACTTAACCGCATTAAAGGCTTCTTGTTTAGATAGTGATCCCACTTCAGTTCTAGATCCGAATATCCACTCCTGCAACTTGTACAATAGTTTCACACTTTTACTAATTTCATGTCATGTGTGATGTCGTACAACAACACTTAGTTCATTGGCCAATTTCGCATTTATAAAATTATGTTCAGTATATTATAATCTGAAATAAATTACGGCAGAATAATTTTGTTTTCTCCCGTGATTTTTTACCAATAGTAAATTTAGATTGAATCACGATTTTGATTTAGAGGCAGAATGCAAAACTAATGGGCAATGGGCAATGGCCAAAATAAGTACTGTATAAGTTTTTGTTTCATAAGTTTCCAATTCAACAAAAAAAAAAAAATTCTCGCATCTGTCGTTCTACATTTTCTTTTCATTTATTAAACAATTCTCTAATGCTACCAAACATAACATATATGTAGAAAAAGAAAAAAAAACATATATACAGATGAGGTTTTCACTCTGAGAGACAAAGAACAAAATGGCTATTAGCCTGTAAGTCTCTTACATATCCAACCGTTACCGTAGACTTGATTTGAGTCTTTTAAAATAGAGTACAAAAGTTGAAAAGATAAAACTTCATGACAAAAAAAAAAGCACCCATATTTTTAAAAGAAAACCATGTGGTCGTGTATATAATATTCAAATTAGTAAAAGAAAAATAAACTTACAGAAGCACATGAACTTTCATGCCTTGAAAACAACTGGCCAAAACCAGCCACGAACTACTAATCATCCTAGTTGACCATATTTTAGCTAATCACACTTAAGAAAATATCCCATGAAAAAAATAAATTTGCATTAAAAAGATAATTCTCATCAATTTTGTCCATGATCTTTATTTAACATAAAAATGAATAAAAGCGAATGCAAACATAGAAGAAGGAGAATTATCTTTCCAAGGTAATTTCGATTTCGTAATACTTAATTTCCTAATTTCATTCGTTTTGGTGAAAATCTAGCTAGAGTTTAAGTTATTACTGTGGAATTTGGAAACAGTTAAGTGTTCTTAAGATGTTCTTACTGTCTTTCTTTGAAGGATACATATTATATGATATACGGACTATGTTAGGGACTGTTAGGGAGTTTGGTGTTATCTAAGTATATACAGACTATGTTAGGGACAGTTAGGGAGTTTGGTGTTATCTAAATGTGATTTCAAATGATAAACATATTGACTGAAATGGATAAAAAACTTTTTCTCTGATCAAAATGACAACTTCCTCATCTAGATAGACACTTTCTCAGCTCTGATCAGAATGGTGTTGAGTCTCTGCTCCCACTATATCTTCATCTCTTCATCTTCATCTCCATTTCTCCATTTCTCCATTCTTCATCTCTTCATCTCTTCATCTCTTCATTCTCCATTCTCCATTCTCCATTCTCCATTCTCCACTCTCCATTCTCCACTCTCCACTCTCCACTCTCCACTCTCCACTCTCCACTCTCCACTCTCCACTCTCCACTCTCCACTCTCCCCTCTCCCCTCGCCACTCTCCACCCCCCACTCGCCACTCTCCACTCTCCACTCTCCACTCTCCACTCTCCACTCCATCCTCCACTCTCCACTCTCCACTCTCCACTCTCCACTCTCCACTCTCCACTCTCCACTCTCCACTCTCCACTCTCCACTCTCCACTCTCCACTCTCCACTCTCCACTCTCCACTCTCCACTCTCCACTCTCCACTCTCCACTCTCCACTCTCCATTCTCCATTCTCCATCTGCATTCTCCATTCATGTCTTCTTTAAGAGCTTTTCCATCTGTTACCTTTGTCCCTTACCAACAAAAAGACCTGAACCTGAAAACTGTAGTGCGTTTTAAAACCAAACTCAGCATGAAGATGAATCTCTTTGCCCTCAAATGTTCCTCTTCCACTCCAGCACAGACTGAACAAGAGCAAACCACCAACCTCTTTTTCTAAAGAGATCCTTGAGGAACAAAGGATCCTCTTTGACTCCTTCATCAACGAAGTAGTAGCTCAACTTTATCTTCGTCCTCACAGGCAAGTTATTAAGTATGGTCAGTGGATGCATACCACTGACCTAGCTGTGGAGGTGTTGTATCCTGGAAGAGGTGAAATTCATTATGGCAAAGGAGCTCTCAATGCAAACAATATCAGGGAAGGGGATTCGTTTGAGTATGTCACAGAGAGAGAGGAGAACGGTAAATTTGTGTTGATGGAGAAACCCTTTCTCCATCTTTTGAATGATCAGAAAATTGGATTCATGGCCTACTATGATGTCATCGAAAAGAAGAAGAAGATCCTGAAGGAAGAAGCTGAAGAAAAGGAGAAAATGAAGGAAGCGGTTAAAGCTGAAGAGGCCAACAAGAAAAAGGATTAGACGATTAGGGTTTTAGCCTTTTAGGGATCCTTTTAAGTTATTTTAATTTTAGGATTAAAAAAATCAAGCTAATCACTTGATTTTCTTTTGTATTCCTCCTAATTTATGACTATCCGTAAGTTAAGGAGAGTAAAAAATCAAGCTAGTCACTTAGATTTTCTTTTGTGGTCCTCGTAATTTATGATTAATGTAGCTGAATGAAATGGAAAAAACCTTAGCTTGTTTTCTTTTATTCCATTTTTAAATTGATACTTGGAAAAAACCCTTTCTAATCGCCAGTGCTCTGCCTAATGTCAATGTTCCTCATCTCAAAAACATGATTGGATGTAATTAATTGAATCCTTACTCTCTTTTCATTCAGATTTATCTTTATCTACATGCAGTTTATGTCTGTCTTCTTCTCTAATTGTTTATCAAGTCCATTTCTAAATCAGTTTAGCTTTGTAATCATAAGAATCTGATTATGCATATCAATTTCCAAAAGCTGTTACAAAGTTTAAAACTGGTTAATATATGGAATTGTCACATTTATGTGGACTATAGATATTCTATAGTTGTTGGTGAATTGTTCATTTTTATTATGCCTGTGAGAATGGCTATTTTCAGGTTTCTTGCTGGGTTTATGCATTGTTTTTTTGTTTTTTTGCGGGTGTTCTCAGTGCTGATGTGTATGCTAGATACTGTCGTCTCCTTGACTATAATGCGATATATATATATATATATGTGTGTGTGTGAATGATGAATATGGTACTGCTTCTAAGACCAAAGCTATGGAGGACTTCAACTCCAGAACAGACACAAGTTTGCCCAGCAATTTTCAAAAAGTTGTGGGAAAACAAGTGCCTTTCAGAGAACACCATGCAGCAGGTGAATGCTTTTTACTCAGTTACCAGTTTACTTTATTTGATAGCAAGAGCATTTATAGGTTCTTCGTAGGTAGAAGAATCTAGACCACTCAGTTTGTGGGTTCTTAACTCTCAATTCATTGTGGTCCATTGTCCCTTCAGCTTTACTGCGATATATGCAAGAAGTTCTTAGCTGACCGGCTTGTTGAGGGTCCCTGTCCGTTTGAAGGATGTAGTTACGCTTCTGCTCATAGAGATCAGTGCGGAAAATGTGGAAAATTCCTGAATCCTACTGAACTTGTAGATCCAAAGTGCAAGGTGGGCTATGCTTCTATCTTTCATGGCCATCGCCCCATTAATGGATTGTATTTGTGTGGTTTTATACTGTTTATAGCCTGCATATTATAATATTCACAAGGTTTCTCTGGGACACTGCATGCTTCTTTGTGCCAGTAGAAATTCTCGTTCACAATGCATATTACCGCAACATCTGTTGCTGATCTTGAAGTCAAAATCTATTCAAATGACAAATGCATGGCTTAGGGATGGGCTTAGACAGAGATGCATTACAGTACATATGTACTGCGTATGCTTCTATGATTGTTTTTCAGTTTTTGATGTGCTCTGTGATAGTACATATGTATTGCATATGCTTATAACATATATGTTACTGGTAACGTATATGCTGATTTTATTTGTCCTGAGCATGCTTTGTTTTTTCTTCCTATCTTATTTCTCTCTCAGAGATTTCACAGTATAGACCACTGTTTTGTTGATTTGGCTTGCTATAGAGGCGCAGGGCTATGGTCTGTTATTATAATCATTGTGAATATTATTGTTTAATTTCTCAACAGTTTTTTCAAACAACACCCTGTATCGCAACACAGACCACCTGTTTATTGAGCTTTCCTCGCTGAAAGATAAAGTTGGAAGAGTATATTGAAAAGACATCTGTTACTGGATCTTGGAGTCAAAATGCTATTCAATCAACAAATGCATGACTTTAGGATGGGCTTAGACAGAGATGTATTACAAGGGATTTAAAGTGGGGAGTACCGGTCCCACATTAGAAATATAAGGATAAAGTAGGAACCTCACTGCCAGCTAAATCTCATAAACATTAAAACACTAACTACTAATTCGAATCATGGTTATAGGTCTTCTATGTTTGGTTTGATGCTCCTATTGGATAACGTCATGCTACACATCTGAATGGGAGAAGTGGTGGAAGAATCCTGAGAATGTGGAGCTTTACCACTTTATGGGAAAAGAAAATGTGCCATTTCACACTGTGAGTATATAGCATTTCAGAAATTTGTTTACCGCCGATGACTTGTTCCCATGGCTCTAGTTATTTCCTCTTTCTTCATCTTTTTCTCTGAAAGGATTTATTGGCAACATCTTAGGCATTTTAAGTCACCCGATTTGAATTTATAATGCTCGTAAGGATTTATCACACATAATTTTCATGTTTGGTTCTTGTCTTTTAGAAGCTATCCTCAAGGTCTCATGAAGAAAAGCTTATCTTTGTAAATCTGACTGTTTCAACTGCCAATTTGTTGTTATGCAGGTGATGTTTCCCTCTACACAGCTTGGAACTGGGGAAAATTGCACACTGATGTAGACAATTGTGACTGAATATTTAAACTACGGAAATGGTTAGTTGATGTTTAACCCTGGCTTCCATTGGGACATGGAGTAGCTGAATGATTTTATTTTAAACTATTTTTGTTTGCTTTACTTTTCTGACATTTATAGAAAACAAAGGACATGTTTTTGTATGGGTTTTCAGGAAAGTTCTCCAAGAGCAAAGGTGTTGGATTGTTTGGTAATGATGTAAAAGATACAAATATACCTGTCGAAGTATGGAGATAATACTTGCTGACCAACGGGCCTGAGGTAACTGATTGCTGCTACAAAATGGAAACATTTCAAAACCTTTCTCTCAAGATCTTGATAGTTCTTTCATATTTTCCCTCTCCGACAAGAAAGGAGAGGTACTACAGAAAATCTTGTGAAAATGATATGATCACAGAGAAAGAAGAAGAAGAGGTTCACAGAAATGTAAATCACTGTAATTTCTTTAAAAAAAAAGAAATTAAAATACATTACAAAGGCGAGGATGTAGAGGCCTGAGGGTGGTGATGGCCTGATGGGCCAGGGTATGGCATCACACCAATCAAGATAATTGATCAGCCAGCATGTAATATCTGTTTTCGTCTAAATCACAGATTTTGACGCGGTTACGTAGACGCATGCAGAGATAGGAGCTACGAGTGACACAGAAACCTCCAGACATTGTGAGGAAAATGCTTTGATCACCGATGTCTTGAGTGTAAACTGCGTTTCCTTCATCGTCTAGCTTGAACACCATTATTGCTTCTGTTTTCATTCTCGGAATACCGTTGATGAAATTTTCGGTCTTCTTGTACCACTTCACCATGAAAGTTTCACTGGTGGTTTTTGACTCCACCAAGTGTTGGCTTGTGTAGCAAGAATCCAGAAGGTCTCTTTTGGTCTTGGTCAGCTCGGGAAGGTTTTGAAACCGCAAGCTCTGCAACTTGGGGTTCTTGCTATGTTTGTGGAGATCCCATGATCCGATGAGGTGGCCTCCAGAGCCAGCTATGCGAAACATGTCATCTTGCTTGGAAAACATGACAGGGGAGGAGAAGAAGCAGGGGTTTGAGATTCTGACGTTGATCCACTCGGAGTTACTTCTAGCAGGTCTGCAAAAGCTGAGTTGAGGTCCCAAGAATTTGACAGCCACAACACAGTCTTCTTCTTCAGGGGAAGAAGACATTGCCACATTGGTGATGTATTGGGTTTGGCATTGAGGCAGAGTTACAAGAGGAGGCAGTGTAATGCGTTTCGGGTCTGTATACATTTCTATCACAATCTCCCGGAGACTCACTATGCCGTCCTTCAAAGTAGGTAGCCATCCATTGGATGATTCTATCGTTCCCATTTCGTTACCCAACTCTATACACATCTTTGTATCCCTCTCTCTCCTCTCTTCCCACAGTGGCAAATCAAGAACAGGCTTCCTAATGCTGGCATATCCACGTTTACCTCCACAAGGATCAGCGCAGGTCAAGACATAAGAATAAGTTTGCAGAAACCAATATGAGAAGGCATCATCAGAGAGATGAGGAGAGGATCTCACCAGCACACGTTTCGGAAAGCAGAGCTTTGGGGGCTGGTTGAGAAGCAAAGACATGAATACTGTTCTTTACGGAAAGCAAGAGAATTAAGAAAGACAGAAAAAAAGAAAACGGTGATCTTCTCCACCTAAAAACCCTACATTAATACAGAGGCAGGGACTTGCTCACCAAGTTTCCCATCTCCAATTTAATGACTGTCTTTATGGACATTTTTAGGTCTTTCCATAAGTTCTTATTGGAATGTTAAAACTTTATTGCAAAATAGAAAAAAAATACAAAAAATTAAAATAAAGTCGTAAGCATTACCGTTGTAAATGTATACCCATACGTTCTTTATTTTGTTGGTGAATTTGAATTGTTTTGGTTTGAAGTATAATTCCTTTTGAATCTCTTTATTGTCAATTTGTAGCTTCGTTTGTCAGATTAAAAAAAAGTGTTGGGTCCATACGAATTTCTAGGAAATGATTTGCCTTTTTGTGTCTAGGGTTATATTTTTAGGATAATTTATTTATTATCCTCCTCTACTCCCAAAAATGCAGTTTGTAATGCTTGTGACCAATAATTGACTCTGATTTTGTCACTTCAAGTGCTTGAAATCATCACGAATATAATTTCTAGGTTCTTTGAACGTTTGATCAAATCTTGAATTGTTTCCTATTTTATAGGTTCTTGGAATGTTTGATCAAATCTTGAATTGATTCCTATTTAAGTTTGTTTCTCCATTGTCTCAATTTGTTTTGTTCTTTTTTACAATTGTTTTCAAACCACAATTTCAAGGATATCATGTGAAAATAAATTGGACCCAAAAAAAAGTCACAAACAAAACACAAAAAGAAGTGTATTCACATATGAAGATAGATAAGAGATTTGACGTTTACACCAAACGCCAAAGAGAGGATCCAAATCCAATATTGAGATGTACCTAAAATTGAACACTTGTTCAAGTGGAATCACTATCAGATTCATACCTATATCAACTCTGATCTTCATCAATCCAGAAATGTATATGGACTTCTCTTAGCCGGTGAATCTTTTTCCTCGTTTTTCTTTCTACAGATAAAGAAAGGGAACCACAATGTCACCTTTCAAATTCTCAGAAAACTTCAGACACTTTGCTAGCAAGAACTCGTTCCCGTCTTTCAATGTACTCATAAGGGAACCAACCGGCTTTGCCTTTGCATTCACCCTCTGCCCATCCGCGGCTAGTAACCTGACAATGAAAAACAGATAAATGTGATATCAAAAAACCACACCATATTAGTTCATGTGGATTAAAGGAGACTTTGTTGGTTTAGTATCAAACCTTTCTAACAACAACGTATTCACCAGTTGATAAGCTGAGTTCAACCTCTGTCACACCGTGATATGGGAACAAGACCTGAAAATGTTAACAAAAAAAGGGAATAATATGTTATAATGGAACATCAAACCAGGACCAACAGGAATCTAGATGTAGTCTGTCTTTTACTTCTGTAATCACAATCAGAAAAAGTTTATAAACATTTAATTCATTGTTAGAGAACTTATAATCCCATTATCTCTTTGAAACTTTTACTAACAGTTTACCAATATAAGCAGAAGGTTTTAACACACAAAAGAAGGTACTTCGTTATTTGTGAAAAATAAAGCACTAGACGGCATCAAAGACTGAGTAGCATACCTCTCCTAAGAAGTAACCCATGCTATCTGTTGCTGTGTCATGCATCTGAGATGTAAACACTCCATTAGCTTCCTCATATGAAGGAGGCGGCGGCATATTGTCTGTACTTGAGGGAGTAGAGGGGGCTTCAATACGTTGCCTCTCAGATGCCATCTGTAGGTTCAAAGAATGTTCAAGTTTTCCCTTATAATGATGAATTAACTGTTCCACAAGAATGCTATCACTACAATAGGAAGTTGAAAGCTGTAAACCTAATGCACACCAACCTCTCCTTCGAGCTGATCAAGTATTTGGAGGACTCTTTGATGGTAGCCACGTTCAGATTCAACCTTGAGATCAGGAACGAACAATATAGTTGATTCAAAAGAAGTACATCTGGGTAAGTAAATCAAAGTTGACTTAAAAGTGGAGCATTGTAACCAATCACACTACCATTGCAAGAAGTCGTTCAAGTGTCAATTTTTGTTGTTGATCTTCAACGGAAGCTAAAGCAGAAGCAGCTTCCTTCCCCAATATTGTCATATTTGATTTTAGGTCTTGAAGTTTTGCTTCAGCAGATTCCAGTTTCATCAAGATGTCAGGATTACCTTGAGACTCTCTCGCCTTTGCTTGGCGTCTGGCAACTTCTGTAGCCTGTTTAGAAGCAGGTGCATGAGTGAAATGCTATCATGCTAGTAATAACAAATGGCTATTTATAGAAAGATAATCAAATTGCTTCATGGTACCTGAGCTTCAGCTTCTTGGCGCATTCTGTCATAACGTTGAGCAAGATGTCTAGCATCCTCCAAAGGAGCTCCCAAAACCATTGCCCGTAATGGCTCAGCAACCTAACAGTTTCAGGTTTAAATTCCAGTTTGACATGTGATTATAGTAGCCAAATTGCAATAAAGAAAGAACCAAGTGAACACCAGGACATTAATTGACTTTTAACAAAAATACCAGATAAAAGCATTAGATCTTTCCACAAATGGCAGTCATTCCACTAACTATGGCAGAACACTAATTATTTGTGTAGTTCAATCACATAAAGAAGATATGAGCTGATCTGTACGAATGGTTAACACTTTGATGGAAGATGAGAAAGACAAACCTGTGTACCAAGAGCCTTCAACATATTTCCACGCTCCTTCTCCATTTGTGCCCGAGCTCGTCCGTAGCTCAGTGCAGCCCTTGTTAACACGTTACCATTTGTACATGTGTTATCTGAACCATATTTTCTGCTATCCTCAGACAGTTTTGTCCCTGAGGAACAATGAGTGCACAATGAAAGCCAGGGTTGTGAGTCAATTCAAGTCTATAACAAACAAAAAAGATACCATAAATCACACTCAAGGGTCAACAAAATCACCTATTTCAACTTGTTTTGACCCCGTGACTATATAACCTTCCACACCACGAACAATATCTCTTTGGTAATGCTGAAAAGGCATAACATATGAGTTCAAACTAACAGTAATCAAAACTTCAAAACTAGTCAAAGGCTACAAAAAAAACCTTGGCAGCACGGGTGGATATGTAAAGCTTTTCTAATTTCTGATGCTGGTGAAGTTCTGCTTCATCAGATAAACCAGAGCCATATCCCCCTCCTCCAAATTGCTTGAAGACAGCCTTGAAATTTCCAAAAAACAAAGTCAGTGTACTAATTAACCTCAAACTCGAGGAAGAAACCACCCGATCTCATGGTAATTTGGAAGATGTAGCACCAAGATGTTAATCTATGTCTACGAAATCTTTCAACTCCTCGCTCCAAAAATTGAAACGCATTTATAACACAACTCATCAATAAATTTTAAATCTTAACATATAAAAGGACTTAAGCCAAGCAATTCTAAATGACCCTTAGACAAAAACATCACATTTGACTGAAACTCATCCAACCCAGAAGGATATTACCCAACCTCACATCGAATCAGAGTACTAATTACAATCAAATGAATTCAAACCCAATAAATAATGTCTACTCAGATCCAAGTCTCCTAAAGTCGAAAATCATCGATCCGAAAAAAGCTAGCCCCTTCATCATCATCACATTATTGATTGAATCACCAGGAACCAACGAATAAACGGGATCACAAGAGAAGACAACAAAAAATCTTGACAAAATAAAGAAACAGGATCTAAACAAATGGGCAAAGAAAAGTTGAGAAATTTTCACCTGCTGCTGTCTCGCGACTTGTTCTCTTAGCCTGCTAGCTTGTTTTCTTATAGCTTCCATTGCTCGCCTGATCAGAGCTCCTCGTAAATCTTCCCTTTTTCTTTCTCCTTTGTACCTTTCTTCTACTTTCGAGTTCCTTCCGGTTACCTGGAACAACTCAGCGAAGAAAGAGATTCGAAATCGTCAAAAATGGCGTTGAGCTCCCCAAGCCAACATTTCTTTACTTTTGAACACGAAGAAATCAAAGCCTAAGTCTCTGTTTCCCGAAGAAGTTTTCAAAAGTTTATGTATTCGGCTCTCTACGCTTATTGGGCCTAAAAATCAAATCCAGTAACTATAAATTATTTCATGTCAAAAATTAAAAAAGACAAAAAAATTAGAACGGTGCAAAACCCTAAGATATATATAAATCAACAGCTCAGTAAATTAGGGCTCTCTCTCAGTTGTTGAAGCCGCTTCTTCTTCTTCGCTGTTGCGCTCGACTTCGCGCCACCATCTAAAGATCCCTAACTATGGCTGTCGGGTAATCTCTCATTGCAATCTTTTTCTCTCTTCCTCCCTAATTATTCCACAAATTCTGTATCGGAATCTCTCATTTCGATAGCTTCGAATCATGTTCTGATCTATGGTTTTATGTTCCGATCTTATAGGAAGAACAAGAGGATTTCCAAGGGTAGGAAAGGAGGAAAGAAGAAGGCGTGAGTAACCTATTCCCAGAATAATAATATTTTCAGATTTCTTATTTAATCTGTATATTAATTTGTTTAATTGGATGGTGCAGTGTTGATCCTTTCTCCAAGAAGGATTGGTATGACGTGAAAGCTCCTTCTTTGTTCAATGTTAGAAATGTTGGGAAGACGCTTGTTTCTAGGACTCAGGGTACCAAGGTATTGTTTATTTCTGTACTGGAGAGTTTAGTGTTATATGTACAATTGCTTGATCTTAGAGCTTTCTAGAGTTTTAGTCAGAAGTTATCTCTTTCTATCTGATGGCATAGTTCGGTGTGTTAATGTTACTTGTAGATGAGAAATTCACTTTCATTGTTGGAGTAATGGGAATTGCATTTTGATAGAAATGAGTGAGTTTTTTTTCAAATTGTTTCTTTTTTCAAATCCGAGTTTTTTTGAACAGATTGCTTCTGAGGGATTGAAACACAGAGTTTTTGAGGTTTCTCTTGCTGATCTTCAAGGTGATGAGGATCATTCCTACAGGAAGATCCGTCTTAGAGCTGAGGATGTTCAGGGAAGAAATGTGTTGACCCAGTTCTGGGTAAGATAAAGACCATCCCTTTAGCAGGAATCTAGTAGAAACCTTCATGATTTACTGGTTTCGTTTTGGTTGTTTCGCAAGAAATGAAATAATGTACTGTTTTAAATCTTGATCTATAGGGTATGGACTTCACAACCGACAAGCTAAGGTCGTTGGTGAAAAAGTGGCAGACTTTGATTGAAGCCCATGTTGATGTGAAAACTACAGACAGCTACACCTTGAGGCTGTTCTGCATTGCCTTCACTAAGAGACGTGCTAACCAGGTGAAGCGTACTTGTTATGCTCAATCCAGTCAAATCCGTCAGGTAAATAACATTATCATAAGTCATAACATATGTGTTTATTATTGACTTTCTGTAAACAGAAGATTCACAGCTTCCTTGTACCTTGTAGATCCGCAGAAAGATGAGGGATATTATGGTTAAGGAGGCTTCATCTTGTGACCTCAAGGAGCTTGTGGCCAAGTTCATCCCTGAGGCCATTGGAAGTAAGATTGAGAAGGCTACATCAAGCATCTACCCGTTGCAGAATGTGGTCATCCGTAAAGTCAAGATTCTTAAGGCTCCCAAGTTTGACCTTGGAAAGCTCATGGATGTAAGATTTAAATCACATTAATTTTGTCAAGTCTTTGGTCTAGCCATGATGACAATCGAATATAATCTGAATTTGTTATCTTGTTTTTCTGTAGGTGCATGGAGATGTTTCAGCAGAAGATGTTGGTGTGAAGGTGGACAGGCCAGCAGATGAGACAATGGTTGAAGAACCAACAGAAATCATCGGAGCTTAGGATTATAGATTTGTGTCTTTTTCGTTGGCAAAAAAAAAAAGAACTAATGTTATGTCGCCATTGTTGTGGAGTTTTTCTGGTAAGAGAACTTCACTTGTGTGCGACTGGTTTTGGACTCGTTTTTGATGGATGATCTATTACTCTTCTTGTTTATCATGTTTTACCTTTTTTATATTAAGTATCTCAGTTCTATTTTGCATTGTTGAATCAGCTTACAATTTATTAATATTTAAGCAGAAAAGTAACTGTTCTCTGAAACATCTATGAATCATAGATAAGTTTAACTCACCGATGAGATTAATTTGAAGTCCCATTGTTGTCACATACATAAATATTTATGACATCTTAATTCTTATATAATTTCATATAATAGAAGAAACACGAAATGCCGTCAAAAAAAAAAAAAAAAAAACACGAAATAATTGAACTCCATAATCTGTGTAATGCAGTTTTGTTTTCTGGCGGTTCCTGAATTATTCGACAGAGTAACATTTTCCCTTTTTTTTTTTTTAACTTTTAACATTTTCCCATCTCTTTCTCATTCTTTCTCATTGTGTTAAACAATTTCTATCTTTGATGCCAATAATGATCAGTTGTTTGGTCTGTGATTTTTTTTTTGGTGCAACAGTCTGTGACTATTGTTAAGACTAGAATGCTTAGTGATGAATGATTAGGTTGTTTTATCAATATGTAGTGGTCCAAATGGATTATGTTTTGTTAAAGCTTAAAACTCAATGATTATGATTATGTTTTGTGTAAACCTTTTTTTCCGTGTCCTGTTTTCATTTAGCTCTTATCTTTATCTGAAATTGGAAGTACTATTGGAACACAATTGGAGTTGGTTAAAGCACTCCCATTTCTCTTGACGTCAAAAATAAGAATTGATAAAAACATATATACATTAAACTATAAAAAGGAAAAGAGTGATGATGCATATTGAATCAACGAGTAATGGGAAAATGCGACACGTCCTCCTACCCTCCATTACGCCCTCGTCACTCCTCACCAGCCTGCTCCCTTTTTAATCTTTTCTGTTTTTTACAAAAATGAAAATCAGTAAAAAGTGTTTATCTATTTACCAACTTACAAAATGAAACTTTAGAATACATGAATTTGTATAAAGACATACGAGTATAATAACCCCATACACTACCAAACTAAGCTTAGCATAAATAAAAGTTGTATACTACCAAACTAAGTGATCGTAACGACTCATAAAAAAAACACAATCCCTAATTTTTTCCAAATTCAGATTTCGGATGCGAAAAACATCGATATGCAGAATCTTAAGTTTGCGTTTATATTCAATTTTTTTGACCGAAGATTAAAAACGTGATAGTTCATTGTTTCTTCCAACTCCATTACTTGAACTTGAAACTGTAAAACGCATTTCTTCTGGAAGGTCCTCTCTAGTATACCAAAAGCTATTGAGTATTGAAGTTAGGTGTTTAAGTAGAGAAACAAAACTATTCAAATTAGTACTCGTTATTTTAAAAAGCAGCAAAGTATAATAATTCTAAAAATATCCCCTTTACCAATATAGCTGTGGATTTTTATTTAGACCAAACTTAAAAGGGAAATACCTTATTTTGATCCTTAGTTTTTTTTTTTTGGTTTTTTAAAGGATTTGGGTTTAGGCCTATAGTGGTTGCTTTGATGAACTCCACTCCGACGGTGGTTTGCATTTTCTCCATTCCCATTCCCATCACCACCAAAACCCACGCTTCTTTCTTTTTGCCTAGTGATAGGTTAAAAAGAACTTTATATAAATGTTTCATTTAGTTTCACTTTATTTATACTGTGTTTGAATCGAATTTGAATTGAACATTTGTTGTTTTTTTGTTCAAATTTGTATGTTTGGAAAAAAATTATAAAATCAAAGTTGAGTTTAGGTTCAGTAGAGACTATGTCAATTCGGTTTAGTACAAATCGACTTAATCTAAATTGACATCTGATTCATGTATAACAAATTCACCATAGTAAAAACTAAATGTTTCAGCATTTCCTAAGTAGAAATGGTCAACCCTTCTGACGAGACAAGCTAAATTGGCATCGGCAAGGAGCATGATATAACCCTTCACAATAATTATATATTATAAAAATCAATCAAATTTGTAGTGAATAATGTGAAACAGACCTGACTTATCAATTTGTGACGAAGGATAAGCCAAACATCCACGTACAGAACTCATTGATTAGGTCCAAAGAAAATTGGAGAAAAACAAATAAAATTCACAACGTAGCAGCAACAAAAACAAAGCCCAAATAATCAATTATTTATAACAAATACAATCCTTGACGAGTCTTGTGAACTTGAAACGAAATACAATAATAACCCTTGGGAATATCTTTACCCACAAAACCAAATTATGGATTTTGCAGTGTACTATGTTGTATGGACATCAGTGTCAGGCTTTGGCGCTGGTTTAGTCTATGATCATATGCTAAACATAGAATAAAAATGAGGCTCGATGTATTTAAAATTTTAAATAACGAGTTTATTATTATGGATTAGAGACTTAACCCTGACTTTTAAAGCTAATCCATGGCTTTGGATAAATAATAAAGGACACATCATTTTACACCAAAATGAAGAGGCAACTAAAGATGAGGGAAAAGCATTGATTCTGAAATACCAATCTAGTATCATTCGTGAAAGAAGATTTTGTAATATTCCACAAACTAGAAACATTAAGAAAAATAAATTAGGGGGAAAAGAAACAAAAAAGAAGGAAAAAAGAGCTTTAACTTTTTGGAATTGGAAGCACAAACACAAAAACACACAAAAAAAAAAAGTCTCTGTTTTACCTTTTAACCCCCACCTCAAGAATCCTCCTTTACTTTCAGTGCCTTCTTGCTTTCCCCAACTCTCTCCTCTCTATCTATCTATCTATCTATCTATCTATCTCTTCCTCTGTTTCTTCGCCTTCTCTTCGTCTTTTTCAGGTAAAGAATTATGATGAGCATATCCCACATACCTCTCTTCTTTCTAACTTCTCCAAAGTTTGCATGCGAAGACGGTTTTGTGTTTAGCTTTTTCTTGTTTATGTTTGTGTTATTGTGTATGGTAGTTGTAATAGCTATAGCGAGAATTAAGACTATGTCCAAGTGATAATTGAAACTTAAAATTGTATATTTATGTATGTATGAAAGAGTGAATGGAGGTGTGGACAGAAGCTAGAGCCCTAAAGGCAAGTCTAAGAGGAGAATCAACAACATCTCTCAAGCATCATCAGGTGATTGTGTCTGAAGATTTAAGCCGAACTTCTTCTTCTGCTGAAGACTTCTCCGTTGAGTGTTTCCTCGATTTCTCAGATGGTCAAGTAGAAGAAGAAGAAGAAGAACTTGTCTCTGTTTCTTCTTCAGAAGAAGAACAAGAACAAGAACAAGAACAAGATTGCATCTTTAGTTCAAAACCATGCATCTTTGATCAACTTCCTTCTTTACCGGTAAATTTAGAACTTTTTTCTTTTTCTTATGATTAAAAAGAAACTTGGTTATATTTTTTCTGATTTTTGTTTGTTTTATGTTTTAGGATGGAGATGTGGAAGAGCTTGAATGGGTATCTCGTGTTGTGGATGATTGTTCTTCACCAGAAGTATCACTTCTCTTTACACAAACCCACAAAACCAAACCAAGCTTCTCATCTCGAATCCCGGTTAAACCAAGAACCAAACGTTCTCGGAACAGTCTAACCGGTGGGCGGGTTTGGCCACTTGTTTCTACCAATCAACATGCAGCAACAAAGCAGTTGAGGAAGAAGAAACAAGAAACGGCCGTTGTGTTTCAACGAAGATGCAGCCATTGTGGCACAAACAACACACCACAGTGGAGAACCGGTCCAGTTGGTCCAAAAACCTTATGTAATGCCTGTGGAGTCCGGTTTAAGTCCGGTCGGCTCTGCCCGGAATACAGGCCGGCGGATAGTCCGACGTTCTCGATTGAGATCCACTCGAATCTTCATAGGAAGGTTCTGGAATTAAGAAAAAGTAAAGAGTTGGGTGAAGAAACAGATGAAGCTAGTACTAAATCAGACCAAGTCAAATCTGGCAGCAAGTGGTAGAGAAGACTTAGGTAAAACCTACTTTTTGTAACATTATCTTCTAGTGTTGTAATTTAACAACTTGCTTCATAACACATAAAAACTATTTCAGGAATTAGTCTTGAAAAAGGGTTTTCTATAAACAAAATTATGTTTTTGTTAAATGATGTTTAGACCACCACCACCACTACTACTTAAAATGATTTTCGTCCATGTGTAGTGACTTATAAACTTTTTGAAGTATTTTGCAAAAATAAAAGCTAACACTTGGAGTAAACGAAAGAACCATCCTGAAAATTCCACAACAGTTATGCTTTAATAGATAAGAGATATAATAAAAGCTGACACAAACCTTTTTTCATTTTGTCTCATGTTACAAAACTGTAAAATGATTCTCCTTCACAATGCATGAAGAAGTGTTTTAAGTCATTACTTTACCAAAGGAACACAATCACTTTTGCAAATTGCAACCATATAATGTTAACCAGCTTTAATTTTCTAGTTACAAGTTCATATTAATTGCTACAACAACAAAAAAAAAAGAAAAAAAAACGTACGATTGAAGGACCACAGTTCCATGGACCCTTTGTTCAGTAGTTTCAATAGAATTCAATAGAAAAGTAGCTTTGCGATGTGCTTTCTCTCTTTCTGACCTTCCTCAAAGGCTCAAACCCAACCACTAATCTAATATCCAAATCCTTTCGACCTTTCTATTTCGAAGCAACGCAAATATCTCAACTTACTCATTTATAACATCTTATGGGCCGAACCCTTTTCGTAATTCTAACGCTAAAAGCAGGCCCATCTAAATAAAACTTTCTTCTCGGTCCCTCTAAACGGAACAGAAGGTTTCCAACTGTTTTTTTGTTTTTTTTTTTGTCGTCAGGTTTCTCCTTGTTGAAAAAGGGGATAAGAGAAAGCAGTTTAGATTGATACTCAAAAAATCATCAATCGGAATCTGGAAAAAAATGAGAGGAGAGGGACGGAGAAGTTCACTGCCATATCGCCATGCTCTTAAGGATACTCTCAGTTGAGCTGTTCATCGTCATATAGTCTACCGTGACGTAAGTGTTTCCTCAGATCTCCGAATCGGATTTGGACTTTTTTTTGTTTTTGCCGATCTCACATTTTGGTTTTGATCTTATTGATCTTCTTTACTTTTTCAGGCTTCTAATCTGCGTGAGAAGTTAAATGCTAACCAAGATGTGGTTTGTTCTCTTCTCCTTACATTTTTACGACTCCTGCGATTTCTTTGTTTGATTGTTTATTGAATTTTTCGGTAATCCGTGAAAATGGAAGTTTATCGTGTTTTGTTTGATTCAATTTGGTAGCGAGAGAGACTTTAGAGATATGAACATAGCCATGTATATGTGTTTGGATGAGAATTTGGAGTTTTTTTGTCTTTGCTTAGTTCGCTGTTCAGATTCTTGCTGTATCCTAATATTTGATTCATCGAAATAAGTGAATGTGTGCAAGCTTGTTTCACAGATATAGACACTGCTGCAAATAGGTACAAGAACAGAGAAAAAAAACACACACAGAAATGCTGTTTAATGAATCTTGTGTTGAGTTTGTATATGCACTCATTATCATTACTCTGCTTTTACAATCCATCAGCTTGTTATTAATGTTTCAGTGCAATCGACGTTGACATTTATGTAAATGATATACCTTCTTGAACTTGAGTTGAGTGTCATATATACTGAACAATTCTTCTTTCAACTGCTGACACAATGACAACATCGTTGATTACAATGTTCATTTGAGTCTCTCATCTTTGTTACTTATTTGTTGTCCTTTGATATGATTCATTGATTTGGGTATTTGTAGGAGGATGTCGACAGAATCAACAAACTGATTACTAATGGTTGAAGCAGAATACAACAAATGGCAGCACTCTGATCATTATATCGGTAAGCATCTTGATCCATGAATTAGCTGTGGTGGATCTATTAAAACCCAAAGACCTAGTTTGCATATTTTCACACCCATCAGTAAAAGTAAGTTGGATTATCAATTAAGTCATTACTTTACCAAAGCAACACAATCCCTTTTGCAATACCAGCTTTAATTTTGTAGCTACAAGTTCTTAATTCTCAATTGCTACAAAAAAAATAACTTACAATACAAGGACCACAGCTCCATTGACCCTTTGGTCAGTAGTATCACGAGTGTAGATTTCAAAAGAAAAGTAGCTTTATCATGTGCTCTCTCTTTCTCACCTTCCCCGAGCCCAACCACTAATCTAAATCTAAATCCTTTCCATCTTTTATTTCGAAGTTGTGCATAACTCAACTTACTCATTAATAACAACAACCAAAAAAAAAAAAAAAAAATCCCAATCAAGGTTCATAGCTTCCGTAATATTCCAACGTTTAAGGCTCCAAACCAGTGAAAAATAAACAAAACATTATGATACATGATGTCTTAAAACCTTTTTACTTAAGATTTGAATTTTGGAAGATCTTGATTCTTTTAAATCTGTGCGAGACTCATCAAAAGAATTTGCAAAAGCACGAAAATTAGAAGAGAAAAAGACTTTGAATTTATTAACTCTTCTACAATTCTACTTTAGAAACAATTTCTAAGCTACGCATGTTATCGCTTCCTCCTAGTGGAAAACTTTCCATTCTTGTAAAACTAAAATAAGAAACAACGCAATGTTTTCATGAAAACGGAGAAGAAAACCATCGATTTTTACAAATTTGTTATGCCTAACTTTTCTCAAGAGTATTGCATTAGAGCATCCTCATCGGATACATTAAAAGTGGGTGTCTTCCGAAATAATTTTTTTTTTTTTTTTTAAATTATATTTATTAAATTTTTAATTGTTTCGGCGAATCAAGCGGCTACACGTGGCGAAATCGGGAAGATATGGTGTCTTGGAGTGTCTTGGGGAAGACACAGACGCGCTCGGGAAGACACAAACGTGGGTCCCACCTACGCCATTTATTTATTTTTTATTGGGAATACACCCTCTAAGAGTTTTGAATTAAAATATTATTTAAATAAAATAATTTGTTGATTTAATCAACAAGCTGTTGTAGTCTAGATGGTTAGGATATTTGGCTTTCACCCGAAAGACCCGGGTTTGAGTCCCGGCATTGGCATAAGTTTTTTTACTCCTTTTAAATTGTATTCAACAAGCCGTTGTAGTCTAGTAGGTTAGGATACTTGGCTCTCACCCGAGAGACCCGGGTTCAAGTCCCGGCAACGACATACTCTTTTAAATTTTACGTTGCTTTTTGTTAGATTTATAGAAAAAATATCGTTTTGCTATGGATTTACAATAACGAATAATTGTTTTGTGGATACCAACATGTAGAGATTTCCCTCATCTCGATAACCGTGTGCTAAGTACTCATTCAACTCAAGGAGAGAGTTCGAATGCTTTATTACCCTGCTCTTAATGATACTCTCAATTGGGCTGTTCATCGCCATATTTTCTACCGATATGTAAGTTTTTTCTCAGATATCCAACAGATAAAAAATTATTCTTTTGTTTCTCTATGTTATAGATTTTTCAAGCAGTAGCATTGTCATGAAGCAAGATGCAAAACATATACAAAGCTGTTTGATGTGCTTGGGAATTGCCAACTCGCTTCTTGAAGTTATGTTGTCGTAAGGATTGAAACCTACCATTGATCTCTGATCTCTTATAAGCTTGTTTATGGAAAAGGCCAACTTCTAGACAATGAGCTTGAATATATGAAATTGGTAAGTGATTGCAAGGCAGATGTGTTTGCCTTCACTGTTCTTATCACTTTGTTGGTTTGATCTTGTTATAAGTATCGTTCTTGAGATGTCGTATCTTGGAGTTGGATGCAGTACGGTTTACTTACAATACTATGGGTTATTGATGAGTATCGCATTAGGTTTAGTAAGCTGAGAAATTTGGTAATTTCTGATTTGGATTAAATAATTTGGTAATTTAATTCTTTAATTATCAACCGGGTTAAGTCGGAAAATATCGCTTTGGTTTGGTTTAAAACGTTGTAATTTTTAATTTAATTTACTAGCCGTTGTAGTCTAGTAGGTTAAGTTCAAATCCCGGCAATGGCATATTTTTCGCCCACTTTTAATTTTTGTCTTTAATTTAATCAATAATATCGTTTAATTATTCTAGTTAAGCTGAACTGCTAAACATGTATCCATCGCATGTTCTTAAAATTCGTCACTTTCTTCTCCCTTTTTTTAATTTCATCGTCTAACCTGAGCTTAGAACAAAATAAGGGCAAAAGCCTGCTTTGCTATATCATCTCTTCCACAACATCGGCTTTCACGAGTTATAAAATTTGTAACAAACAAATAAAGTCAAAAAGGATTTGTAATATCGAATCGAGAGCTCCAATTATAAACTTCGTTACACATGGGCCGAATTTGTTTCGTAGTTCAAACTCCAATCACAGGCCCATCTAATAAACCTTTTTTCTCAGTCCCTCTAACTGGAACAGAAGGTTTCTCACTGTTGTAAAAGGGAAATTAGATAGAGAAAGCAGTGTAGCGAAGAGACTCAAAATCAATCGGAATCAGGAAAAAAAATGAGCGGAGTTTCAACGGCGGCGTACTTTGCGCGGCGAGCAGCGCAGAAGGAGAGGGTTCGAATCCTATATCGCCGTGCTCTTAAGGATACTCTCAATTGGGCTGTTCACCGCCATATTTTCTACAAAGATGTAAGTTTCTCCTCAGATCTCTTAATCGGATTTGGACTTTTTTTTTGTGTTGCCGATCTCGCATTTTGGTTTTGATTTCATTAATCTTCGTGTTCATTTTCCAGGCTTCTGATCTGCGTGAGAAGTTCAATGCTAACCAAGATGTGGTTTGTTCTCTTCTCCTTTCATTTTTTTCCGATTTCTTTGTTTGATTGCCAATTGAATTTTTCGATAATCCGTGGAAATGGAAAATTTATATAATTTGGTAGAGAAAGACTTAATAGGTATGAGCATAGCCATGTAAGTGTGTTTAGATGAGAAAATTGGGGACTTTTGTTGTTGAAATGCGTCTGTGAGTGTGTGCAAGCTTGTTTCCCGGATGTTTTTACACTGCTGCGAATAGGTAGAAGAAAAAAACTGAAATGCTGTTCAATAGTTCTTGTGTTGAGTTTATATATCTACTCATTATCATTACACTTTAAAACTCTGCTTTTGCAGGCCATCAGCTTATGATTAATGTTTCAGTGCAATCTATAAAATGTTTTTGTTGACACTAAGTAAATGATTTGCCTTTTTGAACTGGAGTTGAGAATCGTATAATGAAATTCGTCTTTCAACTGCTGACACAATGACAATATTGGTGATTACAATGTTCATTTGAGTCTCTCATTGTTTATCCCTTGATATGATCCTTTGGTTGAGGTATTTGTAGGAGGATGTCGACAGAATCGACAAACTGATTGCTCATGGTGAAGCAGAATACAACAAATGGCGGCACCCTGATCCTTATATCGGTAAGCATCTCGACCCATGAGTTTGCTGTGGTTGATCTGATAGGAAGAAATGTTTAATAACTAAGGAATTCCTCTCACATAAGTGAACGAGAGAGTGGTCCAATTCTTCCAAATGACCCACATTTTTCTGTTGTAGTTCCATGGGCTCCTGGTGGCTCAAAGTTCTGTAGAAACCCAACTCCGCCTGCTGGGGTAATTTTTCTTCTCAACACTTTATCACTTCCTTTTTCATGATCTCACTTTCTTCTTCGCAAGTACTGATCTTTTTGTTTGACTGATACAGATTGAGATTGTGTACAACTATGGTCAAGAAGACAACCCATAAACCTAGTTTGCCTATTTTCATACCCATCAATAAAGTAAGTTGGATAAGTTTCTTTTCATCCTCATAAATGCCCCTTCGCTATTTTAGAAGTCGCAGTGGAACCACTAAGACGTTAAGTTTTAATATTGTGTGTTATCTAATGCAGATTGAAGCATCCAGTGACTCTGGTTCAGCAGATAAAAGGTTGAAACTTTGAGGGACCAATTGTAGTTTTCAAAGATGTTTTGTTCCAGTAAGACAACACTCTTGTTTCAACTTGATTTATATTTCTTCATCTAAAATATTTCCGGCTGCTACCCCCAAGCATGCCTTCATAAATCATGGATGTTCCGACCATGAAAACTTATAAGTAAAACATAAAAAAGTGTCTTCTTTTTTAACCTTCCATATCGCTTACCCGAGAATGAATAGTCGTAAAACTCAAAAACTTTTAATCAACCAGGATGAATAGTTGTTGAAACGCAGCGTAGCAAGTATAAACACATTCCATAATTATTGGAGATTTAAATTTTGGGTAGTTAGGAATCATTTATCCAACGTGGGAATGGTGACCGATCCCAGCAAATTTAATGTCGTCACAAAACACTTGGCAATTTGGCATTTATGGTAAGGACCATGCATCGAGAAAGTAAATGGGTCAACTTGCCAACAATATGCCGATTCCAAACCCCAAGTTGCTAAATTCAATGCAAAGATGTTATAGGATTCTCATTTTTACTTGCTTATCTTCAATCCCACGGTGAAAGAAAGCAAGATTAAACATGATGCTTTTGCAGTTTTGGTTTAGATTTCGATGAAAGTTTGATGTTGATGATTCTCTCACGTAAAGCTTTCATAGGTTCTATTAATCAATAACGATTAGAGGCTTCTTTAATAATAACGTTGAACTTTTTGTTATTTCGAATCTGAACCTACCTTCGTTATCCATTTTTTCTTAAGAGAAACAGAAAATAAACTCAGAAAAGGAAAGCTCCTCTAATCAATGAGATGCTTTCTTTTCAAATTTGTTAATCAAACTATCATGATGGTTCTACATCAGACTCGTGTGACTCTGGATAATCGAACATGAGAGTATAATTGTCTGTCTAAAGTAAATCATTTTGATCTTGCAAGCATCTATTACAAATTTACAATACTCAAGAATATATCCTACACCTATGTGAATGTTTATTTTTCTCGTTTAAATTGGATAATCTTATATTAAAGTTCACACCAATTTTCATATCCATAAAACGTCGGATGTTTTTTCTATTTAAATTCGTTCAACATTATCTACTAGGGAGTGTTCATTTTTTTCTCACTTTTATTCTTTTATTTTCTTTTCATAGGAAAGATGATAAATTTATTTCTAAGTTAAAATACATATATTTCAAACAAACACAGACGACAAAGTGATACGAGTCATCTACAAAATGATGACATTGAGCTATAGGATACTATACCATCTTCCAATCTACCTTTAATTTTTTTTATATGGCTTTTTTTTTTTTGCGTGATCGCCAGCAACGGACAAGTATAATGGAAACAACACATCTCGAATATGTATTTTATTTCATTTTCTGTCAAAAATAGGTCCAAAATTACCACGTATAAGGATATATGTTCCAACAAGCCGTGACCAAAATTTAAAGAAAAATATTCGACAATGCAGAATACCTAAAAAAGCTCAATCATGATTCATGAGCCACATATCAATCAATCACTCAACCGGTTCCCAAAGCCTAATAGATAAAAAAGTTGTCAGTCGATAAAACACAAACATGTCAGAATCTTACCATATGGAACTTTATGGGTGTTGTAACACTCACGCTTCACTCACAACCATATCGTCCACGTCGCAGTTTAAGATGCGGCGAACCTAAGCCGTAAAAAATAAAAGGATATCTACACATTTGTTTTTATTCATTCATTAAATAAAGGACTTGCATGTAGCTCAAATTTCACCGTTTTGAATTTTGAGTTGATAGAATAAGTCATAAACTCTAACAAAGACAAAGACTCAAGTTGTTCATTTTTGAATCAGAAGAAAAGCTCATAAAATGGACTTCTATTTAATAAAATAAAAAGGAACATTACATTTCGAAGGGAAAATAATAAACTAAAAAGATCCGAATTTCACAAAAGGGATTTCATCATTCGGATCTTATTACTAAAAGTTTAAAACCTTAAACAATGATGGATACCAATATCATCATGTTATTATTTAATAACTTTATTGAAAGAAAAACTAAGAAATCGTACAATGACGATTTTACGATAAAAACAACGACCACCTTTCTCACGTAGAGAGTTACTCGAAGCCTTCTTCGTCGCTATAGTAAAAGCCAAGGTTATTGATCGCTGCTGAGAGATAGTTACTCGGCGATGCCTGCTCAGTCCCAAGATACGGCATGTTGTGAAACGAACGATCGAAATAAGCAGCGACATTGTTGAACTCTTCATATTCTTCTTCATCTTCTTCTTCACCATCATCACCACCACCTTTGGTATGCATCAATTCCTCAGCTCGGTGCTTTAGGGTCTGAAACATTAGCTCTGGCTCATGCTGCATTGCTCGGAGAACATCTGCTGAGGACTGGCCAGGCACGGCTCCAGTCACTGCAAAGCTGTGTGGTCCATCGCTCTGCGAGACTCGGACAATGCTCGGCCTGCCAAACAAATTGTGAACTCCACCGAGCGCCTCCTCGTAAGCCCCTCCAAGAAACATACCCAAAAAGTACCTTCCTCCACTGCCACTATTGTTGTCCAGCTCATGCAACGGCAAGCTGGATTCGCCGCCTATGAACTTGTTGATCATTCCATCGCTATCGCAAGTCAAATCCGATAAGATGCCACGAGTTCCGGGCCTTTGATCAAGCTTATGGATAGGAACTATAGGAAATAGCTGATCAATCCCCCAGAGATCAGGAATCGAAGTGAAAAGCGATAGATTGATGTTATAAGTATGAACCGAATCCGCTGCGCCAATAGCCTTCAACACCCACTCGCATAACCCATCAACAGAAGCTAATTGCTCAATGCTCAAAACACCTTCTTTGAAACCTTCAACACACCTCTGCTTCAGTTGATCCACATAAAGGAGACAGTTTTCGTTGTCTCCACGCATCACAGCTGCGTAAAGATCCTCGTAATTGGCTCGAGCTTCATCATCACCTTCGAGCAGGAACTGAATATCATCTGGAGTCGCTTGATGAGCCATTGGTTTAACCGCGGAAACAGCTTCAAAGATCAACACAGAATGATGAGAAACTATTGCTCTACCGCTTTCACTGCATATCACTGGATGTTTCACTGATCTCCGGTCACATACAAACCGAACAGAAGCTACAACAGCTTCAGCATACTCCTCGAGAGTATAAGCAACAGAGAGGTCAGATTCTCCAGACTTAGACCCATCATAGTCAATCCCCAAACCACCACCAATATCAATAACTTGCATATGTGCACCAAGACGCACAAGTTCACAATAAAGCTGAGCAGCCTCAGCGACACCATCAGAGAGCAACGAAGTAGACGGAATTTGTGACCCAATATGAAAATGCAGAAGCTGGAGACAATCAAGCATACCAGATTGACTCAGCTTGCTCATAACACGAACAATTTGAGTAGTTGTCAATCCAAATTTACCCTTTTCACCAGAAGTTGGTCCGAAATGACCAGAGTGTTTAGTTCTAAGCTTAGCCCGTAACCCAATGACAGGCCTCACATTCATCTTCTGGCTCAAATCAATAACCAAATCAAGCTCTTCTTCTTGCTCAAGCACAATCACAGTCTTCAACGCAAGTTTTCTCCCAAGCAGAGCTAAAGATATATACTCAGCATCTTTGAAGCCATTACAGACAAGAAAGGCATCAGAGTTACCTTTACACAAGCAGCTCATAGCAAGAAGGATCTCCGGTTTAGAACCAGCTTCTAAACCAAACCGAAAAGAAGATCCAAACTTGACAATATCTTCAACAACGAAACGATCTTGATTACATTTCACTGGATAAACACCTTGGTAATGAGAATCATATCCTTGACTCTGAATCGCGAAATCAAACGCAGATTGAAGACACTCGAGCCTGTTCTTCAACACATCAGGGAAACGAACGATTAACGGAAGCTGCAATCCCAAACCGCCGGAGATTTTCGGATCTGTTACCTTCTTAACGATTTTGAGCAAATCGATGTCTTGGTGAGGTAAAGTGTCAGAGCCATGAGGACGAACAGAGATGTTACCAGACGAATTGGCGACGAAATAAGGAGCTCCCCATCCGTCAATCCGATAGAGCGAGGAGGAAAGAGACGAAGACCAACGGCAAGAGGTGTCAACAACGGCAGCGGCGGAAGAATTTGGTGACGCCGGGATAAAGACATTAGTGACGGTGGGAAGAGAGTTATCAGCGGCGGAGAAAGCGTAACGAGGAGGCACAAAGGCAGTATTAACATAAGCTAGAGCAGGCATCTTCTTCTTCTTTCAGCAACGATCACAACAAAACTTTACCTTTACGGAGAATTCTCGAACACAAAAAATTTCGAGAGATTGAAAAATCGAAACTTTGTTTTTTTTTTTTGGGAGTTGAATTTTCGAGAATTTGTGAAGGTAGGGGTTTAAAAACCGCCGAGGCCGGAGCCCCGGCTACCCCCTCAAAAGAAGACAGAAGATGAATCTATCGCCGCCGTGAAACCCCCCTCTCGCTGCCCTACCCGATCCGAGAATCTCCACGATGACGGTTCAGGAATTAACTCTAAATAAAAAACGTAAAAATGGAAAATTTTCAAATCTGAAAATCAACAAATTTGATTATTCCCCAACGATGCAGAGCCTGAGATTGTTTATGATTAAGAAATAAAAAAGAAAAGGAAAGAGAAGATGTGAAGATTCTCAGGGAAAATGCAAGAAAACAGAGCTGAAAAAAGGGAAATGAAGAGAGAAGAAGAAGGCGTGAGATTGATGAAGGGGAATTGCATTTGTTTATATAGAGAGGAAGCAACGTGGGAGGAGAAGGTTTTGACTGAGGTAAGGTTTGATTTGGGCCCTGGGGCCCATTTATCTATTGCTTTTCAAATTTTCCTCTTCCTTCAATATCTCTCTTTTTTTTTCAATAAAGAAAAACATTATATAATTTATCCTAGATTTTAGTTTCCTCCGTCATATATTCAGATGCTGTTTAACTAATAAGCAAATGATGGATTGGGAATTCATAAGTGATTTGTTCAAGAAAATAAGTGATTTGGTCCACATTTTTTTACATTACTCCTAGCCCCTAGGCTCCACACAATTAATTTCCTTGAATATATTTTCCTTTCTTCACATTTTTGCACTAATTATCAAATTAGTAATTCCTACAAATATATCGAAATACGTTAATGATTTTCTTGTAATAATATTAGGAATCATTCGAGAATATTCCTTATCTCTTATATATTTTCAAGAAAATTATTTAAAATTTATCTGTAACATGTATTAAACCAGAAGAATAATACTAACTTGTAGTAGAATTTCTAAAGCAAGAATGATTTTTGATGTAGTTTAGGAGAATAATTATAAAATAATAACAATAAATCTATAAATAAGTTTAAAATATTTACGGGACAACAATGGAAGTGAAAAGTTTTCTTTCTTTCTTTTTCTTTGAGTTCTATATCGAACTTATATATGACTAACTTCTTTTAGTTTACAAATTCAATCTTTCTATTCTACATTGGGAGTTACCGACAACTCATGATCCAATTCGAATAGTCTTTTAGTGTAACTCATTTTGTGCGCATATACAGTACAGTACTAACATTATTTTACATAGTGTTGTAATTGTATTCAAAGTTTAAAATTGGTTAAAGCAACCTTGGCTTTTAACTTGCGCTGAGATGGATGCATAATGGACCATTGAAGCGTGCACTATGTCTACGATGACACATGACCAATAATTAGGTGAATTGGTACATGTAATGTACCTATTGGACCGTTATACACTGTCTTTATTTTCTTCTGTCTTCAAAATCAGTGATTTTAAGACAATTTTCCATATTTGTTGTTTTTTCTTTTTAACATGAAGACAAATATCCATGTTAGAAATAGTAAACGTTTTTTGTTTGTTTGTTGATAAAAAAATTGACCAAAGAAATTAATTTGGCCTTTAAGATAAAAGCAAAAGAATAAGATTCTGGTTTGGTCACGATACACTCGGCTACGAGCCACCGCGAGGAGGTCTTACGTGGGGGAGTTGAGTAGTTGTGTTTGTGTTATGCTGTTTCCTCTTTTTGTTCTTTTAGGTTAAATAAAATTGCGCCGCTCCTCCTTACTCGTGCGGTGCGAGCTAAGGTCTCTTTAGCTGTGTATCGTGTGACGAGATTTTATCGAATCGATAATTTTTCAGTTCAACGGATCCGATTTGGCCACGTATATCGTCTTTTACATATCAACTACTCATGCTTCTTTCTTTTTCTTTTTTCTTCTTGGTGCTTTTAACATATTTCTTGGATATGTGGCCATATTGTGTTTTGGATTTTGGAAGCATGTAAATAAATTTTGTGATCAGTCTTCTATTTTTGGTATTGATATTTGAGTAGACATGGATCTGCTATTTTAAACCGAAAGAATAAGTATTCGTTAAAAATGGTGGAAGAACAATCTCCACGAAAATAGTTACTAATAAATGTTACCAAGTTGAGATACACAACTTGATTCTTGTACGTACCCTAAAATTTCCCATTACCAATGCAACAATATTAAAAGTGGAATATTATGAAAGGAAAACGCGTTGACTGTAAAAGGCCATTTACTTGAACGCGGACGGCACACCTACACACTCGAGCCCTTATGACTAACGTATTTAGTGCTCTTTCATTTCATCTTTCATACAAGTATTATATTCTTTCTTTTCCAAAAGAAACAGTAAAATATTCCCGTTATTCCTCAAATTAAGGATATTCGTATTGAGTCATTCCAATTATATATGGTCGTAATTGATATCGTAAACCCCAATATCCCATCGGCCCTAAACATAGCTATTAATTACGTGATGTATTATTTGGAGAATTCATTACCCATGTGGTTGTGATGGTCCAATTAATTAAGACTACGCCATGACTTTGATGCCCTCGATAATCAACTCTAACGTGCCGTGTCCAACTCGGTTAATTAAATCTACTCCTTTTTCTATTTACTAGTAATATATTTTTCTTATCATATGCATTCATCTGTCTCTTTTTTTGTTCGAAATGTCATTTAACTTAATGCATTATTCAAACTATTTTGTTGCCGCATCGTCTTTTGACAACGCCTTTTCTGTAATCTGATAAGCCTCCCATCGTTTTTTTATGCTAAACAAGTAAACAACGGCCATGTCTATATTATAACACTAAAATAAGAAACTTTGCATTTTCTGTTCTAATTGATTGACACTGGATATACTCTTACAAAAACAAAATCTAGCATAGTGGGTTTCATCATCATTAACATTGCCGTTATTTGAAAATAGACGAATACTAAAAAGGAAAAAGTCATCACTACCTAAGACCATTGTTGTTGCTAATTTATACAAATCTTAAGTTGGAAAAAGATGGACATCATTCATTACAAATTGTGATGATAAAACATTATTGAAATTAGAAATTAACGGTAACTTTTTGGTAATTGTTCAGCAACAACAAAACCTACGGTGAATTTATCCAATTAGGAATGAAATGCTAGTATTTGATTTTGAAGAATTACCGAAGTTTTTAATTTTTATTATGTATGCGCCGCTTTGCAATAAAGATATTCGGTCTATACATATTACATTACGTCCATCTCTCTTTGTAAAATACATATCAATATCATTAATATCATAATTATAACTTTTTATTTTGAATTAAAAAATATCTTGACACATAAATGTTTGTATTTAAAATATTTAAAATAATAAAGCAACACAAAACTCTCTCTCGAAATGAAGTCAAGAAAATCAAATTCTTCAATAGAGGTGTTAAGGCTCAAGTTTAACTTGTTTTACTCTAAACTTTTGTTGTATAAATCGACTATAAGATAAACCTAACTTAGAACAGAACAACAAAGTTGGAACACACACACAAGAGGAGAGCAAGACACATCGCAGAGTAATTTCATAAGACTCAATATGGTTTCAGAAAGCAAACTTCTTTACAAATAAATGTATTTAACTTCCTCAGGACAATACAAGAATACAAAAACATACCAAAGCTCCTCAAAGCTCTTTATTACAGAACCAAATAATAATAATCCCTACATCGGATAGCAAGCACCGGAAGAGAAAAGGAGATGAAAAATAAGCGGTTTTGCTTCCGAAACAAAGTTCCAAGAATCCAATAAATCTTTTGGTTCTCGATGTAACATACTAAGTACGATAAAACAAAACGCATACAGAAGTAAAGGAAGTACCTTTGGGACAATCTTGTGGTTAATTTCTCATTCTGCTCTAGACTGGCCAGCTCGTGAGGAGAGGATAATTCCTACAATAAGACCGTAAAGAGCGAGCGCTTCTGCAAAAATAAGGATAAGAATCATCCCAACAAAGAGCTTAGGCTGCTGAGCATTTGCCCTGAAAAAGAATCACAAATACCAATGTCATATATATACATATATCTTTCACAAAGCCTCGAACCATTCAGTAGTGAAGCTTGACAAACCTGACACCGGCATCGCCCACAATCCCAATGGCCATTCCAGCTGAAAGACCAGCAAGCCCACAAGCAAGACCAGAAGAGAGGTGGGCATATCCGTCGAAGAGGTAGTAAGATTTAGCCTTGGGGTTAATCCCAGTACTGATGATAACAGCAATAATCAAACCATAGATACCCAACACACCAGCCATAACAACTGGGACAATCGATTTCATCACTAACTCAGGCCTCATCACTCCCATAGAAGCCACACCAACACCACTCTTTGCTGTTCCATAAGCAGCTCCCATACCTAATCCATCCAATGAAATTCACAGATTTTAACATTCTCTCCAAAAAGATAAAACAATCCTTCACTAGATCACAATCCAGTTTCTTATGATCAAGCACCCAATGTGTTCCAAATTTCGAGGAATACACAACAAATCGAATCGAATTTCATCTCAGATTTACAGCCAAAAAGGAATTTGAATAAACTACACAACACATGGTGATATTCAAAGCATTGCTCAATCATATGTTACAAAGGTCAAACGCAAATCATATCCAATAAATCAATCAATCAGAACACGCGATCTTCAACAAAGCCCAGTGCTATGCGAAAGCAATTATACAAATCTCAGATATTTATTCCCAGAAACTGAGAAACATGATCAGATCAAATGGAGTGGGAAAACAATAATAAATAGAGAAAATGAAATTACAGGAGAAGACGAGTGCGGCTGCAGCACCGAGGAAACCGAAGAAGGGAGCTGTTTCATCGCCGCTGAACGTAGACATGTCGAAGTTTTGTTTCTGCGATCTGAAATCTGAAACTCAGTCGATGAAATCTGGCGAGAGAGAGATCGAGAGATGTGGATATCGCTGTGAATTTATTTGGTTTATTTATTTTTGTTGGTTTTTTCAGATGAGTGGAAGGGAACAACGTTCCTTGTTCTATAACAGAGACGACCACGTCATTTTGGGCCTAGTCCTGGGCCTGGGCCTTCTTAGTTCTTATATTCACACAAAACATTGGAAAAAAATGACTCTCTTTTAGAGTGGCGCTTGTTTCAATCAGATGATTTCTGTCTAATATCCCAAATACCACCACCTAGCTAGTGATTAGTGAACAACATATCATTGACTCACCGAATGGAATTTCCATTGTAATCAGAGTAATATGCACTCCTGCTTAGTGCTTAAACTGCATCAGATCAGACCATTACTTTACATAGATTACGTCTTCGTCCGGGTCATCCACTTGCCAGTCTTGATCATCTTCTGTTGAATCAGATTGTTCTGTTTTCCCTTCGTTTACACCATCACCGCTTCCTTTCTCAGCTTTTATTTTGTCCAGTATCGCAATTACCTGAAACAATCTCCAATTTCAGTTTCTAGTGATAGTTATAACCATACATGATACAGTTGCTTGACACCGACTATATAAGTGAAAGATATATTAGAGCTATCCTTACCCTGCTTCCTCTTTCCATAGATTCATCCTCAATAAATCTGACTTCAGGTGTCAATCTCAACTTCATTCGCTTCCCAAGTTCACTTCTAACGTATTTAGCTTTCGATTTCAACCCTGCGATTGCAACGTCTTTCCCTCTATCATCCCCAAACACGGACACATATACTTTAACCACCTACAATCCCAAAAGAAACCATTGTTACCTTTGTAACATTTCTGTAACTAACACTCTCAAATCAGCACACACAAATGCACAAACTTGCAACAGCAAAGACTTATAATAAATCATAGACACATAAAATAAGCAATCAGTTTGATTTCAAGTTGAGCAGAGAAGGGCATACAATTTTGGAACCACAGATTTCAAAAGACTCTAAATTCCTACTCCATTTGCATACAGTTTTGGCTAACTAGGATTTTTTTTTGTGTCACCTGCAAATCATTAGAGACCTCGACATCGCTGATTGTTGTGAGAGAAGAGAGATAGCGGTCAGCTCCAAGTGCAGCTTCGGGCAAGACGGCGTGTTGTAAAACCGTGTCTGTGAGAAGCATGTCGGAGAGTTCTCTCATTATCTGCTTAGCCACCATCTTCACTCGCCTCGGGTTCGCCATACACTTTACGCTCCGGCGCACGGAGAGATTCGTATGGAGATTAGCCGGAGCCATTGATTGCGGGAAGTGGAAAGCCTGCGCTTTGGAACGGACGGTGGATATTGGCGGATGGAGGAGGAATAAGAAGTGAGATTGATGGGTCTGTAGCCGATTAGGCATCGCCATAGTGGATTCTCTGTTCTATGTTTTGGATTTGAAAAGCTGTGAATAAGAGAATTAACACGAAACAAGAACAATATCCAATGGAGATATCTGAGGGTATATTGGTAAATTGAACCCAGCCTCACTATGGTACTTTGGGTGGTTGAGTTGTACATCCGACCCAAGTAAACTACGATAATCTTTGAGTTCAAAAAGAAAACAGAGACGTCTCTCATGTAATTAATCACCCAATACAATACCGATTTTCAGAAACTCTGCTCAAGAAATTTGCAATGAACACGGAGAAAATATTTGAATTCTAAATGAGACAAAAGAAGAAAAACCATTCAAAGATTCAGACAAGAACAACTCTAGTCCATCCCCAGACTCAATAAAATAGTAAATATGCAGTAATAAGGTCAAATGGATCACAAAATTCAACAAGATTTCGTCATCATATTACTCCATTAGTACCCAAAATTGTTCATATGCGCAGAGCTCGATCATATCTACCGAACCCAACCTCCTTCGATGTTGTTGATTCCTCCCACGAGACCATCATCAATAAAATCTCCTCCTCGCTTCACCTTATCCTCCGTGGGCTTCACTGGATAATCCCCGGTGAAGCAAGCGTAGCAAAAGCTTCTAGAATCTTCTCCCAAATGTTTCTTCAATGTCTCAAACGACAAAAACGCAAGAGAATCGCATCCGATGTAATCCCTTATTTCATCCACATTCATCCTATTTGATATCAACTCATTTGAGCTAGGCGTATCCACACCGTAATAACAAGATGCAATAATAGGAGGACTCGCGATCCTCATGTGAACCTCTTTCGCACCCGCTTCTCTCAATAAACGCACAATCTTGGACGAAGTTGTTCCTCTAACAATAGAATCATCCACAACAACAACTCTTTTCCCTTCTAAAACTCCACGGACAGGTGATAGCTTCAGCTTCACTCCAAAGTCTCTGATTTTCTGAGACGGCTCAATGAAAGTCCTTCCAACATAATGAGACCTAATCAAACCTTGCTGAAACGCTACTCCAGCTTTAGCCGCGTAACCAAGAGCAGCCACAACACCAGAGTCAGGCACAGCGATCACCACATCGCAATCAACAGGTGACTCAGTAGCTAAAATCTCACCAAACACATGCCTAGACTCATACACAGACCGACCAAACACAATCGAATTGGGCAACGAGAAGTAAATGTGTTCGAAAATGCATTGCTTAGGCTCAGGATGAGGCATCAAACACTGAGATTTAACACCGTCTTTGTCCACAACCAAAACCTCACCAGGATGAACCTCTCTCTCATAAGTAGCTTCAATCAAATCAAGAGCACAAGTCTCAGAAGCAAACACAACAGCTCCATTACTTCTCCTACCCATAACTAAAGGCCTAAACCCATGTGGGTCACGAACAGCAACAAGCTTATCCTCAGTAACAAACACCATAGAATACGCACCTTGGAGCTTCTCACAAGCATCAACAATCCTCATGAAAAAGGGTCTAGCTTTAGAAATCGCAATCAAATGAAGCACAACTTCAGTATCAGAGCTAGTATTGAAAATCGAACCATTTTCCTCTAAATCAGCTCTCAATTTCGTGTAATTGACTAAATTCCCATTGTGAGCAACACCAACAGAGCCAAATCGATAACCAGCAACGAAGGGCTGAACATTCTTGAGCATTGAAGAACCTGCCGTGGAGTATCTGACATGACCAATGGCGATGTCTCCTGGTAATTGGTCGAGTTTGGACTCGTTGAAAACCTCAGAGACCAATCCAACACCTGTTATTGTCTGAAGAACTTTATCTTTACTAACGGTTACAATACCTGCTCCTTCTTGACCTCGATGCTGAAGCGCGTGGAGAGCTAAGTAACAGAGACGTGAAGCTTCAGAGTCACCGTAGATTCCGACGACACCGCACTCCTCTCGAGGCTTCTCGTCCTCGTCGTCGTTATCTGCCAAAAGGGCAAGAGGATTTCTGGATGAAGAAACTCTATTCGGAAGCGAAGGAGAGGAAGAGAGAGAAGCGGGAAGAGGATTGAAGGAGGAGGAAGAGGGTTTAAGGAGGGGATTGCGAAGGAAACGGAGAGGAATAGAGGGTTTATTGGGTTTAGCATTGAGAGAAAGAGAAGAGGAGAAGCTAGAGGTGGCCGCCATGGATGATGATGGAGGATTTTTGAGGTTTGTGAGGGCAAATGCCAAACAAATTGCTCTTTTAGGTTTTTTTTTTTCTTCTTGTAATTTGGTTTTTTGAGGAGTCAATTTGGGTAAGTGTTTATTTGACTGTGTATGTATGGCACACGTTAGTGAAGTGACCGCCTCACCCTTTCTTTCTGCGAGTCTTATAATTTTTTTCTTCGGCTTTAATTCTTTGAAGTTGATTTTTTAGAAGAGAATCTCTATTTTATTCGAGGTGGGTCCCTTATCGTATTGATATTTGTTGAGTATCTGAAGTGCATGTATTATTTTTTTGTGGCTTAAAAATAGCTCAAAATGCTGATTTAAAAGAAGCGGGTCGGGTTTAAGTAAAGTGAACAACTCCACATCATCAAGGATATTAGGCCGGGGAAACATTTAAAGAAAGCAATTATAATTCCCCAAATCAAGCCATATGGGCTTTTGTAAGCTTGCTCTTCGAATTAAACAACTCAAAACAAAAAGATAACAAGAGATATTATATAAATATAACTCTCATGAATCAAATATCCGAATATTTATTTTTTGTGTGTTTTATTTTAGATATGCATTGTTTGACCAAAAAATGAATTTGAGATATGCATCAATTTATAAACCCCTACCAAAAATAAACGTAAATCTATTATGAACTGTTTTTGGCTGATACATTTTTATAAAAATATCAAAGTAGTGTTATTAAAAAGATAAGGATAACAAAAAGAAAAAGAAAAAACTAAAAAAAGCAAAAGATATATATTAAAAAAAACATAAATAGAGTAGTTTCGTAAATTAGCAAATGTTAAAGGGGCATGATAAAACCTAGCGGACCTTTAAATACCTCACGCTCCCCCTCAATATTCCCCTGCTTGCCGTATCATCCCAAAATTGGAGAAAGCAACGCCTAAGCAACAATGTTTTTTCTCTAACCTTTTTTTTTTTTTTCCCTTCTTCTCTCCAACGTTACTTCATTTTCTGGGGGAGAGAGCCAAAAACTCAGCCACAGGAAGCAATTCTTCGATTCGATGGGGAAGAACAATAAGATCGGAAGCGTTGTACGGATCCGTCAAATGCTCAAGCAATGGCAGAAGAAAGCTCACATCGGATCCAACAACGATCCTGCTTTCTCCTCCGATGTACCTCCTGGTCACGTCGCCGTTTCCGTCGGCGTTAATCGTCGGAGATACGTCGTCCGTGCGAAGCATCTGAACCATCCGATCTTCCGTAGACTCCTCGCGGAGGCTGAGGAAGAGTACGGATTCTCCAACGTTGGTCCGTTAGCGATACCTTGCGATGAATCGTTGTTCGAGGAGATAATCGAGGTTGTGACTCGGTCTGAGTCATCAGGACGAGGTAATCCGGCGACGTTGGAGGATCTCCGGATATGTAGTCACGTCGGAATGGTGAAGAACGTTGAATCTCGGCCGTTGCTTCCTAGGATGGCTGAAAAATCTGTGTGCTGATTCGTGTGATGAAGATGATAAACAAACCGAGTCAATGGATTTGCAACCGGAATTGATTATCTCTTTGGTTAGAGATTAATTTTTCATTCTCTAATTTTGAGATTTGGTCTTAATTTGAAGTCTTTTTAATTTTAATTTTGTTTTCGTTGCTAATTTATGATTCTAGTTTGACTGCTTGGGAAGGAGATGGCAATTAGGGTTTGATTGTTTTTGGTTGTCGCCAGTGTCATCCCAGATTGAGTATTGAAGGAGATAGTTTGTGAGAGATCCTCAGTTTTTATTTAGATTTGGTCTAAGAGATCCTTATTTATTTCCTCTGGCTATTTTCAATTTGTATATTCAGATTTCTGGATTTAACTGAGGAATCATATATTTGGAAAAGAATGTCATGTGTTTTTTAGTGGTTGAAAAATACTACATGATATTTTTATTTTTCATTTTAGTTAAAATATCCATATTGAGATTGATCCATATCTATTTCCAAATTACGATAATTGTAGTTTTAGCTACCGAAATTCTCGATAAAGTCTATATTAAAATTTTGAGAAATCCTTGCATTTTTTGGGGATTAAAATATTGGGACAAATGTTAACTTATTAAACAAAAATAATTTGCAATTTACAACCAATTCTAATTTGCAAAATACCGATAAATTTTCAAAAATTACCGTTAGTAACAATAATTATTGGATTTATATGAGAAGGTAATCTTAAAAATTAAAGACAAATCAAGTTACATAGAAAGAACCATTTAATCCAAAATAAACATATATATATATATATCGAATATGATTATAATCTGGAATATGTTATTGATACAACGAGTTATATACTAAGTGAATATGACCAGTCGATTAATACAAAAAATATTAGCCACACACAACGAATGATGTTTTAAAGTATATGTTTTATATAAAGTAATTTTTTTTTATTTTTATGGAAAATATATATAATATTTTCAAATATACCATATAAAAGTTAATATTTAGTTATGCTGTGTAATTTGTAAGAATAAGAAACAAAATAAAGTGATATGTTTGGTCATTTAAATTTTTGATTAATATGTTTGAACAACTTTTGAAAATCAATATTTACCTAAGATACTGAATGTACTTTACTTGTGGAAAATAGGTCAATTGTTTATTTTCCTCAGCAGTGAAGGACACATATTTGTAGATGTTTTTTGTTTGGTCAAACACATATTTGCATATGATTTTAAATATTTTCCACACTTAATGATTTAAAATGATCTCTCTCTAGCCTGACCAACATTATCAAATTTCAATGGTACGGTATACGTGGTACCTTCACCAAATCATCTCACCTAAATCTTACGCTGATTTAACATTTAACGAATCTCCCATAAGCATTTTTTTCCACCTTCTAAGAAAAGAAACATATGGCTTTAGTAAGGGTCTAAGAATATTTATTTTAATCAGTTATACATTTAGAGAGTATTAGCTACAAATATCATTTGACTAAGCGTAGCGTTGTGAGAATTTGATACTCTTCCTTGATTTAAAACTTGATCACGAATATATAAGATCATGTTCTTAGTATTTCGTTCTGGTTTGTATAGAACCTAATGCTCTCTATGATGACCTGATGAACATATTGTTAAAAAGATCCGTATCTTTTATATTGTTAGAAATTAACCAATATTCATTAAAAAATAGTTGACAGATGGATATTGCGCTTTTAGTAGACAAACATATATTTTGTGTAAATCATCTGGATTTTGCGTGAGTATTCATCAAAGAACTAAGCAATTTAATAATTTTACTATGGACGGTTTTATCCTTTTACTACATTATTTTCCCAAGGTGTCGGCTTAAACTGTTCCGGTTCTGCCAAGATTGGTTCAATATCGATCGGATTAAACCTGATCTCCCTTTTTCCAAGGCCTAGAAAATCGGTCAAGGCCAGACAAAAGGATCTAAAACATTGGGGTTAATTAAGTATGTGGAACTCTTTTAACCAATAAAAGCCAACCGAATTAAAGTCAATAGTTACGTTAGGGAGTAATTGTTAATGAACAAGTTGAATTCCGACGTTTCGTAACATACTAAAAGTAAGACACTATTTGCTGTAGTTGTTTTAGTATGTGTCGTCATAATCCTTCTAAATTATCATGCTTTGCTTTTTTTAAAGTGGCCACGAGATATCATAGTGTCTGCGAAATGATTAGTTAATACCTTCTCCATTTCAAATTAGTTGTCGTTGTCGTTTAAGTTTGTTTCACACATATCAAAAAGGTGTATTGAACAAAAGATTTGAGGTGATTTGTATTCAAGTGATAAATTATGTGTTATTCAAACATAAATTTTAATATATCTTCTTAAATCGAGTGTTATTGAATTAAGAATTTTAAAATTTACAATCAAATCCATTGTTATTGGATTTGTTTAAAGAATTGGATTTAAAAGTTTTATGTGAGATTGGAAGGGATTTCTTAGTTAAAAATACAAAGATCAAAATTCCATAGTTTTAGGTGAGAATTCAGAAAATTAAATAACAAATTTTTTAATTCACCAAAATTCAATCAAATCTTCTTAAAATTCATTAAAACTTAAATCACCCTAAATATTTAGTTCAATACACCCTCCTAAAAAAATATTTAATTTTTCTGTTTTATCTCTAATTAATGTTTATTTGATTTTATTTTATTGGCTAAAACATTAAAACAAGAGAGACAAAGTTAAAAATCTTATTAAACATATGCATTGAAAACATAAAACAACAATTAATATAAAATGAGTTTTAAAGTGTAAAACAACAACTAATATAAAACGGATAGAAGTAGATTACATCTGTTGCTTCGTTAGCTACAACTTGCAAACTATAGTAAGCTAAATCTTAATCTCCATTTAATAAATTATATTTTCACAAAAAAAAAATATGTTACGAATCAAATTATCAATTACGTCGTAGTTAAACGAGGGATTAAATCGGCCAAACGTGGAAGTAGCTCGGAATGCGTGATAATCTTTGCATAAAAATCGATTTAACAACTATTCAAAAGAGATCCAAACAATAAAATTGTACAGTGTGATTTAATATTGGGGCATGGGAGGTCTAACCTATTTTATGATCACTTAAATTAACAAATGTTTATTTACAGCTTTAATTAATTGTACGGAACGGGGAAAAAGCAGTAGAAGAAGGAATCGTTTGATTGCGCATGCGGGATATGTATATATCATATATACTTGCTGACTCTAAGAATGATTAAGGGACACAATATTTGGAAACAGCTCAATAATATTTGGAAAGTCCTTTTTTATTCAACTGCGTTTCCATTACCATGCGTGAGCCATTTTCTCTGCTTTATACTGCTGTACGTTTATATAAATGGATAGTTATATATTAATTTCAGTCATTTTCTTTGCTTTATACTATAAGGTTTTATAAATATATTTCTGTATTTAAGTTGATATTTTTAAAGTAAACACAATACTTCTAATGTATAGCATTTGTCTAGTTGATAATAAGAAGTCTGCGCTTTGTTGGTTGATTATAATTTATAGTCAAAGTAGTGAATAGTAATTACTATAATGGTGAGAAACTATTAATTATAGTTACTGCATGTGACTATACATACACAGAGTTTTCGCAAATAAAATATAGAATTGAATTATCCCCTACACATATACAAACTTCATTTCGAAATACTGGTGGCCTAATTTTTCGTCTCAAACACCGTTCAACATAAATGGTGACAAGAATTAGCTGCAGGTTCCAAAATCCGAAGTAATGGATCTTATCGTTATTAACCTTAATCTTGGAAAACCATTTTCTTCAAACGAATGAAGAAAATGTCTTATCTGGTTCCGTACATGATAAAGTACCCCACATTCTCTGACAAACCCATGTTCAAGCATGCACTTTCAAAAGCTTATGTATCCATCGATATGATTTGACATAAAATCTTCCTTCTTTATAAGAACCCTATAATTATTTAGCTATTACATGGAAATTTAGTCTCAAATTAAATTTATTATTAGGTTTTAAAGTAATTTAAACCAAAGTTAAATACCTTTTTGTAGTGCTTTGAATGTATCCGAATAACATCTGTAGTTTTTGTAGGAAGTACATGACAAACAAAAATTGCACAAGAATCAATAGAAAATATTAAACGAACGGAGGAATACTTTTTCTTGCATTAATTAACTTCTCTCACAGAATCAAGATCTGTGAGGAAAACATTACAAACTTTTATTTACAGATCTAAACCCATATATAGGATCTCTCAATCTCATACGTGTCACTCTCATGTTAGACGAGTCAATTAACTCGTAAAAAGAAAACCCTAGATGGGCTTAAAAATAGAGGGGGGAAAAAAAAGAGAAGAGATGCTTTTTTTTTTTTGGTAAAGAGAGAAGTTTGTGCTTCTTCTTTAACCATCTCCCTCTGCTTCTTCTTCAAATGATTTGACTTAATATATCATCGGATCATGGAAGTCAGGGATTGAAAAACGACTTCATCACAAGGAATGGTGAGACCCATGTCGTGATCGAATCCAAATTCTTCCTCGGCTCGTTGTAATAGAGATTGAAACTCAGGATGAGTCAAAAAGGAGATTGGTACAATGTATCTGCTTCTGTTCTCTCCGACATAGACAGGGAAGTGTCCCTTTGGTACGTCGAGTGGGAGGCAATCTTCATCGTATCCTCCTCCATTCTTCTTCCCTAAGCTCGAGCATCTCTTCAGAATCTGCTTCAGCATTGCTGTTTGAGTGAGTTTTGAAGTTTTCTTTATTATAGCCATTTGTTTTTTGGTTCTTGAGAGCTAAAAGCTTTTAGTTGTGTGTAGAAAGAGAGAGAGTTATGGAGAAGGAGATGGGTGGGTAGAGGAGTTGAGGAGTATATATTTATAAACAAAGATTTTATGTCTGTCTATACATATATTGAGTAGAGAGATAGAGAGAGACATGTGCATATGTGTGAAGGAGAAGGTGGGAGCCAAAATGGCAAAGGCCAGCTGAGGATTTAATTTCATTGTTGGTCCTCTTTGTGACATTGTGGCCCCTTCTGATCTCCTGGTCCTTACCAAGATACACCATAAATACTATATCCTTTTTTATTTTCTTATACTTTTTTCTTAGTTTAAATATTCACTTCAAACACGTATGTGACTACTTGAACTAAAATAATCGGCAAGCAAAACAAAATATCGCGCGCTTGTATATTTATTTTTCTAAACTCAATACTATAAGCCTAAGCTCTAACTAATAAGTGACAACCATGAACCACCTAAGTCCATTACTTTCATCTAGAGAGACATTGATACATCTATACTAACTAATATTGAATCATTTCATTAAAATGGTGAGATCTATTATAGGATCAATCATTAGGTAAAATATTAAATATATGCATCCCCTTTTTAACTACATTGATATTTGATAGTATATTAAAAACTAAAAAATATATAAATTTTTACACATTTAACAATATAATATATTATGAAGGTCCTTCCACTGGACTAGAATTTTGTTTTGAAGATAAGCGATGTGCCATGTTAGTTGCAGTGGCCAGTAAAACTCTAATTTAAATTTGTGAAGATTGTTCATTTGGAATAAAAATGTACAGAGATAATGTGAAGATAATAAATTTTCGTTAAAAGAAAACATGCAAATAAATAGAACAAATGCTAATTTCACGTTTTTAATGTATATTTGGAGTAATTTCCTAAAGATGAAAATTAACATGGAAAAAAGTGGAGTAGATCTCATATAAAAATGATCGAAATTTAATGGGAGAAGAAAATGTACACCTATCTTCTATCTCAGTTGAGAGGTGTCATCGAAGAGCGTAAATCACGGACTTTGAAAAGAGTAATGTACTGAAGAGTACAAAGTAGAAGAAGAGTGTTTGGAGTGTTGTGAAATGTGGTTCGAGAGAGTGTGCCTGTGACACTTTCAAACAAATTTCTTTTTCCTTTTTCTTGCAGACACCCATGTGCATCTTTCATACTCTTTATTTTTCTTCTTCTCTTTTTATTAATTTCTGTGTTTCTGATCGTTTTTTCTTTTCCAACGGTAGGTTGCAGTTAATCCTCAGCCTTCTCTTATTTTTTCCTTTTTTTAAAACAAAATCTTTTTTAAATACTTTGAAAAACCCAAAAAAAAAAGGAAAACTATTTAGGACACACACGAAAACATGAAAATAAGTCTGAGTCACCATTTGAAGTGAGTTCCTTTTGAAGCATGATGCCGAATATGAGGTTTCACTGTTTTAAATGGATCACCAAAAAGTAGGTTCACAAAAGTGTTCTAATTACAATTTGAACCAAATTTAGAAAACTATTGATTTCTTTCAATCATTACAAAGTTCACTATTAACAGATAAGGAGTTTACAGAAATATTTAACACTTACATTTAACGTTCGAGAATTAATAAAAACCCAAGTTCAGTCGGCGGAAAATCCTTAACTATAGACTGTTTTTTTCTCCACAACCAAGAGCCTGACTTTCTTCAACCAAGAGCCTGACTGCACTTTTCCCATCAGATTTGTTGAGAAAAGTTGTGTTTTGTGTTTTATTATCCACTTTTCTTCGATGTTATATAAAAAAGACATTGATTTTGTGTATGTTTATAAAAATTACAAAATATCATATCTAATAGTATGTCATCTGATAAAATAACATATTATTTGTCTTAAAAGACGTACAAAATCATTATATTTGTCTAAAACCTGTGAAATCAATACTTATTTATTTATGATTTTGAAATTACGTCATCTTTGTAAATAAATCTATAGAATTTGATTAAGTAATGCATATAATCTAAGGTGATATATCTCGTAAATATCTTTAGTAGTGTTATATTAACCCGATCTTTTTTTTAAAAGATTTTCTAGATCTTCGCAAAAGAAAAGAAAATCTTCAAACTAATATTCTAAGATACGCAGCACACTTTTCTACTCGTTTCCCAATATATGTAATATTTGACTGACATATACTACTAAATTTTTTTAAAATATTGTCAATAGAAAAAGTACACAAATTTGCATGGAAGGAATTGATTCGGGCAGTAATCAATCGCACCGGACAGAAAAATTTAAAACTCATTCTAAAATGTAACTAATATTTTGGCTTGCTTATAACATTATATGTAATCCCCAAAAAAAAAAAAATATGAAACCTAAATCTTATCCAAAAATGAATGTGCACGTCAGTACGTGTAATGTCCAGACGCAATCGCGTCGTGTACTTGTTATGTATACTGTATACGCTCCCATTCAATATAGGAATTCATTGAATTTTATTTTATTTTTCCAAATACCAATTCATTCATCACTTTCTCTTATGAGATACTGTTTTGTTTTGATAGAGTAAATAGGAATTCCTTCAATTTACTCTGTCATTTATATCTTTTCTTTTGTTTTGTTAAATGAATTATATATTCTCTCATATCACCCCATAACCCGAAAAAAATGCTGATATTAAGATATTACCGTCAATATTATTACGTCCTATGTCTCAAACTACACAAGCTTCTTGGGACTTAAGATGTCAGTGAGCTATTTTAGTTTGATAAAGTTTAAACACCTCTACGGCCTTTAAGTGGAAAAAGAAGAATTTTCCAGGGAATATATTTTTCCATAGTCGACGGGATTGGTTTAGTCACAAAACCTCGAAAGTTAGATAGTCATAATCTAAAATTAATTATTATTAAAGGAAACATGGTTTTGTCTTAAACAATCCCATATGCACTGTCTTGGGAACTACGGCCCATGCGTTTAGGAGCCACCTATATCTGTTAGGTCCTAATCGACTCTTGATTAATTATATCATATTGGGATTATTGACATTATTTTTTTAATAATTGTGAAATTGACATTTATTTTTGATAATTGTGAGATACACCTTTTTGTATATCAATGTATTAAATATTTTGATCAGTTTTGTTTAGTTTTAATTGTTTGATCGAATGTTAGTTGAAAATGAGTAGATTTTAGATTGAAAAGCAAAGTGGTCCGAGGGAAACATCATGACTTATCTCTTGTAGCAGCAGCAGATATGTATTCCTGTTGATAATTTTATTTTTTTTGTCTATTTACGGATTGTCATTTTGTCTTATAGAATCTGGTTTTAATATGCTCAAGTTAAAACTACCATGGCATGTGGCCAGGTTTGTGCCTATAGAGCTTTGGGGAAAAAATAAATTATTCATAAGATGAAGATACTTAATTTTCTTACAGATACTTACTCGGATCAAATCCGACTAGTTCATTGTTCAGCAGGTTCTTTTGTAGAAGTTTTCCGCAAGTTCAATTCGGATTATATAAAAACCTAGATCGAAACCCAAGATTTCAAATAATCACACGCACACCGACTCTGTTTAATTAGAAGTGAAATCGAAATCAAAACATCTACGGATTTATGCTCTTAAACCGGGATGTTCAACCACCCACCATCACACACGTACGGGTTAATATACTTGAATTTTGAATGAGAGTAAATAAATGTCACGAGTCACAAAATATGACGTGTTTTTTAGTTTTTTTTTTCTCGTAGCTTCAAGAAGGTTAGGACTTTATCAACTTTTTGTTTTTTTAAGGTTAGGACTTTATCTTCCTACTCCCTCAGTTTAGAATTAATCGATACCCTTATTAATTAAATATATTTATATTTAATAATTACTCATTTGTTCATTTGAAGTGAAGGTTATAATCAGTATTTTTATATAAAAGTTACATCGAAATTATAAAATAACATTTAATTTAAAACAAAAAATAACTCACATTTATTCTACGACCTACCGTTACTATGTGGATTCAGTAGCGTACGTACGTGTGTAAATCTAACAAAAATCAATTATCTAGTCTCGTAATTAAGATCATTGGATTCAACTGCAAACATTTGGTTGATGAATCATATTATTCTAAGCCATTGGTTGCACATGATTTTGTATCGAAAAGTTTAACGTTTAATATTTGATCAACATTGCATAATCTCTTGATCTGCTCCTGTTAGGCTTTTTTTATTCATTTTTTTTGCCTTCCTAAGGTTTTGTAAAACAATCCGTTTTCACATTTTATCAAAAAATTAAAATAAATAGACGTAGAGGTACGTACTCATGCATTTGATTTGTTATAGGTGTTACTTTGCATGTTCTGTGACACTGGATGGATCGTGGGAATACGTGATTGAAACAAGATGACCATGAGCATATGGGACCAAAATGTTTTATTTATTACTAAGTTTTATATTTCGTGTATAATTTTCTAAAATTTATATTGGCTAGTACATCAAATCAATTGAATGGTTTATTTTCCACAGTGAATGTTGTCGTTCTTCGTTGGTGATGTTGTTTGATCGTGACGTTAGGGTCAGTGTGAGCACATGAACGCCATGTTACTCCATTTTTTTGCCATGTTACTCCTTCACTCCTATTATTTCTTACATAGATAACTTTTTGTTAAAATTTAAACACGTTATATGTGAAACTAACGTCTTTAAAAACCACAAATAAAATCAATTGAAATAGTGATTTTAAAAGGAAAATATTTCGATAAAAATTGCGTAACTATCTTATTATTTGCAGAAATATATGATTTTTTTTTAGTTTTATAAAACACACAAAACATTTACTAATTTTGTTTTGTATCAATGCTCATAACCGTGCATGCATTCTACACATAGCTGTAAACATCGTCAACTTTGTTAATAATAATAATAATAAAAAACTAAACTAAAAGATACGTAATACATACTGCATTTCAAGTTTTAAGAATTTTAGTATATACTAATATATACTCAAATGCACCATCGTTTCAATTTTTTTTTTTGGTTTTTGATCAATATGCTAAAAATCGATATCGCTTTAATATAGTAAATTCACGATTTATCTTACTAATTATCAGTTATAGTTTTATTTGAAAAATCCCCATGAATTATGTTAACTATTATGATTCAAATGTTTTGAAAGGTCAATGATTCGAGTTATACTCGTCTGTATTGTTGAATTTCACAGCAGATTCATTTAAAAGGCTAAAAGCTAAACTAAAACCATGGATATAACTCGATTTTGTACATATATCTTTGATTTGTTTACCATTTAGAAAATTTCTAGGTTTTGTTTTAATTGTTTTTTTTTATATTCTACTTTCCACTGCCTCTTCCTATAACATGTTACTGTCACCATGATCATGAATAATAACAATGCACGCATACGGCTGAATGAAAAAGATAACCAATCGAAAGCTTTTGTTGAGTTGGATTGAAATGAATTAGGACAGCTAATCCTGGACCCATCCATATCATAAGCGCCAGTGTTTATATATCCAGCTAAGTTTGGTACTTTGAAGTCGTACGTCAAAAATATGTCGTTTGCTTCTCCATTTTTATGATGTGATGTTAATGTCTACTCGCATTAATAAGATTGAAAAATATAGTCGCAAAAATTGTATATCTATATATAGTTATTAAAAATATTCAAGAGAGAGTTATTTTAAGATATAAATTAATATTTACACATAATTACAACATTTTGTTTCTTGATAATAAGTAATCTTTATTTAAGCAAAATTACTTAAGAGAACTCTGTCAGGTGCCATCTTAATAGTGGGAAAATAAATTCGAAACCAAATACACCAACTTGAATGCTCGAGATGAGAGTGTCGAATAGAAGATGCTCTGTTTTGGAATATAAGGTCGATGGAGCTTGATAATATGTGATATCTGTGTTCTTACTCACGCCAAATCCCGTATGTGACAATCAAATAGAGAAGCATCGATAGGCCAACAAAGAAGCCAAAGCAGAATGAGAGGCCAAGAGGATGGAAAAAAAACGTGGCCGATGCGAGTCATCATTACTACACTTATTGGAGATGTCTTGGTCATCCAATCCTCTAAGATCAACTATTTTCCGTTCACAGTTTATCGTTATTGGAAAGTTCGCTACGGTGAACAACGTTCGACCTTTCATGTGTAGCTTTTCTATCACATTCAACATGTATAACTCAAATCAATGGCAAATCACCTCACCATTACAACTAAATTTTGACAAATTATTTTCATTAATAAACTGATTTTTTACATCTATTTATTAGATATCTTATCACATTTTTAAGTCACAGAATACAATATAGATAAACTAGCTTGCTGCAGTGGTAGTGTCGATGTTGTGTCACCATCCGAAATTCAACCCTACATAATACATTTTGTTGAAAAAATAAAGTAATTGACTAATTGTGTTTTATTTTTTCATAAATATATACGAAACATTATTTTATCCTGTATATATTAAAAGAGAATATATATAGAGAAAACTAAAAATATTCTGTGAACAAAGAAAATAAATTTGTCTAGGTGTTTTTTTTGTTTATAGATAAAATAAATTTATCTAGGTGTGTTATTTTTTATAGATAAGTTTTTATTAAAATTAACCCCTAATTAATTAACTTGTAAATAATTTACAAACATGCCATAGGTAAAACGAAATCTCATAATATGCTTTTGCTATATCGTATTATATACTCGTTGCCAAATTTAATTTGATAAATTTAATTATTTCAACTCCATAAATCTTTATGATATATTTTTCATGTATGCATCCTTTTATACTGTGAGTTTCCAACAAAAGCAGATCCACATACCACATCTGATATTATGCCTTCAATATACATATGTATGACAATTTTTTAAGATAAGTTTTGTTTTGAAACCATTAGAGCAATGACAAAATAAATTTAAAATTAAGGTTTCTAGGTGAATTAATATGCTAAATGTTCGGGCCAGTGAATCATACATGTCCGGCCCAATGTTAAGTTGATCCATTCAAGTTCTGATTTATATTTCTTCTTATTTCCAGATAGAGGTGTTTAGGTCAAACATACTTTACCAAAAAGAGGGATGTTTAGGTCATTCATTCTTTCTTGGGTGAGACATCAAAGCGCGATACTCGAACATGGATAAGTCTTGCCGTAAAAAAAGAAAGATAAGTTTGACATACTTTAGTTTTCTGGAAAAATTAAATAGCATTTATACATAACTGTAACAATCATTTATTAAATGTTTTTGGATTAGCAATAAATAACAGATCTTTGGTCCATAATCCGGAAAACAAAACAAACAAATTTCATTTTTCGCCAACAACCAAGACTCAATCTCGAGATTTTGAAACTTATTTTGTTATTTCTTTTACTAAAAAACATGAGATTGCATTTCTAGGATTTCAAATTTGAAAAGTTGTCATATATCAAACGCCCCCTCTATAATTTAGTGGGTCACATCACATGCTCTGTAATTATTTCATATGAGAAGCAATTATCCGGAAAAAAAGTGATAGAGGTAAAGCCACGAAAATTAGATCGCAGAAACATGAATATCCACGAATGGACCGTTACAAGATCTTCCAATAACATCTTGCTTTTTTGTTTCGGTCAAACTTAGAGAGTCATTGAGTTGATGATGAAGCCCTCGTGTTGTATATAGCTGCCAAACACTAATATATCCACATCCACCTAATTGATAAAGTTTCGAAGCACAATAATTTTATTTGCCTTTTTGACTTCCATTATGTCAATGAGGTCAAATAGGTCACGAAGATAACATCAACAATAATTGAAATGTTATGAATGTAAGTGAATCATTATATCCAAGCATATTTATGAAATTACCTACCATCACTTTGCGATTTAAAAGACTTGGCGGTTGATTTTTCCTTTTCTCATTAGGAATACGTGATGTATGAATCCTATATATAAAGGATCGATGTAACCTCATTATATTCATTCAAAAACATAAGCAATAACACAAGAGATATTCCCCATAACCTCTCTCGTTTCTTAACACGTTATCAGCACGATTCTCTAAACCCTAAGCTAAAACCTCCGACAACAAAACCCTAATCTCAGCCGCGTCGATCACGAACCAGCCGAAACTCGCCGAAGATTCTCGAAGCTCGCCGACTGGATTCTCGATACTCGATTCTCGATCCTCGCCGCGACAACAAGTAGCTGTTCGACAATAGTTCATACAGCCTATCAACGGTTAAGGCGAACTAAAAGAATAATCACAAAGGTTAAGGTAACCCTAAATCTGAAAACTCTAAAACCCTAAATCGGTAAACCTAGTTAAACTAGGAATCCATAAACCTTAAAACATGATCATATGTCTCGGTGTTTTTCCGGACATATGTTCCGATGGTTCCATGAAATTTAAAATTTGATTCGAGATTGCATGTTTGATGGAGTGTCGCAAGACACGAATATTCATGTTTGATTAATTGTTTGATTTGCTTGATAATTACACCAAGGTTAAGATGAATTTTACTAAAGAATTATTAAAACCCTAATCCGTAAATTGCACATAATACATAAACCCTAAAACATATATTCGTGATATTTACTATCGCAAGTGATTGATTTTGTTTTATGAATTACACGATGAGATTAATTTATTAATGAATTATGAAATCCTAATGGAAAATTACACATGAACTTATAAACCCTAATGGAATTTATGCATGGACATATAAACCCTATTTTCGTGAAATTTACTTTAACATAAATTGTCACAAATTAAAATCTGATCAGCATATAGATAACCGTAACTCGCTATGATTATCTCGAACATATAATTTTCTAGGTTGCGGTTAGGTTATTATCGCATAAGTTGATTTGGCATCATTAAATAAATCCGCATGCATGATAATTTTTGATAATTCGTTAAGAATTTTGTGATAATGATATGCATGATCTAAGATGTCGAAAATCAACAACTTGGACTATATCGCCTGAATCTCTCCGGAGACAATTATCTTCAATGGGCATTGGATACAAAGATAAACCTAAAGTCTAAAGGACTCGGTGAATGCATAGTTGAAGGGAATGATGAGAATGAAAGAAATAGATACAAAACAATATCCATCATTCGCCACCATCTTGCGGAGGGTCTTAAGGACCAATATCTCACTATTGAAAATCCCATGGACCTTTGGAATGAATTGAAAGTAAGATATGATCACCATAGAACAGTGCTATTACCAAATGCCAATTTTGATTGGAGAAATTTGAGATTCTAAGACTTTAAGTCTGTGGAAGAATATAACTCGGCAATGTTTAAGATAGTCTCATAATTGAAATTGTGTGGTGAGAAGGTAACCGACCATGATATTTTAGAAAAGACCTTCTCCACATTTTACAACAACAATACCGTGAGAGGGGATTTGAGACATATTCAAAATTGATCTCTTGCTTGTTGCTTGCCGAGCAAAATAATACTCTCCTTATGAGGAATAGTGAGACAAGACCTCCCGGATCAGCCCCGCTTCCCGAAGCGCATGCGGCCATAAATGAAACAAATGAAAAAGAGGTTAACCACGTCCAAAAGAATTTTAATAATTATGGCCGAGGACGTGGTGGTAGATGGCAAGGACGTGGCCGAGGAAATTTTCATCCTTATGGCCGAGGCCGCGGATTTCAAAACAATTCTAACCACGGAAGGGGTCGAGGTCGCGGTTTCTGCAATGACTATAACCGTGGTAATTCTTCACAACCACAAAACTCGACCGGCAAAGGAGTGTGCCATAGATGTGGAATGGACAATCATTGGGCTAAGACTTGTTGTACTCCCAAGCACCTCACTGACCTCTACCAAGAAAGCCTTAAAGGGAAGAACCCGGAAACTCACATGATGGAACATAATGATGAAGGGGATTTTGACCATGAGAAAGATGATTTAATGGAATATGAGACTTCCGATATTCTAAAGGAAACATGTTGATTCGACATTTGATTTTCATATTTGCTTTGTGTTTTATTTGCTTGCTTTTATATTTTGGATTTTACTTTGTTATTGAGTTATGAACTTAAATGAATAAAACGGGTGATATTTTCTTTAAAGGATGAATGATGATATGGATGCATTCGTAGTGGATAGTGGATCAAGCCATACGATTTTAAAAAATAAAAGATATTTCATTGATCTTGTGCTTAAGAGTGCAAATATGACCACTATTGCAGATATAGCAAATTTGATTAAAGGCCACGGGCAAGCCCATATTTTATTACCTAAGGGCACGCACTTAGACATTGCTAATGCGTTACACTCACCCGACTCCAAGAGAAACTTGTTGAGCTTTAGAGACATTCGTATGAATGGTCTTCACATTGAAACTATGGGCCAAGGAAACCAAGAGTTCTTGCAAATATATGAAATTGCCCAAGGACATAAGAAAGTCATAGAAACCATACCCGCCATTGATACTGGTCTATATTGTGCTAAGATCAACATGATAGAAGCAAATGCCACGGTAAATAAAGAGATTACCGAGAACTTCACTTTTTGGCATAACCGGATAAAGCACCCGTTCTAACATGATGCGAAAGATAATGGCAAATACTAAAGGGCACACGTTAAGAGTTATCCCAAAGATTCTCACGTGTGAAGCATGTTCACTAGGGAAACTCATAACTAGGCCATCACCGGTTAAGATAACAAAGGAAAATATAGGTTTCTTGGAAAGGATCCAAGGGACATTTATGGACTAATATACCCACCTTGTGGGACATTTAGATATTTCATGGTTCTTATTGATGCATCCACGAGATGGTCCCATGCTGCCTTTCTATCAACTAGAAACTTGGCATTTGCAAGATTACTTGCTCAATTGATCCGGTAGAAAGCACACTTTTCGGACATTCCTTTGAAAACCATAAGGCTTGATAATGCCGGTGAGTTTACGTCCCAAGCATTTAATGACTATTGTATGTCCATGGGGGTAAGTGTTGAGTACTCAGAGCACATGTACATACACAAAACGGTTTAGCCGAGTCATTCATTAAACGATACAATTGATTGCTAGACCATTGCTTATGAGATCAAAACTCCGGCCTCAGCTTGGGGACATGCGGTTTTACATGCAAAGTTAATTTGCATCAGGCCATCTAGTGAACATAAGTATTCCCCATCCCAATTGATTACGGTCAAGAGCCAAACGTGTCCCATCTTAAAACATTCGGATGTGCCGTTTATGTACCATTAGCACCACCACAAAGAACAAAGATGGGACCTCAAAGGAGGATGGGGATATATGTTGGATATGACTCTCCTACTATCATTACATACCTTGAGCCAACCAAGGGTGATATGTTTAAGGCCAGGTTTGCGGATTGTCCTTTTGATGAATCTGTCTATCCAACATTAGGAGGAGAAAAAGATAAGCTGGTCAAGGAAATAACATGGAATCATACGTCCTTAAAATGGCAAGATCCTCGGACTCAAAAGTGTGAATTAGAAGTCCAAAAGATTATACATTTGTAAAAGCTAGCTAACCAATTGCCGATTTCTTTCTGACCCGAATAAGTGACTAAGTCATATATACCACCGAGAATGCATCTATTAGAATTGATGTTCAAGAGGGACACAATCAAGATGCTACACATTCTAAAAATACGCCTAAAACGTGGCCGGCCAATAGGTTCCAAGGATAAGAACCCTCGGAAAGTAAGAAAAGGTGCTAAACCCGTGGATAGAGAAACCGAGGTTAATGGAACCACAGACATAACTGAACCGATGGTACCAATCAATGATGCTCGGGACGCCGAGCTTCATGGTCCGGAAGTTCATGATAATAATGAGATCTCAATGAATTATGTTATGTCTGGGATAAAGTGGAATAGAAAGAGCATAGATATCAATGATATATTTGCATGCAATGTAGCACTTGAGATTGTGGATATTAATGAGGATCTAGAACCCACGTCAATATACGAGTGCACTCAAAGTAAAGATTGGAATAAGTGGAAAGAAGCTATAAACGTGGAGTTGAATTCATAAGGAAAAGGGATGTCTTTGGAAAGATAATACGGACACCCAATGATGTTAAACCAGTTGGACACAAATGGGTCTTTGTGAAAAAGAGAAATGAGAATGGTGAAATCGTGAGATACAAGGCACGACTTGTTGCACAAGGGTTCTCACAAAGACCGGGGATAGATTATGAGGAAACATACTCCCCTGTGGTGGATGCTACAACTTTTAGGTTCTTAATAAGTTTGGCTATAAAAGAGAATTTGGATTTGCGGCTCATGGACGTAGTGACCGTATACCTATATGGTCCATCGGATAATGAAATTTATATGAGAGTCCCGAGGGTATTGAGCTCAAAGATAAGAAAAGTTCCCGGAAGAACATTGTATAAAGTTAAATAAAGCCCTATATGGATCAAACAATCGGGTTGGATGTGGTACAATAGATTAAGCGAGTACCTAGTAAAAGAAGGCTATAAAAATGACCCCATTAGTCCATGTATTTTTATAAAGAAATTTGATAAGGGGTTCGTGATAATTCTTTGTTATGTGGACGACCTGAATATTATGGGGACCTCTAAAGAAATAACCCAAACGGTTGAATACCTTAAGAAGGAATTTGAAATGAAGGACTTAGGAAAAACAAAGTTCTGTTTGGGGTTACAACTCGAAGTACGTGAAAAATGGAATCCTTGTGCATCAAATGACTTATACCGAGAAAGTACTCAAGAGATTTAACATGGATCAATCCCTCCCCTCCTGATTTGGATAAAGATCCATTCGGTCCAAAGAGAGAAAATGAGGAAGTCCTTGGACCCAGAAGTGCCTTATCTTAGTGCTTATTGGAGCTTTGATGTATTTGGCAAGCCACACTAGGTCGGATATATGTTTTGCCGTAAACCTATTGTCTAGGTTTAGCTCATGTCCCACACTAAGGCATTGGAATGGGATTAAGCATTTTATGCTTACCTACAAGGAACGAAGGACTTGGGTTTATTTTATACTAACCAATGCAAAGATAGTTTGATTGGATTTGCGGATGCAGTTATCTCTCGGATCCACACAATGCAAGGTCTCAAACCGGCTATGTTTTTTTACGCATGGTGGTACGGCCATATCTTGGCGATCAATGAAGCAAACCATTGCGGCTACATCATCCAACCATGCCGAGATATTGGTAATACATGAGGCAAGCCGGGAGTGTGTTTGGTTGAGACTAATGACACAACCTATACGAGTTGATTGTGGGATGACCGAAGGAAAGCAAGAGCCAACGGTTCTATATGAGGACAATGCAGCCTGCGTAGCACAGCTTAAGGACGGATACATTAAAGGTGATAGGACGAAGCACATTTTGCCAAAGTTCTTCTTCACACACGATTTGCAAAAGACCGGAGAAGTTCAAGTACACCAAGTACGATCTAGTGATAATTCAGCGGACCTATTCACCAAGGCGCTTCCAACATCAACACTTAAGAAGCTTATACATCAGATTGGAATGCGCAGATTGAAGGACATTCAGTGAGGTTCAGAACAGGGGGATTTTCACTTGTTGTACTCTTTTTCCTTATCTCGGTTTTGTCCCAATGGGTTTTCCGAGAAAGGTTTTAATGAGGCAACATCCAAAGCATGTTACGAGCCCTATTACGGATATGACATTCAAGGGTGAGTGTTATGAATCTAAGTGAATTATCATATCCAGTTCTGGTCCATGAAGTTCGGCCCGGCCCATCACTTAGCCGACTTAAAGACTTAGGCGGTTGTACTTTTCTTTTTCTCATTAGGAATACGTGATGTATGAATCCTATATATAAAGGATCGATGTAACCTCATTATATTCATTCAAAAACATAAGCAATAACACAAGAGATATTCCCCATAACCTCTCTCGTTTCTTAACATGGAATTCGTTTTTCTATAATCTAAATTATTATGTATGAAATTACTTTAAGTTTGGAGAAAAAAAATATTTGAGCTATTGGAAGGTTTCATGCTCATTTGCAAGTTGGGGATGCATCAAGGCATAGATGATGCATATAGACTTGCTCTTATGAATAGATAAATTCATATGTTCATTCAGATATTGAATTGATTTTATTTTTTAATTAGTTTCTAAAATATTGTAGTACGGGTGATGATTAAATAGATTAAAAAAACACACTCACAAAGTTGTTTAAAAGGAAAAAAATTAAGAGTACTTGACACCAAAATTTGTACAATTAGTTCGATATGGCGATCTATATGTTTCGGCTGAAACGAAACCAACAAAAAATTATATTAGACACAACAGTAGATAATATGTTGTTATTTTATCTATATGGAATTTACGTGAAAGAAGTCACTTTATTTAATTTCAGTAGTATAGCCACTACTTTGAAGAGATAGCATGCCATATGAGGTGGTAGATATATAGGGACAGTCTTTACGCTGATAAAGAGAAACAACTAAACAAAGAACCATTAGTTGCATTTGTCTCAAAGAATTTTGGATTTTGTTCATTTAGCTGTTTTCGTTACTGCTTTTTGTGGCACGTTCAGTTCATCTATATATAAATATAGATATATGCAAGCATTATCTACAGTGGTTGCAACAATTGCAGATGCTTTTGTTCCCAAATAATATAACTTTTTTCCACGGCTGAAAATTTTCAATTAAATATCACTATAAAAATTGTATTACATATTAAGATATTTGCGATAAATTTAAGTTATGGTACATTTTAAAATAGATAAGCCATACTTAGTTACTTACCTCACTTAGAACTTATATAACTTTTTTATATCAACAAATTGTTTATGGGATGTTTGAGCCGAAAGTGTGAATTTTCTTTCATGATTTGCTTTTATTGTCAGAATTTATAATTTTGCGCTGAATTCAGACTATTGTTTAAATGATTTTGTCTAACTCTTCAAAACCGGACTGAATTTCCGTCAAATTAGGATTAGGCCGGACCAATTATCATATGATTGATAACGTTACATATATATCAATTATATCATTGACTATTTTGTTGTCCCTATCTTAGATGCCTCCAAATCTAAAAATGCCAAGAATTGTGGTAGACAAGTAGCCAAATGGTTCCCGCTCTCTCATATTCATAGATGTTTTAAGGACAGTGTTAACGCTAGGAGTGTGGAACCAAATACAGTTAATCTAATCCACACTTGTGGGTTGAATTAATCTTGCACTGAGAAGCGATGAGATAACCCAATGTTTCATATATGAATTATTCTCTACTTCTTACATGTGGCCTCTTTGAAAACATGGGACATATGGGACTATAATCGATAGTATACGTCACCCCACAATAAAAATTCCTAATTTGAAACATGGTACGTCAAATCACCCCGGCTTAGTATCTAACAAACCATTGTGTATATAACTATATATTAAATTTCCGAACACATTTGAATATATCTAAGGAATGTAGCGTCTTTATCACAAGTCATAATTTCATACTAGTTGATTATATTAAAATCTGTTTATACTTCCTTATTTTGGTTCAAATCACTCAAGCTTAGTATCTAACAAATCATTGTATATAGCCAATTTTCGAACACATTTTAATATCTAAGGAATGTAACATCTTTATCAAAAGTAATAATTTCTACCTTACAAGTTCATTATATTAAGATTTTTAGACTTTCCTATATTTTGTTTAAAACCACTCAGGCTTAGTATCTGAAAACCATTGTATATATCCAATTTCGGAACACCTATTAGTATATCTAGGGAATGTAACGTCTTTATCAAAAGTAATAATTTGTACAAGTTGATTATATTAAAATTTGTATACTTTCTTAGTTTGGTTCTATATATAAAAGAGATGGTAGGGCCTTATAATTCAAATTAGAGAATGCTAGGGTCTAATCAACATGTTTCACCAAAAAGAAAGAAAAAAAACAAAGTGGTTTCTAAAAGGACAAGGCATAAGCATGTGAAGTTCATCCATTAGCTCCACCTGATATGTTCCTCAAACTATTACACTCTCCATTAATAACTTACAGTCACAATTTCTTTTAGTTCCCTATATATACTTTAACAAACTTAGACACACTTGCTTACAAACCTAATCCATCTCAATAGAAGCCCAAGACATACGACATTCTTGGTCAAATTATTCATACCTGAAAAATTCTTTCAAGATCTCTCTTTTGCTGTTACTTGCATTAATCCTCAAAGATGGGTATCCAATTGATCGGACTATCTCACGCAAAGCAAAAGCTTCAAAGAAGCTTATCGGCGAGAATCGCGAGCCTCTTGGCCATGTCGGGTACTAATAATGTCCCAAAGGGTCATGTGGCCGTCTATGTGGGGGAAACTTATCAGAGGAAGAGATTTGTGATACCTATATCGTATTTGAACCATCCGTTGTTCCAAAGTTTGTTGAACCTCGCAGAAGAAGAATTTGGGTTCGACCATCCCATGGGAGGTCTCACAATCCCTTGCACTGAAGAATACTTCACTGCTCTAGCTTCTATTCTAAGTGGTTCATGATAAGGGAACTCATTGATCATCACAACATTAATTTTCTTTATACAGATATATCTATGTGTATTTTTGTGTTTTTCTTTAAATGTATCTAAGGGGAGAGAAAATAACTCGAGATTGAGATACTAAGTGAGTCTCTGTCAAATTTTGATCTATAACGATCTTGTGAGTTCTTTTAACTATTCCATTTGTAAAGAATTCACTTTCTGAAAAATTATTCTATTATTATTTTTCTGTCGATATATTTACTTTTTCTGTGATATATAGATTATATCTTAGCTTGCGTTTTACTACATGTTATCTTTATGGGAGTAATTTCATTTAAGAAAGGGATTCATTATGTAAGATTGACTTCTAATCTATATTAGTAATTGTAAAAAAAAAATTCTATTACTGAAGTTAGATACATGTACAATATTTTTCAGTTTGTTAACTAGATACCGTGTGACGGATTACATACAAATTTTGAAAGTCCTCCTATCAAGTAGCAAGTTTCAAAACCAAAAGAAAAGAATAACAAGTACTGCTAACTTGAGTTTTCGAATAACTAGTAAAATCCTGTAAAACTGCCCAAAAAGAAATTTAATCAAGAATTTGAGATTTTGCGTCCAACACACACACACACATATATATATATATATATTGAACCTGGGAAAACCTTTAAAAAGAATTAAAAATATTTATAATATTGGTAAAATAATTATACAATTTTCTCCGGCCAATTTTCAATTCTTTCTTCTATACATTTTGGTTTTGGGTTCATTATTGCCCTACGCCGAGTGCGTTCATTTACTAAAAATAAAGTTAATCGCCTTACGAAACTGATGATCAAACGAAACAACTACTAATATTTATGACTAATTAACCACTCTTAGCACTAATAAATTTAAAACGATTGATACGAGAAGTGACGTCGATGAAGACATCTTCGGCACAAGGGATCGTGAGGCATTTCCTCTGATGATCTATGCCAAATTCATCTTCGGCTTGACGCAACAAAGCTTGGAACAAAGGATGTCTCAAATAAGATATTGGAACCACAAATCTCTTCGTCTCTTTATCGTCTTCTCCAACGTATACAGCGAAGTGACCCTTTGGTACGTTGATTATATGCCTTAAACGCGATATTCTTTTTGCGACTATTTTTTTTGCATGAAGAACTATGTCTTTGAATCGAATCATATCTTTCTTTCAAATTAACTAACTTTTTTTTATAGCTTGAAAGAAGATGTATGTGTAGATTTTGTGGCTACATCTACTTATAGGTATGATGAAGGTTTGTTACATTAAAGGTAGTCATTCATTCTTATAAATATTGAAGGATTTTATAACATATATAAAAGTAATTTAAATAAAAAATAGTTGATTTGTAAGTATCTAAAAATAGATACTATGATATGATTTTTTTTTACTCTAAATTTAAGAATATATATATATATATCCCCTCTTAGTATTTTTTTATCTTAGTTTTTTCATGATTTGTAATTTTTTTTAGTATTTGCATGAAAAATTTGAATGGAAAATAATAAAATAGCAATGAAAATAGAATATGATTACTTATCTATTTTATGAAACATTTTGACAATTTTATCTATCACTGTTACGTACATATGATTTTTTTTTCTGTAACATGTTACTTTTGTATGGGAAAGTATATTTTATTGAATGAAATTATAGAAAAAAATTCAATGTGATAAATTATAAGTCCTCATAAAAAAATAACATGCAACATAAAATAACAAATTATAGAAAAACATGATTTTTATAACAGTTAAATGAAAAAATAGAATTCAGAAATATTAATTTAGTTTATTTCGATTTATTTAATTTAGAAAAAATAAATTTCTACAAATAGATTATTGATAATTACTTTTATGAAGATTTTTAAACACGGCACCTTTTCTGTCAGCTTATGATTTGAAAAAAATGTACAATAATTTAATATATTCAAAATTCCAAAATTGCACACCAAGTATATATTAAAACTCATAAATTTTTGTGAATCTATACTATTAAAAGGGAAACATTATTTAAAAAAAAACATTAAAATGCTAATAAAATTACATATAATGCCATTAAAATAAAGAACAAAAAAAATTTCATTAATGGCAAAAATGTCTTTGTATTTTACCTTATATCCATGTATCCAAACATAATTAAAATATTTTTTAAATAATATTTAATAAATAAATAAAAATTAAACTCATTTCTCTCTCTTATTAATTATGGACAAAAATTCAAATAAATTTTTAAAAAATTGTTAACCAATAAAATTGAATAACTAAGATTTGATATCTAATTATACATATTACTTATTTTAATTTATTTTATTCGAAACATTTTGTTAAGATTTAAAATTATGATTCTTCTACCATCTTTGTTTGATATATATTCAAATTAATTTGAATTATCATATAATATATATAGTTAATAATAATTTAGATTTTTTTTCTGCATATGTTGTGAATCAAAATTTTTGAAATGGATATACATTACTCAATCGATGAAGAAATCAATGTCCTTCTGGACTTATATTATAAAAATGATCAAAATGATTTCAAATCCGAATGAGCAAGAATCTTGACTTATTAGGCGTCCAAATTTAAAAAAATTCTATTGAGTTTAATTCGATTCTTTAGTTAAAATATGTAATCATAGCATATATAATCAAAATTAGTTTATTTACAAACTTTATAAATGTTTTAAAATATTACGAATATTATAACTTTCTAAAAAATTTAAGATATTACGAATATATTGAAACTTCATATTTAATCTTTATAAAAAATTTAAATTATCAAAGATTATGTTTTAACTTTATAAAAAATTAAGATGTTATAAATTTTAAAGTAAAAATATCTAACCAAGTTTCATGGAATCATCAATATGTTTGAGTTTGACAATGTTAATTGATTGAACTATGTCATAAGTTTGTCAAATAAACATAAAATACATCTTTTGACAAACAATAAATAAATAAATATAAATACCTCATCAAAAATTACATTAAATATATTTTCATATGTATATAATTTTATTTTTCTAAATTACACCAGTTTATTTTAGTAATTTATTTTACTAACTACATACACTTTCAAAAATGATAATTAAATTTTGATTACTCTAATGTGGTTATTCAACAAAATCAATCTACTATTTTAAAGTTCAATCTATTTTTGGTATTGGAATAAAAAATAGTGGGTATAAGACGGGAACGGATAATTCGGGTAACAAAAAATATTATTTGAACTATTTTCGATAAAAACGGGATAAAAATTTTGGATAACGGTACGAGATAAAAATATTTGTGTAGGTAAATTCAATTCTCAAATTATCATTAATTTTGGAAAGATGTGACTACGAGACGGGTAAGGATCCACATAGATACGGGTATTTTTAAAAATTTCAGGTAACTTTTGAAAAAAAAAAATTTAGATATTTTTTTGGATAATTTCCATTAATTTTCTAAAAATGAAATATTCAAACTGGAATACATCTATTCTATTTAAAACTCTTATTCAATTTTTTATAGCAAACATTGCCAAACTTGTATTTTTTTTTGGTTAAAATTTTTGAGCGGATAAATATTTAAAAAGAAACGGTTATGGAATGGAAGAGTTTTTATAGATTCTGACCAATATAGTTTTTCGTTCCAAAATAGATATATCTACATTATATAGTGCAATATCCAAAAACTAAAACCGAATCCAAATCTGATTTAAGTACTCCTCATCAAACTGTAAGAAATATTTTGATTAGTTTAGAAAATATACATGTAACATCATTAACATTTACAACTAAATTATATCTTAAATTTAAATATCAAATAAGTTATTTTCATAAATATAACCCCACACGTAGGTGCGGATCCGATTCTAGTCTACTAATTAATTGGTACTTCAGTGGAAAAATATATAGTAATATTTTAAAACGGTGGATATATATCTACATATCTATCTATATCTATATATCCTATTTTCTGAAAAAATATTATATTTAAATAATTGTTTTTTGAGAATTTTGCATTCGCCTGACACTCGAGAACTCACTCGAATTTGAACTTCATCTCAACCAAGAATTTAAAAAGAGATTAACAAACAATAGAATTTGAATAAGAGACAGTTAAATAAAACAAGATCTCATGTTGAAGGAGTGATCAACAAAGGATATATTTGCAGTTTAAACAAATTGTATGACTTTTTCAATTAATTATTAGTTATAATAGGTAAAATTGTATAAGTTTAGGAATTTTAAGTTATATGTAATAGTTTTGCATATTCATGTAATTAGGTTTCATAGACAAAATGATGTGAAAAATGCTGCACATAGAGCCAAAATGACTGGTTTACTAGATCGGTCTGCCTCTTCCTTACTAGTATATGGACTCTTTTTTCAATCCTTGGCCGTTACCATTTGGACCGTACATGAATTTTCAGAGAAAGAAATACAGTGAAGTAAAAAGTGAGAGAGTAGTTATCACTAAAAAGAACTTGTACACAATCACCAAAGTGGACATTGAACTTAAGAGTCACGAAAATCTACTATTCGCAATCTAAAGTGGTCCACCTCCTAAATATCTGAACACACCACCGTACATTTCCATACTATATATTTGGTCTTTTTTTTTTTGATAAATTATATATTTGGTCTTACAAATAAGCTTTGACATATACTTTAAAAATCGATGAACCAAATAATGAAACAGAAAACTGATTCAGGTATTTATTATTGTGTTGAGCAATGTTTTATTATTTCTGGAATTCATGACAATATTTGATCTATAGTATATAGGTTTTTTTTTGTTTCATCATTTTGCTTTCTTTTCTCTCTGCAATTCTTCTTCTTTAACATATAAAGGATATATTCCAATCGCTAAACCATCTACGTCAAACATCTGTATGGTAGAAGAACATGTATCTACCACAATCAACTAAGATAAGAAAAAAGGGTATGCAGTAGGCCATGAGCAGCAAATAGCTATAGATCTATAAGGATTTTGTTTTCGATCTATATCGATCACTGAACAGTATTATGTTTGTATGTTCAAAATTCAGTCTAGCCACAATCACAATCAGCCTCATAATCACATGCAAAGATGTATAGTCAAATCTTATCCAAAAGCAACTAACTTGATCACACTCTTGATAGAACTACTTAAAAAAAGTATTTTATATATAGAAAACCACTTCGTTACTGATCTTTCGTCCCAGCAGTACGGCCCCTAGTTTGAGAGAAGAGAAAAATCTACTTTAAAGACTTGGAACTTATTATACGTATTGAATATTGATTTCGATATTGCTAAAAGTGCCCAAAAATTGGACCCACTTAGTCTGATCCAGGTCACACTATTCACCATTTCGAGGCTCTATATACCATTTTATATTGGCAACCATATAGAAACTTATGTGATCTTGGATTTTATTTTTATATAAAGATGAGCTAAGCCATGTGAGCCAGATGGATGACGGGAGGACCCAACAGCCCACAACTTTTAGGGTCTTTTTTCAAGTGATAAAGATATCACAGCATTTTTTTATAGCATTCAAGTCTGTGCCTCACCTTGAAGTTACATACTTTAAGTTTACTACTATAAATAGAAACTTCTTCCACTCCTTGTTTATCAAGTCACTCGCTTAAAATATTACCTCCTAAATTTGATAAGTTACACTGAAAAGTAAAGAAGATGGGTTTAATGCGGTCGATGCTTCCAAATGCTAAGCAAATCTTCAGATCACAATCTATGAGGAACAAAAACGGATCATCATCATCATCATCATCAAAAACTTCAGGGCTTGTTCCGAAAGGTCACATAGCAGTTTACGTTGGAGAACAAGTGGAGAAGAAGAGGTTTGTGGTTCCGATATCATTCGTGAACCATCCTTTGTTTATAGAGTTTCTTAATCGCGCAGAGGAAGAATGCGGATTTCATCACTCGATGGGTGGCTTGACTATACCTTGTCGAGAAGAGTCGTTTCTTAATCTCATCACTTCTCACCAGCTGCACTGAGGGACCGCATTGAATATTGATTATATATATATAGTCTTAAGTATTTTAATGATGCGTTTTTTGTCCTCTTTAAGAGGAGGGTTATTGGAAAGTTATAGTCGTGTGCATATTACACTTGTCAAAGTTTAAATTTTAAGTTGTACTTCGAAATAAGATTTTGAAAGTGGAGCTAATATTCATATTCAAACCATTATAAGCTCAACATTTTAAGATTTTCACACCTTTACGGTCAAAAATGGCGGAGAATACTTAAACTTTAAATGCGGTTAATTAGTTCAACATGTTAGAATGTAAATACTTCAGCTCTACCCGAATTTCAAATAAATATATTGTTATGTTTTCGAAAGATAGCATGAGTTGAACTCGTGACAATATTTTTCTATTCTCCAGCAATTAAATTGAAAACCCAATTAATATGAAAAATGTTTAGATGTATTGCCTCTAAAATCACTGTTTAGAAAACAAATCATAATAAAAAAGGAAAATTTTCACATAATGGGAAAACTCTATAAGAAAATTACTTTTATTTTCTGTTTTAAATAACCAGCTCTGACTTACATTATATATATATCTAAGACTTCTTGATTGAGTTTAAAAGTATTTAAAGGAATGGTGGATCACATGCACTCTGAAGAAACTAAAATGGGTTGTAAGTGATGAAATAACGATAGTATCTAACCCGTTAATAATTCAAAAGAAGACATATTTTCTTCAACGAAATAAATAATATTTAGTGAAAATGATTGAAACAGTACTGCGCAATTTTATTTTATTGTGAAACCTGTCATAATTAATGAAATAAATCATATCTAGATTATTGCATATTTAGATTGTCAAGCACATGTTACTCTCCGTTATTAGGAAGAGATAATTGTGATCATAATAATGGAAATGAAACACGTGACGTGACCATCTTTTCAATAACTGCATTTTTCGTAGAATAACTGTAATTGCACTAGTTCTTTATCAAAAACAAAAAAAAAAACTGTAATTCCACTAGTTATATACATACATGCAAATTATAATCTCTCTAATTAATTCCTTCAGATCAAACATTGTAAATGAATATTTCAAAATGGCCAGTGATTTTATAACTCCACCGATTGATTTTATTTTATTAAAAAATATAATTATACAAGTTTATGTTATTGTGGAATCATGATGATCGATATCGATAGAACTATATTTGTTAAGTTTTTGAGTTCTAACGGAGTTGATTAAGATCTAAAACTTGTAGCTAAATGTTCTCTTCAACTTGATTCAACATTCTAAGAACCCAAAGAAACCATGCATGTTCAATGTTTCTTATTTTCATGACTCCAACCAGCTTAGTAGTAAAAAAAGTAACAATATAGATAATTAATAAAGTTTGGCAAGGTCAAAATTATTTAAGACACAAAAGGGTCCTCTTAAGTGGGGCTATAGGGCAACACACATAGACTAAAAACCACCATTTTCAAGGGCCAACAACAATAGACTTGTCAAAATGTCTATTTTCATCAATAAGTACTTGTTTCTGTTGTCTATTCATGATAACTAATAGGACCAGCCTTGTTTCATGTTATGGCCAGAGATTATATAATAAGTGACAGAGAGCACATGTGAGTTCTGTGACTATGGTGGGTCCCTATCTGATCATATTCTAAAGTCACCCAGAAATCAGAATCAGCTTGATGCTTCTCTAGGTGAACCCTAGTTTTTTTAAAAGTAGACCATGTGAAACCCTGCAAACTTCTAATTTTAAAATCCAATAAAATCTGTTGTATCATTAAAACATAACTTAGAATTTTGATTCCTTCTACCTATAAAGAACTCTATAAATAACAAATGAAACACAACTCCACCAAAAAAAAAGCATTAATCTTTCTCTAATTTAATAAAACAGAGCATTCTTGTAGATCTAAGACATGGCGATTCGATTGTCGCGTGTTATAAACTCTAAACAGTCCCAAAAACAAGCAATCTCGAGTTCCAAAAGGACATATTGCGGTTTATGTCGGAGAAGAGTTGGAGAACAAGAAGAGGTTCGTGGTTCCAATTTCGTATTTGAACCATCCTTCGTTTCAGGGTTTGCTTAATCAAGCAGAGGAAGAGTTTGGTTTCAATCATCCCATCGGTGGATTAACGATTCCTTGCAGAGAAGAAACGTTCGTGGGTCTTCTGAATTCTTATGGTTGTATTGTTTCAACTTAATACATCTTTTTTTTGGGGAAATACCCAAAGTTTTTTTTTCTTTTTATAGAATATATATATATATATATATATATTGTTGGTTGTTCCCTTTGTTTATTTCTGCAAAGGAGAACCGATTGAATCAACATGTAAATATGTTGTGTAACCAGTGAAATCAGGTTATACTATTATGTAATTCCCCAATACGTTTTATGAAAAACATTTTCATGTTTTGAAAGATAATAATAATATCTAAATGCACTCGAAAATATCCTTGATTGATTCATTCATTTTTTGTTTGTTTTAGATTTTGATTGATTACATCTATGGAGAATCGATAACCATACGTTTTCCGAAATATGATTGTAAGAAATTAAAAAAAATTCGGGTTTAAACCTGACCTAATCACTCCGTCATAAAAAGACCATCCAAATTTACATAGTCCATTACATGGCTGCCATTTGGATATAATATAACAAATTCTTTTATCAATATTAATTGTTATGACTTATGACTTATGACTTAGTCAAATTTTATAAAATCATTAACAACTCTACTCATTGCAAATTAATTATAGAAGTAAATTCATAGACCTTCGTAATTAAATAATTGGGGAGTTATTGGAATACCATGCATGACTTAGAGCAGCATTAGAAACTTCTGCGTTGGACCTCAACAATTTCTATATCAGTTTAGTTAATATTTCGGTGGCAAGAAATTCAGTCTCTAAAACCAAACGCCCCTTTTTTATATATATATATAATTAATAGTAGGTAAAGTATCCCTATTTTTTAAAAGCAAAATAACATCAAGCTTTTGAACCAATTCAACGAGATCATGCTGTGTGGACCAATGATAGGTATCTTCATCAAAAGTTTCTTTTTGCTGATTGTGATGCATTAACTTATGTATCTTGTCAATGTCATTTAGAGGCATGTGATTGGAAAATATTTGTTAGTTTGTGTATGGTAGATAAGATCATGGCATTCATATATCGTGTATTTAATAGACGTATAAGAATGACATTTCAACAAAAAAATCACAACAGCCCTTTAGAACATCTTGAAGTTTTCTTTACAAGATGCGGATCAAATCAAGACAGCAGCCATGTTATAGTGTAATTCATAATGAAAATTCTTATATATTTTGTCAGAAAAAAAAGTCGTATAAACATTCGTTTTATTTCATTGATTAATGTAAGTGGTATACTAAACTCTTGAGAAAGAGTTTTTGTATCCTACATCAAACTAAACATACAAGATAATTAATTGCCAAATAGCAATATCAAGAAAATCTACCTACTTACAAAATCTGGAAAGAGAGATTTTGAGCGGCCAAGTCTCCAAAGCTCTCAACCCTAGGCGATAATATCCAATTTCCGATCTCTTTTTCCGGTGGTCGAATTTTCTCACCACCGCCGGAAAAAGGACTTTAGCTGTGTAACGCTCTCTCCTCGGCTACCGGTGCTTGAAGGTTGAAGGTGACACGCATTAGATTGAGGTTTTGGCTCATCCTACTTCTGGTTCTGGTTTGGCGTAGTGGTCTATCATGTTTCTCGGCGGATCTGGTGACGCATCCCGCCATCTCTCCCCTATCGTTGCTCAAGGACGGTGACAGTAGGTAGAGTGAGTTGGGTCTTCGCCGTCCGTGGAGATGTCGGCGGTTTCCTCCTCTCTGCGCCGGTTACTCAGGTAAGTTCCTGCTTCGATTACGCCTAGGGGATATAAGAAGATGGCGATCTCTCTCTACTAGTGTTGTTCGAGGACGACTACCTTCTAGAGAGTGATTGTTACCTATCGATTCTTCAAAAGGGTAAGCTTAGTAACATATCTGGGTTAGCCATAGCTTAGGCTGCCACCGGTTTTGTATTTGTTAGCTCTTTAGTCCTGGTTTGAATTCTCCTCTGTTTAAGTTTTTCTGGAGTTGGCTACGGTGGTCGTTGGTTCTGTCTCCTGTTTGGTTGATGTCTAGGTTCGATTCAGGCGCTCCTCTAGTCCTAAGATGCTTCTTCTTCCTCTTCCTCCATGCATCTCTCGACGAGGGAGTGTTCTGTTTGTGGTGCTTGTTTCCGGATTGATGTTAGTTTAGGTGTTCTTCCTTTTCTCCTCCGCCTTCCTCTCGTCAACAAGGGATCTGAGTATTGCTTCCGGCATTCATCATCTACGCAGCCTCCTTCCTCCTCTCTCAGCTTGATGTGGTGGCGTTCTTACTCTTCTCCTTCTAATCCTTTAGTTGTCTCCGGCAAAGTAAGTCAGCTATCTGTCCAAGTTCACCAGTGTTCCATTTAGCCTTCTCACTGTTTGTGTTTGAGGCAAGCTTCTGAATTAGAGTTTGGTTTGGCTCTTTTTGGGGTAAGTGTCTTTTGGTTCCCGTGTGGGTGAGCCAATCTACTTTGGTTATGGTTGTGGCCTCGAAAAATCTAGTGGTTTGTGAGATTGCGAGAGGATCACAGAGATTTTGCTAGGACTTGTTTCGACGATTCTTCACGGCTAGATGATCTTCAATATTTTTCGGTGTTTCAATTCTTTCCTTTGTCAATTCATTAGCCGCACTTGCCATTGGAGGTTTTGGTTCCTCGGCCTTCACTTAGGTGGTTTGTCTAACGAGATGAGTACTCGGATCAATCAAGGCTATCTTTTTTAGTATCCTTTCCTCTACTTTGCTTTGTTTGTTTTGCTTTAGATCATCATAGAATTGTTCTTATTTTGTAATTTTCAACACTTCCACATGTAATTTCAATAGTAAACCCTTTATATAAAAATAAAAAAATCTACCTAAACAATATTTTTCCAAACAAAGACAAATAATAATTTCTCAAATAGTAATAAGGAAACAAATAAAAAAGAATACATAGAGACTGAAGATTTGGTGACAGATGCGACTCAACAAATCAAAGATCAAAATGCAATGATTTGTTAATTGCAGCATCAACATATATTGAAGATATTTTGCGGCCATAGTGATTTGCTACTCAGAAGATTCGCATCGATCAGACGAAACCAATCTAATGATTAACCAAATTGAGCATTTATTCGATATTTAAATCTGAAATATCATTTTGATGAAAAAAAATAAAAAAACTCTGAAATATCAGACTGGTTATATGTATCCTAATTTTTTGCTTCATGTTCATTGTAATTTCCTCCAATGTGCCAAGTTGCTCTCTGTCTTCTTATTTCTAAGTTCATTGTCCACTTGTTATTATCTTTTTAAAAGCTTCAAAAAATGAGTCAGATTTGTTTTCAGGATATTTAATTTAATATACAGAAAAGATCAGTATTATAATAATATCTTCATTTTTCAACTTAGTTTTATTATTTTTATAATAACTAAGAACAAAGAACTTTTTGTTGGAGAACTTGATGGATGAGTTAAGCCATGTGAGAAGATCAGATAAGTCAAACAACTTACATGAGAAGAAAAAAACTCATTAAATGCCATTAAATCATTAAAAAGTTATGAATAATAATTTTTAAGATGTCCACTTACTATAAATAGAAGCAATCATCACCACCTTTCCTCATCACAAGCATTGTAGTGAAAATAGAAAGAAAAAAAACTTTCATTGAAAGCGAAAAGAAAGATGGGTCTGAGCCGTTTAGCGATTTCAAATGCAACAAAGCAGATATTGAAGCTAAACTCATTGGCAAACAGAAAACGAACATCATCATCAGATCATGTCCCTAAAGGACACGTGGCAGTTTACGTAGGAGAAGAGGTTGAGAAGGAGAAGAAGAGATTTGTGGTTCCAATTTCGTTTCTGAATCATCCTTCCTTCAGAGAGTTCCTTAGTCGAGCAGAGGAAGAGTTTGGATTCAATCATCCAATGGGAGGGTTGACTATTCCTTGTAGAGAAGAAGTGTTTCTTGATCTCATCGCTTCTCGGTTATAATAATGTTAAAAGAAAATTGGATGCGTTTTAGGAGAAGTGTTTTTATAGAGATCTTGAGGATTTGTTCTTGAGATTGTATCTTTTCATAAATTTTCTTCCCATGTATTTTTTTAATCATGGAGAATCAGAAGAATTGATATATTTCTTTGAGTCTTAACTTATAATATTTGAAGATTATGTAATTTATTTCACAATATATTTGTAGAAGATTAATTTTCATTATTAACACAAATGTATGTAAAAAAAAAGGTTGTGATTCCGGGGCTGCGTAGCTAAAGCCAACAGTTATAAATGTGTCAAAACAGTATTCGAGTTTTTAATTATGTATTAAATTTTTAAGTGTGTTTATTCGTTAAGACATAATATTTTTTCTTTTTCGGTGTGCTGGGATCTCTATGAGACTATGACAATTCATTGGTAACCAATGGAAGAGCTTAAACACAAATGGAGACCTGTTTTGTAAATTGGAAATGGACCCTTAATTTTGTTTGACAGACAAATGGGCGCTCATTTTCTAACAAATCATGTAATATTTTTTAGCACTAACCTTAAATGTTTGCCTTCTTCCTTTTTATTTTATTTTATATAACTCTGTAAATGAAAATTCTCTGTAATTTTTTCTTATTTCATAAAATTTACGCCCGCAAAAATTGGGAATTTTTTTTGGCCCCAAGTTAATAAGTTGATTGATTTTACATTTATTTTTATTAATAGCAGTTTCAACTTTCAACTCATACAATAGATAATAGAATACTACAAAACAGTTATAACTTAATTATACGACAGTGCTACCGTGAATCCGGAACGGCTGAACCAATAGAATAGTTTTTCCCTCTACACAAATGCTCATATCATCTACAAATAATTGGACCTGAATTATCATGTGGTCTCACATCACATCATAACTTTCACATGCCCATTCTTTTGTTTCACAATAAAATCCGCTGCAAAAACACAACGGCACAAGAATGAAAAACATTTATTTATGATCTTATGGGAGAAAACATAGGAAATGACTATTTATTTTACTATAATAACACTTCTTTTCATGTTCTTATGGGGAACATCTGTATATCGTCACCAATCATGAAATCGAGATAAAATAAAACTGATGTGGATAATGTAAGAAGAAGAGAAAGAAGAAAACTAAATGGAAGCTGCATCGATCTCTATATGAAACTCTGCTTAATTTAGTGGCAGGAAGATAACAACTGAATACTATATTGGATTATCTTTCCCTGAATACCTTACAAGAATCATCATTTACCATATATTATTTTCATGCGAAAGTGAATACATACAAAGTTTTAAATATACAGACCAACAACTGCATTTCTTTACCATGCAATTATCTTCCTGTCACTATTCAACATCCTGATGCAAAGAACTAAGCTTATGCAGAAGAGTAATGAAGCAAAACTTGAATGTTCACCTTCTGCTGCGATGCTGGAGTAATGTTGTGATGTAACGTGTACTGAGTATGAAGTTGCGTGGAACTAGTCCTTCAAAAAAGAAAAAAGAAAAAAAACTCTCGGAGGTTAAAGATCAAAATGAGAGGTCTTCTCAGTTCTCACTCAAGTGGCAAGTTCCCTAGTCGAATGCTGCGTTGCTGACGACTGATTTGGTTTCCTAGTGGTACTTGCGATGATCTTAAATCCCCTGGTTTCCCAGAGAAAGGCGAATCGAGCTTTGGTTGAAACCAATTCTTCAAAGAAACACCATTGATTCTTAATTTTGAATCCTTTCTATGATATGGTATCCCTAACCTTCTCAACAACGCTCCAATTTCCCGTCCGACCCTGTCAACAAAAGGGAAGCATATGACTTAAAGAATATTACATTAACATTAACCGTCCAACACAGCATACTAAAAAACAATAGGATACTCTCAATTCTCACCTTCCTGTAAGATCAATTGTCTTCTCTCCTTCAGGAGTCGTAATTTCCTTCTCTTCCATGGAAATGATCAAATTAATATGAGGTATCTTCGCACCTGAAACATAAAAAGTCAAGAGACTTTACTAAACCTCAAAGCCATTGAGAAATTCAAGCAACCGTTAAATCTTCACAACTAACAATTTGTTAAACTAATTAGTTTATAGTTTAGTTTTTTGACAGCAAGTATTATATCCTAAAGCTGATGATTTTATGGTCGATATCACCAAATCAAGAGAAGCTAAATTCTTAACACCAATTCAAGGGGAAAATTTAAGAAGATTAACGTATAATTATATCAAGAAATGTTTAGTGAAGATCGTCCAACTAAACTTATCATCATCTGAAAAGCAATGGGTCTAGAGAACAGATTATTTTACCAGCTGCAAGGCGATGCTTAAGACCTTTAAAGATGGTTAAGAGGTAAACCTGCCAAATTATTCATGACATAGTTAGATAAGTGAGAATCCCAAAAGTTTTAGCGCAGTGAGATTTCTGTTTTTTTTCTTTTTCAAGTACAGTTTAAACAATTCATGATCACTGGAAAGTTAAAGCAAATATCATGAATGAAGAAACAGGAGAGGCCAGAAAGAAAGGAATCCTCTGTCAGGAACTGTTAGGATCGAACAAGTAACAACCAGACTGAAAACAGTAAAGAAATGGTAATCTTATAAAGACATGTAAATGTTGGGAAATGTTATTATACTTAAAAATGGTATTTAGTATTTACCTCAGCCACGTTTTTGGGCAATTCTGTCGTGTCAAACAGTATTGGAACTTTATTGAAAGACACAGAAGGAAGAACTCCAAGAGAAGTAGCCTCCTGCAAATCATGAAACATATAAAATTTGTACGCATGTAATGAGACCCAGAAGAATCTATATCTAAATGAAGCTACCAACATACCTCAAGCAGTGAAAATGCACGAGGATCATACTCTCCAAATCCATCAACTAGTGGGAATATGTTATGTTGTTTTTGTGAAGAAATGTTTATGCCTAAAGTCGAAATCAGCCTATCCCGCAAAGCAGCATCATTCGGAAGTTGCAAGCACCCCAAAACTTGTGAAACTACTTCTGTAGTAGGAACTGTTCCACCTGAAATTGTCTTGCGGTAAACCATTAAGGCCATTGATGTCCTGAAAGAAAGGGAAATTTATCAATATTAACTGGAATTGGTTTCTGATGTAAGTCTTTATAGAAGAAGAGAGTACTACAATTATCAGATCAAATCCACCAAATTTACTGAAACCTCAATCAAGATTGCTTTAATTACGAAGCATCACAAGATTTTCTCGACCTCTTCCAATATGAAGAAGAGTAACTGACTTAAGACTTGAAAAGGAAGCTATACTGACCATTTGTTTTCAATTTGAGGTCGCCCTGATTTGAAAGACACGACAGGCTCACCACCAGCGCAAGCCTTCTCAAATCTTCGCTTGCACAGACCTTTACAAATAGCAAAAAAACACAAAGCATAAGTGCTACATTAAAACAAATATGTTTACATCCGACTGCATCATATGATCAGTTCCTTCTTTTTTTACTATTTCTCTTCCTCTTGGTTAGTTGGGGTTGTTTGGCAATAATTTGGACAGCATTGGTGGAAGATCCAATCTTATGATCCAGGAAGAATATATGCGAACTGGATGAGGTCGAAGTGGATTATCATTTTTAGCGTTTCAAGATTTATCAAATAACATATCTTCGATAGGTGAAAATTTCCTACTCCAGGGCAACTTAGCTAAATAAAATTAGGACGAATACAAAATACAAGCTTACTGGTTATGCATCTGCACATGATGAAGTTTGGTGATATTCCATCTTCTTTTGCTCGAGAAAGGAGCTTGAAACTTACCTCAAAGTCATCCTTTCTACAAAGAGAAAAGTCAGAAAATAATGAGTTCTCAAATCTAACTTGCCTAGCGATCAAACAAGCCTAAATAATTCAAAGTTAGAGAAGATACCTTTCACTTGCCAGCATGAGCATAGAGTAAGTGATAGTGTTTGGTTTTAATCCCAAAGTTTTAATCTCATCGAGATATTCCATAGCCTTGGGCAGTTGATTACCTTCACCTGTTGATAATCTAAGGAGTCATACCAGTAATGATATTTTGTATGGCGTACTTTAAATACACAATTGTAGTAATACATTTTTCTTTTCTGTCTTATTCTATATCATCTTTGTTTTTTGTTTGGGGGAAAAACTTAAGATAGCAGTGTATGAGGTCTTACATAAAGAAGTTATGAGGGCATTCATTGTTGAAATCGTTGGTCTAAGTTTGATTGACTTGATCTTTTCATAGAGCTCCAGTGCTTTCTTCCAATCCTTCGCCTGAATAAAAAAGAAAAAAATTATCAGTAGTTTCTCCATAAACTACAGCTCAAAAACTACTTCTATCAAACTACCTCTAGAAATCAGTGTGAAAAACTAGACCAAATTTCTGTTTATCCTCTAGGATCCATCACATACATTTAAATGATCCGACGTAGACTGCTCAAAACTTAAGTAATATTCAAGGCATCAACAAGACTTGCTACAGCAATAAAAGGCACATACATTACAACAAGCTCCCATCAGTGAGCTATATGATATGGTTCCAAGACGTATTCCTTGAGATTTCGCATCCTGAAGAATGCCCAAAGCCTCGTCTAACATTTTTGCATGTCCTGCAACATCGATCAATGCACTGAAAAACACCTGCAGAAGATCAAAACCAAGATTACACACATATATATATATATATATATCTGTATGCGTGTGTAAATATATAAGCTAAGCAAGATAGGCTTAGAAGCACTTCCGAATCAATAAGCTAGATTAAAAGCTTGCCTCATATCAGACATACCTCGTCAGGGGTCACACCATTCTCTTTCATGTCCTTGTATATGCTACACGCAAAATCCCAGTCCCCAGACTTGCTGCAACTATTCACGGCAATGGTATAGACTTCTGGAGTACCCCTGATTCCATATGTATGCATCATCTTGTAAACTTCTTTTGCTCGTTCGACCTGCAATAAACTTAGTATCAATCAAATAGAAAGAGATAATCAGAAAAAGTAACAGAAAGAAAAACCACACACCTGACCAGCATTAAAGCATGCCTTCATCAATGCACCGATCGTGACATGATCAGGGTCTATAGGATGAGTCTCAGCCTTCATTTCAGCTAACACATCAAAAGCACGGTCGACAGCTCCTGATTGACCACATGCGGAGATGAGGGCATTGAATACAACCTGGTCTGGCTTAACATTCTACTGCATCGAACATGTCATCAATGTAATAATAGCCTTGAGATTTCAAAGCAGAAATGATTTTGTAGCCATGAAGAAAGAGGATATTTTTTGTAATCTGGCACATGATAGGAGTGCATCCAAACTTATGGCATGCTTACCTTGGACCTTAAAATTCCATAAGCACCAAATGCCTTAGCTACCTGTCCAGCTCTAGCACAGCCATCTATAAGTGCACCAAAAGTGTGAAGATTGGCTTCCACTCCAGAATTTGACATCTGGTGGAACACCTGAGAATATTATCACACAGATACAAAAGATGTTCAGAATACACTCCACCATCTAGGATGCTTATTCAGGTCACACAGGATATTATGATCACTATTAAAGATCCAAGACGATATCAGCAACTTGCGATGGAGTGTCAACAATATTTCAAATTCTTTACTAAATACAAAATGAGTACACTGAGCCAAAAAAATTCCACTAGGATAGGAGAGAACAGCGTCACCAGTGTGGATAACAAAATGTTAAACATGGGGATCATAAATTTTGGAGAATAACTTTCTACTTTGATTAATATGCAACCTGTAGCATGAGTAGAAAAATCTAGCAAAACATTATGGTCGCTAGTACTAACCTGGTTAAGTATTTTTAATGTGCATCTATGAGTTGTACTAAAGAATTTTGATTTTACCAAAAAATTTAATTGCAGTCAGAATTTGTAACTAAAAGAGAGAACAGAGAGACAGGTAGAACATAAGTGTTTCCTCGGTTAGGAGTCCAGCAAGAGAAAGAGAGTAAGAGCTTAATTGCAGTCACAATTTGAAACTTGATTAGAAAACAGAAACGTTACCTCTGTTGGGAGACCTAGACTAACATACGGAACCATTCAGACAAGCATTAAGACTAATAATGACGATTTGATCCAGGAATCTATAATGCTTCATGATTTTAGCAGAGATTCAAAGAACCAACCAACATATGTGTCTTTGAGAAAATAACCTTCAGGCAAAGGAATGAAGGTTCCTATACCTCGAACATTGCATCAACTTTTCCGCTTTTAGCACAACTTGATATTAAAGTTGTGTAAAGTTTGCAATCAGCCATCATACCGCTCTCTTGTACCAATTTCAAAACTCTCCGAGCTCCTACATAAGTAACAACTCAACATCTAGGAAATAGAAAATTAACAAGAGCAAGATTTGATATTGGATAAAAATATCACCTTCTATGTCCTGGGAGCTTGCGCAGACAGACATTAACATATTGAATGTGCTCAAGGTTGGATTTGGAATCAACTTGGTAAAGCGAAATGCTTCCTTGACAGCCCTTTGTTTCTTGCAGGCTCTAAAGAAACTCGCATGATATATCTGACATGTGAAATAGGAAAATAAAGATCAGTGAATAATTTCTGGTATTCATGGTGAAGCAACACTAAGATTTCATCATTGTTCAGGAAAAAAACCATACCTTGTCCGTGTCCAATAGATCCCTTTGCTCCAAATCTTCGAGCAAGCTTACGCAATCCTTTAGCCTATTATATATGAATATTACACTCTCAAAATCAAACAATCTAGTAACTTCTCATTGGTACTAAAACTTGCCAAAAAAGAATTAGCCGTGACAGCAGAGGAAGTAAAGGACAGCCAAGATTCACAGCAGGGAATACTTATTACCTTCCCTCTTTAAGTAAACGGTTGTAAGTATCATTTGTTTCTGGAGAACAACCATTAGTATTATGTAGCTCAAAATTTCGAGCAGTGAACTGGGACATGCTTTCATCAGTTTGGTGAACCACATGCTTCCCATCGTCAGGAAATTTCCAATCTCTTCTAACTTCTTTCCTCGTATGGGATACACCACCATTACCGTGTGCTACAAGTTTTTCTTCTTGAACCTCACCTGAAACGGAAACGAACTTTAAGGAACCATTGTAATGGATTGGCACTGCAAGCTTCTCAGAAACGAAACATAAGATTGTGTAAAATTTTAGTAAGTACCACAATGTCAACGTACCAGTAGCCAGACCAGAACTATGTCCTGAGAAGTGAGTATCAATTATTCCGTTGTTCTTGTGGTCCAACAATAAACTATCAGTTGCAGAAGTGACAGTAGGAGAGACTGCTTTGAGACTTGTCAACCTGGAAGACTTAGCTGATGAATGATTAGACCCATAAAATGTGTGAATCTCCTCTCTCTGAGTCTCCGTGAAGATGCTGTATTCAAGAGGCTTCCGGAGCAAACCATTGTACTCATACTTGAGAGAACGTGTATCATCTACCACATGTGGAGAAGCAGTCGTATGAATTCCCACCACTGCCTGTGAAAAATCATAGTCCATACCCTTATGCTCTTCGCTGTCTTCAAATTGTTTTTCAAGTGTTTTTGCTTCCAAGGTAGCTGATTCCAAAGCAACAGACCCATTAAGCATAGAAGATGATAGGGATTCATCAATTAAAGTATGTTCCTTGACAACTGTGCCGACACTGGCAACAGCAAACTGAGAAACCTCAGCTGCCATATTCATTTGTTTGGCCAAAAACGAATCATGCTCCATCACAGCAGTTTCCTGGATTAGATGAGCTTCCTCTTTATCCTCCTTCTTTCTAAAACCTCCATTTATTTCCACAGAATTTTCTTTAAGAATATACACGCCATCTAAGTGTTGACTTTCCTGCTGACTCTCAGAACTGATTTTTTCGCCATGAAGCGTTGCAGGGGATGCTGAAACCTGAAAAATTTATCTATTCAGATTCAGACTCCTAATCGAATTTTGTATAAGAAAATCAACTTTTTGGTATTTCCCATTTTGTATGAACCAGCAACTAAGATTAATAGCCTCGCGAATTATGTACTCTTAAGTACACAATAAAACCTAAAATTGGCTAAAACAAGCAAAATTGGTAGCTCAGAAGTTCAATTACCTTTTCGGATGATTTCTTCTTTCTGAAAGTATTATGACAGTAAGCGAAAGCAATGGCAGAAAAGGCAGTGACAGCCACAACAACAAGAATCAAACCAGAATCAAGAGAAGCTCTAACGATTAAACGAGGCGATCGAATTGAAATACGACTAGATTTTCGTTTTCCGGCGCGAGTGTGAAGATGAGGAGGACGAAGACTATGGCAACAGCCGAGAAAATCACGGCGGATAGACCGGAGACTAGAGGCCGGAAGAATCACCGGAGAGTAAGAAGTTAAGGTAAGATATTTTGACGATCTGGTGGAGATGAAGGTGGAGGTAACCTCCATTGGAGAGAGAGATGATGATGATGATGATGATGATGAGGATAAAGCAGAAGAGAAGAAGTGAGGATATGAAATAACCAACGACTCGCTTTGGATTTTGGACCAGTTGCTTACGTGGCATAAACGGCCGTCAAGTTGTCAACGTTTTTTATTTCGGTTCTTTAATTCAAAAAGTGTGATTCGAATTTTATTTGTTGGGCCTGGGTCCTGGTCTTGATCCGGATATACTTCGGGTCGGATCCGGTCTTTTTTCCCTCTTTTTTTCCATACCAATCTTGAAAATTTGATCTCAACGAATCGCCATTGCTGCTCACGGCGACGGATATGGAATATGTTATGGGTAAAGGAGAGAGGCGACCGATTACTACCATCGTCTTCGTCTTCGGTACTATTTTTTTTTTCATTCTCTCCTCTATTGATGATTTTTCGATTGTGATTTTGTTTTCTAATGGCTGTGTATTTACAGCTATGCAAAAGGAAGCTCAGCCTCTGATAAATAGATTACTGCTCGTTAAAGAAGTTAATTCGCCGTGAGTTCTTTTATCTCTTTCACTTTTTGAATTTGATTCGAAATCAAATGTGATTGCTTTCTTGTTTACTGTTTCCATTCTGATTTTGTTGGAAATGATAAAAATTGGATTTTTTAGGTTTCCAAAAGAGGTGGCTTGGGTTCTGTTTAATGGAAGGTATAAAGACTTGGACATCAATATAGTGTGTCCAGGAAAGGATTCAACTCTCGGTATGTATTAATGCAGTTGCTTTGATTTTTTCCATTGTTTTTTCTTTTCAGCCTTTGTGTGATTGTTAAGTGAGTCAATGTTGTAGGATGTTTTGTGGAGTTGCTGATGTTATTTCTAATGGTCACTCTTACTAAATCTGAATGTCAATTGACTCAATTCTTTTCAGGTGTTGAAAGTGTAGGCACGGTTCCTGCATCTCTTGTAACTTATGCTTCTATTCAAGCACTTCAGCCCGACCTAATCATTAGTGCAGGAACCGCTGGTGGGTTTAAGGTATAGACATTACAACAGCTACATTGTCGTCTCATGCCTTATATGTGTCAGAAAGAATAAACACCATCCTCATGTTTTAATGTATTTTTAGGCCAAAGGGGCCGGTATTGGCCATGTTTATATCGTCTCCACTGTTGCTTTCCATGACAGAAGAATACCTGTTCCTGTAAGTGCTCTTTTGTATTGTTTATGTATCAGTAAGTTTCGCCTTTTCCTAAACAATTTCTCTGGACTCTCTGCAGGTTCTTGATCTATATGGTGTTGGTATGCGGAATGCCTTCCCCACACCCAACCTTATAAAGGAGCTGAAACTAAAGGTATACTTTTCTGAGTTCACCATTTGATTCTCATGCAAGATTTTGATTATTTCTTGATCTGTTTCGCATATGTACAAGTGCCATAGGTGGTAGATTTTTTTTTATTTGGCTGTGGTGTTGCCAGGTAGGAAGATTATCTACTGGCGATTCTATGGATATGTCTCCACATGACAAAGAATCCATCATAGCAAATGATGCTACAGTGAAAGATATGGAGGTAGACAATTCACAAGTTTCATGTGTTTATGAACGTTGGCTCCAATCTATGTGTTTGTCTTTGTGTCTTAATCAGTTACTGCTGCTTATTCTCGGTATCCTGGCATTTCAGGGAGCAGCTGTGGCCTATGTGGCTGATATCTTTAAGGTCCCTACGATCCTAATAAAAGGTGTGACTGATATTGTAGATGGCAATAAACCAACTTCACAAGAATTTTTGGAGAACTTAGCTGCAGTCACTGCTAAAATTGATGACTCAGTTACCAAAGTGATTGACTTCATCAGTGGGAAGTGTCTCTCAGACCTCTGAAGTCACACTCTGACCTGCTAGTTACCGATAAGGTCCACAAATGTGATTGGGAGAAGAATGGATACAAAGATTCAAGCAAAGGGTATAGGCAAATTAGGCTACAGGTTGGAGCAGAAATCTCATTTGAGCTCTTTGCTTTTCCTTATTTGTACTTCTATTTTTTGCTGTCGTTCATATGAATGATCCATGTTATATGTAGAAACTCAGCAAATTTTGTTACCCAAGAACATAATCAGTAAAGTCAACCAAACACTTTCATATTTATGAGACCAGTATTGGAGTTCTTTGTTAAACATGCTCAAAATAGCATGAAGCTTTGGTTAGTTCCTCTGTTCATTCTTTTTAAGTGTAAATTTTTGTAGAACTGCTACTATAACACACACTTGTCTTGGCTAGAAACAAATATCTTTTAATTAGGCCCAAAGACTATGTATCAAGATAAAGTTCTCAAAGAACTGGAGTTGGGTTTTAGAAAGAGGCAATGCAATAAACATGAAGCTCCTGAATCTCACACCTAATCTTCACCAAATACCAACTAGACAGAAACACCTCACGAAATGCAGGACAGAAACTGCAAAAGATGCAGTGTATATATATGCCTTCACTTTGACCCTTTTTAACAGACCCAATATTGAGTCTTTGAGAAGAGAAAATAGATAGAAAATGGGAAGCATCGATACCACAGAATTGGGTTCAGAGAAGAAACCAAACGCGGGAAAAGCGACAATTCTTGCTTTCGGAAAAGCCTTTCCTCATCAGCTAGTGATGCAAGAATACTTAGTCGATGGCTACTTCAAAACCACCAACTGTGATGACCCTGAACTCAAACAGAAGCTTACACGTCTCTGTAATGTCTTCTTCACTTTCAGCTTTGTTTCTTTTAACTTTCTATCTCATTTTGTGAGCTTCTGAGAACTCAGGTTGTTTGACTGTTTCGTTTATGATATAGGCAAGACAACGACAGTGAAGACGAGGTATGTTGTGATGTCGGAGGAGATACTCAGGAAGTATCCAGAACTTGCTATTGAAGGAGGATCCACAGTGAAGCAGCGACTCGACATCTGCAACGACGCTGTAACCGAAATGGCAGTTGAAGCTTCTAGAGCCTGCATCAAGAACTGGGGGCGTTCTATTTCGGACATAACTCACCTTGTCTATGTCTCCTCAAGCGAAGCTCGTCTTCCTGGTGGCGACTTGTACTTGGCCAAGGGGCTTGGACTCAGTCCCGAGACACACCGTGTTTTGCTCTACTTCGTTGGCTGTTCTGGTGGCGTTGCTGGGCTCCGTGTAGCTAAAGACATAGCCGAGAACAATCCAGGCAGTAGAGTTTTGCTTGCCACGTCTGAGACGACCATCATTGGGTTCAAACCCCCGAGTGCGGATAGACCGTATGATCTTGTTGGGGTCGCCTTGTTTGGTGATGGAGCCGGAGCTATGATCATCGGATCCGATCCAGATCCGATTTGCGAGAAGCCACTATTTGAGCTTCACACTGCAATACAAAATTTCTTGCCAGGTAAAACCACACAAGATTTTTGCATCCAATTATGCCTATTATAACTTAAGACAATGTTTTTGGATAAACTTGGATTGCATTTTCATGGTGCAGACACGGAGAAGATTATAGATGGGAGACTAACGGAGGAAGGGATAAACTTCAAGCTATCGAGAGAGCTTCCACAGATAATAGAAGACAACGTGGAGAATTTCTGCAAGAAGCTAATAGGAAAAGCAGGACTGGCTCATAAAGACTATAACCAGATGTTCTGGGCGGTTCATCCAGGTGGACCAGCCATCTTGAACCGAATGGAGAAGCGGCTTAACCTGTCGCCTGAGAAGCTGAGTCCAAGCAGAAGAGCTCTCATGGACTATGGCAACGCCAGTAGTAATTCGATCGTTTATGTGTTGGAGTATATGTTGGAGGAGAGCAAGAAAGCGAGGAACATGAACGAGGGAGAAAATGAGTGGGGTCTGATTCTGGCTTTTGGACCTGGTGTTACATTTGAAGGCATCGTTGCTCGGAACCTTGATGTCTGATCTAAAAAAGAGTTATGGGGGTTTTGGTTTCTAGTTTTTACCTTGCAGATCAAGAAAGAATCCCCTTTTGCTCTATAGACATTTCGACAGATAGAGAAATGCATAGAATAATAAGATATGAAGCTAAACAGACGAAATCTTTTTATGATGCTTAAATCTTTCATATTGTCTAAAAATATTTCACAAAGCAAACAACGTAAAATGTGCAATTAAAAAACGAAGAAAGAGTCGTCGTTATCAGCATTTTAAACCAGGAATTTCATGAAGTTTCTTCTTAGCTCATCTCTTTTTCTAATGTTGCCTCAATGACAATATCAAACTTCAACAAGTCCAGGAGTTGGATCTTCTCATAACGGGTTTCATCTGTTTGTCTTCCTCGAGAGCAACCATACCAACATGTGACGGATCTTCCAGCATCATCTTGGCTACTAAGTAACCGGCGATTGACCAAGTCTGGTTTTTACGTGACTGTTTCCCCACGTATCTCCCTAGCTTTCCATCATAGTACTCAGGCCAATGATCCTTGTGAAGCCTAGCCTCTGCTACTTCAATTGCTCGTCTTGCTATTTGAGGTCGACCAGTTTGGATACAAGCAGCCGTCAAAAGCCATAGCAGCACTGTTTCCAGTAAACATTATTACATCAATAAGGGTCAGATTAGCCTTTAACTAATATTAAGATATCACAGATGATGGCTTTCTTTTCATACAGTAGAACCAAATGAACACTGGAATAAATTAAATGTGAAGGAGGAGAAGAAAATTTACCTGGCCAGGATCCTCCATTGTGGTAGCTCCACCGAGTGTTTTTGGGGTCACAACCTGTTACTATTCTCCATTCATGGCTTTCTATTGCCGGATAACAAACTTTCAGTGGCATTTCTCCAACCAACTCTTCCCAGCGTGATTCTATGAGATCCATAATTGCAGTTGACTGTTCAGGAGTAGCCAGGGAAGACAATATTGCTATACAATTACCCAAGGCAAACCAACGGAAATCCATTCTTGCAGGGCTAACATTGCCGATAAAAAACCCTCCATGAGGTGGCATAAAGTCGAAAACCCATTCTGGAAGAGAATCAGGGATTACGTTGAACTTGTTGACAGCAGTGTGAGAGTATTCCTCTGTCTTATATCGGTAAATGTCATTAAGCTGCTTCAAGTCTAGCCAAAAGTAGCTCCTCATGTGGTAGCTCAATGCATGAAGTCGCTTCACTATCTGTTCCACCATTTCTTTACCTTCTCCGTCTTGTTTAAGCAGGAGCAAGGCACATCTTAAGGCCATAAAGAAAAGGGTTTGAATCTCTATTGGGTAACCATAAACTCCCTAAAACACAGAAAACACAAGATTAATATGGAAAACTAATGAAACAGCTAGCTCCAACTGTCTCCTTATAGAAAGAAACACTAGAAACAACTAATAACGAAAATTTGCTGCTCACCATCCTGCGATCAATCATACAGCAACCATCAGCACATAAGAGAGTGGGAAAGGTATCAAATCCCTCAGACAAACACAGGCTTAGTATCAGCCGTATACCCTTCTGGCATTCAGGCATGTCAGCAAGAGAAGAGTCTCCCGTAGACTTTGTATAGGCTCTGAGAAGTATAATCCACCAGAATCCGGAATCAACTGGTGCTACTCTTCCAATTGCACTCTCTCCAAAATCAGCTATCAGAGTTTCATGGTTTCTAACAGGATCATGGAAAACTTTGAAGCTAGCAGGCATTACTCCCTCACCAAGCTGGAATCTATCAATCTTTTTCTCCCAAGATTGAAGACGAAGAGTCTTCAAAAGAAAGTTTTTGACTATATCTGGCTCTCCATTCATCAGAAATGCTAAAGCACTTGGTACAAAATCTCTCACGAACACCTAAAGGATAAAGTCAGGCAGATACCAGATCAACCAACACAGGCTACAATAGAATAAAACGTCGTTAGTCAGAAGTTTTCTGCAAATATTAAGATTCTTTACCTGATCATAGTTGAGTTTTTCTTCAGAATTATCCACTGCAGCAATAGTCCCAACAGGTTGTCCACGAAAGTATACCATCGAGCGCCTCAAAGCATCCCAGGCCTCACCGACCATTGGATGAGTCTCAAATCCATGCAGTGACCTAGGAGTGTTGTATCCAGACCTCCTACCCACACTTGGTGAAATCACATAATCCGCTTGATCATGGAGCCGACAAGCACTATCCACATTTCTAAGTTGAGGTGAGCCAGATAATTCAGTAAGAGACCTTTCATCAAGTGATCTCAGTCTATCAATATTCAACGGCCTTGGCTTCTCTAGCAACTTTGAAAAATCAATGTCATCAATATCATCCAGTGTATGTGAAGAATCAGCATTCTTGACATTCCCATTCTCAGCCACATCAACAGTCAGATTAAAACTCGACATTGCTCCAGATTGATTCAAATATTAGCCAACAGTCCAATTATCATTCCCTGCATTTCCACAAATTGATCAGATCCACTTTCTCGCAAAAAAGGTACAGTGAATAGCAAATTTTCAATAATTCACCCAGAAATTGGGGGAAAACAACGCACAACAATGACATGATCAAACGTGTAACAGGTTAAACACAAACAAGAATCGGCATCTTCAGTTGAAACGCAATCAAACCTTCTATGGAGACTGTTCTATACAACGGGAGAAACCAGATAAATCAGAACGCAGGCAAACACAAACAACACATAAACTTCACGAATAACAGCAACTTCGAACAGAAATCGAACGATTTAAGCATGAAAAACGTCGGATTCCTGTAATCTCAAAGCACAAGAAAGCAAACCCAAGAGATTTCGACTCGGTTTTAACGAAATCACCCACAAAACAGATCGAAAACGAAACTCTCGTCAAGCTAAAGCACGTAGAGATCCGGGAAAAAAACGAAGCAGGAAAAAACTTCATGAACCGTAAATGTTCATAGCCACAGCAAGACGTAGACAGATCACGCACGAACCTGAATCAAGCGTCGAAAGAAGAAGAAGACGACGACGAAAACGAAACGAAACGAGCTTCGTTCTCTGCTGCTATGCCTCTTTCTCTGCTCTCGGTATCTTGTAACAGAGAGGCGAGAAGTATCAGTAGTCGATACAAGTAATTAAACGAGAGAGAGAGACGAAACGGCCAAAGGTAGACGTATCAGCTATTCAACTAAGGAAGATGTGGGTCCACGTGTACGGACAAGATGTGACTGTGACGGGAAGATGAAGACGAGCCCAGTAACTCTAGCGATCGGGAAGGTGAAGGTAACCCTTTTAAGAGCCATGCATATGATATGATTGCACGGAGGTTGTTGCTTTTTTAGTTTCAGCACTATTTTATTTTAAATGTTTTTCGATTTATACGTTAATATTTTAGTGACGTGAGAGAATGTCTTTGCAAATTGCAGTGGGTAAGATGTTTGGTTGTCCACGTGTACGGTGGCAGAGGATCTCGTGCTCTGCGGATGCAGCTGACTAATTGTTGGTTTCTGAATTTCAACTTATTATATTTCCAATTGAGTAGGGCTTGTTTGTAATTTGAATCATACATACTTCTTATCGTTCTTGTTGATATAGTTTACAACGTGTGAGAACTCAGAACGAATATTACTAGCCACCGAAAAGAAATATATACAATTAACGTTGTCTATTAGACAACTCCAAAAGTTTCTTTGCGATGCTTTGATTTGATCTAACTTTTGGATTTTAGAGGCATTCTATTTTTTTGTTCGATTATTCTAATGTAGGCAGTAGTGTGATAATAGCACATAAAATATGATGAAGAATTGGGTCTTCTGTAAAGATTCACATTATTGTGTGACTTGAAAATAATCAAATCATTTTGGCAAACAAAAAGAAAGTGGTCTAATCTACTCAGAAGTGAAACTTTACTAATCTCACCAAAAGTCCCTTCCGCATTATTAGTTTCATACTTTCATTCATCAAATACATATTTTTGTCAACTACACATTGTATTTTCAAAACTATAAGTGGTCGCAACAAACGATTGCACTTAAGAAAAAAAAAATTGGTGATGTGAAAGAAGAACAACAAAAAATGTAAGTGCATAATGGATATAATATATATTTCGCATGAAAGAAAAATTAAATAGTAACTACTGAAAGTGCAAAATTGATAAAATAAATTTTAAAAAATACAATCATAACAAAAATTAAAACGTTTTTAAGAAAAAGAATCAATACAATAAGAAATTGGGCTTTTTGCTTTTGAAGCCGGCCCACCCATAAACTTCAACGCCGTCATTCGGTCGGTCCATCTAAAAAGAAGTATTTATGAGAAGCCTCGGATCCACGCGACTTAAACCCTAGTCAGATTCGAATTAACCACGGTTAAGCTTTATCCTTTCATCGCCCTACACGTGTCCTCTATCAACGGTCACTAACATAATTTACTGTTTGAGATTCACCGCTTAGAAATTAAATCCTCTCTCTATAAGAAGCTATCCAAAAAAACCCTAATTAGCATCTTCACTTGACAATCTTCTTCTTCTTCGATTTCTCAGCTAAATCTCCCAAAAATGGTTAACCCTAGAGTTTACTTCGACATGTCCCTCGGCGGTATACCCGCAGGTCGGATCGTGATGGAGCTTTTCGCTGATACGACACCGAACACGGCTGAGAATTTCCGAGCTCTGTGTACCGGCGAGAAAGGAGTCGGAAAGATGGGTAAGCCCCTTCACTTCAAGGGATCAGTCTTCCACCGTGTGATTCCTGGATTCATGTGTCAGGGAGGTGATTTCACCGTCGGGAATGGAACCGGTGGTGAATCGATCTACGGAGCTGAGTTCAAGGACGAGAACTTCATTAAGAAGCACACCGGAGCTGGGATTCTGTCCATGGCTAACTCTGGACCTAACACTAACGGATCTCAGTTCTTCATCTGTACCGAGGAGACCTCGTGGCTAGATGGGAAGCACGTTGTGTTTGGACGAGTCGTTGAAGGCATGGATGTGGTGAGAGCCGTTGAGAAAGTTGGATCTGATTCTGGGAGGACTTCGAAGCGCGTGGTCGTTGCTGATTGTGGTCAGCTTTGAGTAGATCTGACCTTGAGACCTTGAGCTTATGAATATATGGGTTTTTGCTTTTGGTTGTTTTAATGGATGATTCTATTTAGGGTTTGATTTTTCTGATTTGGAATCGTTTCGAGTCTGTTAAAACCCTTTTGTGTCTGGGTTTTGAAATAATTATGAGCCTTTACCATATTGCTTGCTGCTATGTGTTTACCATATTGCTTGGCTTTTTTCCCAGAATAATTCTGATTCTGCAACTTCACCTATATTGGCATTGCGAAATTTGGTAGAAAAAGATATAGAGATATGCGAATCATGCAAGACGACTAAAAAGAAAGCAATTTTCATACTTGTATGACTTGTTATAATCATGTAGCGCATAGTACACACAAAAATTCTAACAAAGACCATATACTAGTTGTTTTATATATAATCAAACATGGATTAATGAAAATAAATTAATAGTTAGAGCTTATCTTGGGCGACGATGTTATCAATCTCAAAGAGAAGCAATCGTGATCTTGGCGCTGACCATTTCTCTTACTCTTTCTCTAGCCATGGTTGCTCTGCGTTTCATCTTCTCCTCATCTCTTCTTATTCTTCTTCTTCTTCCTCAAACTCTTCTTATTTCATTCGGATCAGCCTCTCAGATTAGGCTTACCTCAACGTTCTCGATCCAAGAAGCCACCATTGAAGACATCAGACTTGCTTTCAAGGAAAAACGACTAACATCAAAGCAACTCGTGGAGTTGTATCTCGAAGCAATCTCCAAACTCAATTCAATACTCCACGCAGTCATAGAGACGAACCCAGATGCGTTGATCCAAGCAGAGATCGCAGACAGAGAACGAGACCTCAAAGACGTCACTAAGCTTCCTATGTTGCACGGTGTTCCTGTTCTGCTCAAGGACTCCATATCCACCAAGGACAAGCTTAACACCACGGCTGGTTCCTTGGCTTTGCTTGGTTCAGTCGTGGCTCGAGAGGCGGGTGTTGTTAAGAGACTCAGAGAATCTGGTGCTGTGATCTTGGGCAAAGCAAGTTTAAGTGAATGGGCTCATTTTCGATCTTTGTCAATCCCTGATGGTTGGAGTGCACGTGGCCTCCAAGGAAAGGTCAATTTCTTCATTTCACAAATCAAAATTTGGTAACTTCACCAAAAATCTTGCAAAACGTTTCAGCAAATCTCTAAATGCTGCAGAATCCATATGTATTATCAGCAAATCCGTCTGGATCAAGTAGTGGATCAGCTATATCTGTGGCAGCTAATCTTGTGGCTGTGTCACTAGGGACTGAAACTGATGGTTCCATTCTTTCTCCGGCGAGTCGTAACTCCGTGGTCGGGATTAAACCGAGTGTTGGACTCACGAGCCGAGCCGGGGTGGTTCCTATCTCTTTGAGACAGGACAGTATTGGGTGAGACTAATATAAGAGCACCAACAACTATTAACTATTTAGTTGTTGTACCATTTTGACAAGTGTTTTTCCTATGTTTTGCAATGTTAGGCCGATTTGTAGGACAGTTTCGGATGCTGTTCATCTCCTTGATGTTATTGTGGGTTATGATCCATTGGACGTGGCCACGAAGACTGCTTCCGAGTTCATACCTAAAGGCGGTTACAAGCAGTTTCTGAGAGCTAGTGGTCTCAAGGGTAAGAGATTAGGGATTGTGATGAAGCATTCTTCTCACCTTGATCATCATATCAAAACATTAAGGTAATATTTGTTATAAGTTGATTCGATCAATCAAATCAATTGAGAACAACATATCTGTATCATAGCTCTGTTTTACTTGGATGAAGACGAGAAGGCGCGATTATCATTGACAATCTAACGATTCCAAACACACAAGTCATTGTGGACGGGACTAAAAGTGGTGAAGAGACAGCACTATTGGCTGAGTTCAAGATAGAACTCAATGCATATCTTAAAGAGCTACTGAAATCACCAGTCCGATCCTTAGCAGATGTTATTGCCTACAACGAGGAATTCGCTGAACAGGTAAGTGAAATTTTTTACGAATTAGCATTTTTCTCCTGTGTCTGACCAAATGTGATCATTGGACTGAAAAAATACAGGAAAAAGTGGAAAAATGGGGGCAAGAGGTGTTCCTTGCAGCAGAAGCCACCAATGGAATGGGTGAGAGAGAGGAGCATTGCAGAAAATGGAAGAACTTTCGAGGAATGGAATCGAAAAGCTAATGAAAGAGAACAAGTTAGATGCAATAGTGACATTTGGTTCAAGGTTGAGCTCTGTTTTCGCCATTGGAGGGTATCCAGGAATCAATGTCCCTGCAGGATATGATAGTGAAGGAGTTCCATTTGGGATTAGCTTTGGAGGATTGAGATTCACAGAGCCAAAGCTTATTGAGATTGCTTATGCCTTCGAACAAGCAACTCTCATTAGGAAGCCACCCAAGTTCGAAGCTTAAGTCAACAAAGTTGGTGGTTTGGAAAAGCATATCTTTGTAATGTTACATTTGTTTGGAGACTGGAAATACATATATGAATGACTTTGTCACAACATACAAGATTGATCGATATTTTTGCCCCTCTGATGAAGTTTAAAGCTCAAACACTAAGCTTAGGGCAGAAATCTGAATTTACAAAAGGAGCTGAAAACTCATCAAAACAAGCCATCCTGATACGCTCTGGCGTCGCTGGACTCTCCAGAGAGAACCAGTCGGTGAGACCCACCTCGGTTCTAGCCGCTTTGATCGCTTCCTTTATCGCAAAGACCGATGATGCAAGAAAGAACGGTGGCTCACCCACTGCTTTAGATGAATGTATTGCCTTTGTATTCGGATTCCCCTGATTAAACAAAGTATAATGTCAGGTTCCGATTCAAATGTATTGCTACCAATTTAAAGCATGTTCTTATAGTATCATACCTTGAGAAGAGAAACATTGAGTTGGAACGGCATGTCGTTAATGGAAGGTATTTTGTAGTTTCCAGGTCCGCAAGTGAGTAAACTTCCCGGTTTAATCCATTTATGAGCTGCATCTCCTCATTTGAGTTCTTCTAAAGCTACCCAACCCAGACCTTGTGCAAACGCTCCTTCTATCTGCAAATAGTGATTTCAGATACAACACTCATTTTTAAAGATTGCAAGAAAGCATAGGAGGTTGATAGAAGAACACGCACTTGTCCAACATCAATGGCTGGGTTAAGAGAATATCCGAGGTCCAACATTATATCAGCTGCTCTTGTGTGACAATCACCAGTTAATGTATCTATCTCAACTTCAGCAAAGGCAGCTCCGTATGTGTAATATCTAAATGCGTTCCCTTTTCCAGATATCCAGTCAAATCCAAGTTCAGGAACAATGTGAAAACCGTGCGCCGATAGGTCTATCCTTTGAAAGTAGCAGGCACTTACTAGCTACATACACTCAGAGTAAAGGAGATTTTTTCATCAATATAGGCATCAAACTCTTCTGAGTTTATATCAAAATGCAAGAGAGAAAGAAAACCTCAGCGAATGAGTTGAAATTGTGCTTTGATGCAACAGGCTCCATTCTTGCTATAATCTGCTCACAAGCGTCTAAAACTGCAGCACCATACATATCGGAGCTCGCAGAAGCAGCAGTTGGTGACGCATTTGGAACCTAATAAGAGACCATCAAAATGATAAGAGAGTAAGAACAGTTGTCTGATTATGTCTTGGCCCAAAGTGTGCTCTTTGTAACAGTCTAACAGAGTAAAATGTACCTTGTCAGTGCTTGTCTCTGACACAAAAACTGAGCTAAGCGGAATGTTAAAGGCAGATGCAGCAACTTGAGCGACCTTTGTATGCAATCCTTGACCCATCTCCACACCTCCATGAGTCACCAAAACAGTCCCGTCGGTATAAACATGAACAAGAGCCCCAGCCTGTAACCGCCACATAATGTATTAAAAAAAAAAAGAATAAGTATCTCCAAATCCAGATTCTAGCTTTGCAAGTAATGGTAGTGCAACGGTTAAATTTCCATAGCAGATTTTATCTTATTGTTTTCAGTTCCTCACAGATAACAAAATTTGAGAGAAAAGGGATCCATTTCAAACAAAGATAAACCTGATTCATGAACTTAGTGGTAAATGATATGGCCAAATTTTGTGGGAACCATAGCTACACCACGCTTTTTCCACCGATTATGACTATTAAACTCGTCAGCTTCTCTACGAGCCTTTAAGAAGTTGCAGGATACTTTCAGCTCTTTCCAGAGCTGATGCAATGTCCAGTGCTGAAGAGACTGAGAGTAATGTGTGATCGATCCTTCCACTTGAAAGTTCATCTCCTAAAGTAAAGTAAATACACCAGAAAACATCAAAAGTATGAACAAAAAAGGACAATGTTTAGAAAATATTCAACTCACCTTGATTTCTTCAGGGCTTTTATCAAGCTCAGCTGCGATTCTCTGAATCCAGTTTTCAGTTATAAGCATACCTTGGGGTCCTCCAAACCCTTGGAAAGCAGTGTTGCTGGGAAAATTAGTAAAGCAAACGCTCCCTACGATCCTCACATGTGGGATCTCATAAACGTTATCCGAGTGAATCATGGCACGTTCGAGAACAGCAAGGGAAAGATCCAAAGAGTTTCCACCATTGTTGTAGATTTCAAGGTCCAACGCCAATATTTTTCCTTCGTTTGTAAATCCAACCTGTAAATGGTAGCAAAACACAATTGAAATGAATTTTTTTAGTTTGTCTAACTGTTTCCCACTCTTTCTTCTACTTTCAACTGTTTTCAGTCATTTCCAATTAACTGTCTGTTCACAAATGGATTCCAAGGAGAAAACTGGAAATAACAGAGAAAGGTACCTTGTACTTTCCCACAAAACTATGACGATGACCAGTTATCATCATGTCCACATCTTTGTCAAGTATGAGTTTCACGGGTCGACTCAATAGGTAGGAAGGAACAGAAGCTGCAGCAGCAATGAAGGCTGATCTTGTTTCCTTACCACCAAAACCACCGCCAATTCGTTTGGTTTTGCATACCACTTTAGACATTGGAAGACCGAGAACATGAGAAACATATTTCTGGTGCTTTTGAGGAGCCTGCATATAAGTTACAACCACCAATATTTGCTTAAGTAGCGACAACATTATAATTTAATATCTTAAACTAGCTGATGCCTAATGGTTTTCTTTTACAGAGAGCTTATGGTCATGTACTAGAAAGCATGAATCAAAGTGAATTCCACTCAGTGAAGTATATGGCAGTACGCTATTCTAAATTATGTAAATACTTACCTGTGTGGATGAAATCATATGAACTTCATTGCCTCCATCTATTGTCCAAACCAAACTACCATTAGGTTCCAAGTAAAAGTGTTCCTGACTACCGATTTGAACCTCTCCCTCTATTATCCTGTCACACTGACCAGATTGAAAACATAGATCTACATCCCCTTTTCTCAGCCTTTTTTCTGTGTTCGGATGGAAACTTTTAGCATTAATAGCCTCCTTGATTGATAATATTGCTGGTAGTTCCTCATACCTAACGTCAACTTTTCCTGCTGCAGTTTTTGCATTTTCATGTGTATCAGCGACAACCACACCAATGACCTGAAGTACCAAATGTGATTTAATGAATTATTGGGAAGGAAAGATATACAAAATACAGTTTATAACCTCTCCCTCTATAACAAATTCTTGCTCGTTTGCTTTCTGGTGATAAAAAGTATGTACTAAAACAGTTTTGCCCGTAACATTTCTTCTAAGACTCAGAGAAGCTATAGGTTCCCAATTGAGTCTCCATGGAAAAGCTAAGAAAAAATGAGAAAATTTAGGTTTCATATTTTCTTACTTGTCCCACACATGTGACCACATCCGTAGCAAATAATTCTTCGTCGGCAACAATTGGCCCAATCATATTATCGCCAGGAATATCTTTGGCAAGAAACAGACCAACAAAACCAGGTGAAGATTTGGCTGTCGAATCATCAATTGAAAGGATGTGGGCATGTGGCACTTTGCTTAGCACTAAGGCAGCATGCAAGGTATTAGGAGGCAGTGGGGTATCATCAGTATATTCCGCTTCCCCTGTGACCTACATGAAAATACAAGAGTGTTGAGATAAACCGGTAAACTCTTCTCTACTCACCAAACTATGAAACATTACACCAAACGAGACCTTGATTAGCTAGAGATTCTCAACTATCGACAACAAAACCACCCCAAAACCAACAATATATCCAGACGTCGATTTATCAATTAACCAAGCTTGAAGATATTTTGGAGACAGGTATGTAGTTAAGATTATGGAGTTGATAATAGTGAAGTTTGGGGTTAAGAAAAAGAGACCATAAGCTATATGTAAAGAAATCAAAATTTAAGAAGCCCTTGTGTAAATTCCACAATCATGTTAATAGATATTTTCAGGAGGTCACAAATCACAGCAAAACTTTGATCTAGAAGGTAAAACAATGTGCATGGGAATGGGAAATGGCAATTGACCTAAAAAAACAAAATCTTCATGCATATTACTTTCACCTTCTCCTCTACTTAACCTTCCAACGCTTTAACTGACCTATACAGAAGTCTACAAGAGCTTTATAAGGAACCCAGAAAATTAACTCAACTAGATGCTAACTCAACGTCTAAGTTGTTTACGACATACACTTGCTGAACAATTTCTCTACACTCAAGTAACTTCTCTATTTTATTCTTAGAAAACATCGATCAACAAAAGACTTACATAGAGCAAATTAAAATAAGTGCACCACTTAAATTGAAGTGGCTAAGAAAACCGCCAGTATGAGAATCAAAGAGGAGGAACAATTTGAGTACAGTGGATTGACCAACAAACCTGCATTCTCGCCAAAAGATGGACCTCTGGCGAGCCAACTGATGTTCCCTGTTTTACTGTTTCATAGTCTTGTTTTCCAATTCTTGATAACCGAGGAACAGGTCGCACAGCTGACATATGGGAGGGTGGGAAGGTCTCTACCGAGGGATTTACATTATGTACATGATGAGAAACCCATAAGAAAAACTTAAAGAAGAAGCTTAGGGTTAGAGATTTCCGAAACTCCACCATTCCCCCAGGAGCATCTTCCTTAATTAAGACATCGCTCTGTATGACCTTAAGCGCATCTTGCAGAAGATTTTTATTCCAATTCTTTCCAATTAAAAATTCCTCGGTCATTCTGGCACACAACGAAAGAGGAGCCACACCACCATAAGCAATTGATGCATCAGAAACGAACAATTGATCTCCCTTCTCTTCAAGAAACACACGCATTCCACCATTAACAATAGCTATATCATCATCCCTACGATGGGCCTGCTTAAATTCTTTCACATACTCTAAGGGTCTTGTCCATGGAAGGAATACCGACAACAAGATCTCGTTACTTCCCATGTCCACTTTACGATAAACAAGAAAGAAATCTTTTGCAAGTATAGACCTAACATCTCCATTGCAGTTGATTATCCGAAACTCTGCTCTTGAAGCCATCCAAAGAGGATTTAAATCAGAAATTGGACTAGCTGTACAGATGTTTCCACCAATGCAAGCAACATTTCTTATTTGTGTCCCAGCAAACCACTTCAGCTGTTCAATAAAAGCCTTGCATGCTGAAGTTTCATGTGCAGGACGTTCCTTTACAACCCTCCTGAATAATCTCAGGAGTTCAGAAAGTCTCAAAGTCGAACCAACCTCTATTCCATTGTCATTGACATTCAATGTATTGAGTTCTGGGACTTGAGAAACAGAGATTAGCACCTGATACAGTAACCTCTTCAGTCTCATTTCGATTCCCACCTCCGTATTACCTACCAGTAGTTTTGCATCAGGATAATTTGCTTTGAGCACAAGCAAGTTCTGAAGACTTACGGGTCTGTACCAGGTAAGCCCCCCCATTTCCTCTTAACTTTAAAGGAGCTAACTTCCTCAACAAAAGTTCAGGGGGGAAAATAAGCTCCTTTTCTGTATACTTAGCTCTGTCTATATCACTATAAGAGATGGACTGAAATTTATCTTCATTACTATTGGCCGCTTCATTTGCTTTTTGGATCCGCAAGAACAAGGTTTGCCAGTAGATGGGCAAATAGTTGAACCATCTTGAAGGCTGAGTGAAGATAAGCCACTGTATATAGCATCATCAGACTTTGCGAAAACCCGAAACGCATCAACAATCGGTCTATAACCAGTACAGCGACATAAATTCCCTGCAAGACATTCTTCAATCTCCTCCTCACAAGGTGAGTTTTTACTCGATCTCAACAACACATACATGGACATGATAAACCCGGGAGTACAAAACCCACATTGGGAACCATGCAAAGATGCCAATGACTCCTGAGAGAATTAGAAACACAAAACATCTTAGCAATGACATATATTCTCCAGAAATGAAAAGGACTAAAGAAGTAAAACTTACCTGAAGAGGGTGCAAGCCAAGTTGGCGATGCCCAACTCCCTCAATGGATATTACATGCATTCCTTCAACAGAATAGAGAGGAGCTAAGCAAGCGTTGACAGCATAATGCCTGCAAATAACATTTTCCGAAAGAATCAATAAGAATGGCGTATATACACCTAAGTAAAGCAGAGCCAATATATCAGAGGAAAAGATACGCACGCACAAGTCTTAGACTTTCTGTCATAACTAGAGACCATCACCGTGCAAGCCCCACAACCACCTTCGCCGCATCCCAGCTTTGTCCCGGTCAGTCCTAACTCTAAAGGAAACAAGAAACATGTTTGCAAGTTAAAAGAAGAAACTTGATGATCTTTCTAGAACATATGATTTCAGCGAGCCACTGAGTTTGTCTAAACGAATCTCGAGTATAAATCGAACTATACAAATAGTAAAAATCAATCATTTTCAAATTAAAAGACATAAGGGACCCAGTGGATCAAACATAATCTCAATTTGTAAAAAGCCATAACTCAACTCAGCTAACTGGCACATACTGTAGGAATATTCCTTTCAGTCTAAAATTATAAACTTGTTTGATGAGTAGTTAGTTGCAATCATCAGGTAGTTAGTTACGCACCTCTGAGATATTCAAGAAGCGTCATATGAGCTAAGCCATCGGGAATCACTCTTCGAACGCCATTAACGTACAGTATCGCCTCCGTAAATTCGTCCCTGATCTGCTCCTCCATCTCTCCGTCCTTTTTCAGTGAACCCATTTCTGAAATTGAAATATGTGATTGATTTCGTATTCTGCGATTGGGATCGAAGATGGCCAAGTTGATCACGCCAAGTCAAAGCTAATAAAGAAAGTATAAAAATCGTCTCTTTCTGAAAACATCCACCGAATTAACTAACATCTTCATCATCAACGATTCATCATCAAATGCAGTCAATTTCGAAATTCAGACCCAAAAAAAAAAAAATTTACTAACAAGAGTTTTTTACAAAGCCGCCAAAATATAAAGGCCCATTTAACAAAAGCCCATAAATCAAGGGCCCAAATACCCTTCTTCTTCTTCAAGCTCCTCTGCGCCGCTCTCGAGCTCGCTTCTTAGGTAAAGCGTCTTCGTAAATAATTCTTACACCAATATTGGATTCCATGGGTAAGACGAAGGTGAAACCTGTGGAGGATGTGAACCCGGAAGTGGAAGAAGTTGAGAAACTGGAAGAACAGAGAGACGACGGAGAAGATGAAGTGGAACAAACAGAGCCAGAGAAAAGTTTCGAAGAGCTAGGGCTTGACTCTCGTCTAATTCGTGCTCTAGAAAAAAATGGTATCGAGAAACCTACTCCTGTTCAAAAAATAGCCATTCCTATCATTCTGGTAATATATAAAGTCTCTTCCTTTTTTTGAAATTTCGTGGCTTGTTTAGAATCTTGTAATGTTGTTGTTTTATTGGATTGAAGTTTTGTGGGACTGATTTTATTGTCTTTTTTTTTTTTTTAGGAAGGTAAAGATGTGGTTGCTAGGGCTAAGACAGGATCAGGTAAGACCTTGGCTTATCTTCTGCCATTGCTCCAAAAGCTATTTTCAGCAGATTCTGGGAGCAAGAAGAAGCTTGCTCCTTCTGCATTTATCCTCGTTCCATCTCGAGAATTATGTCAGCAGGTATGTTGTTGAACGTTTGTTTCCATATCTTTATACTTCCATAGATTTCAAATAGCCATCAGACATTTTGGTTTGATTTGAAAATACAGGTCTTCACAGAGGTTGCTTCGCTTATCGAGTTGTGTAGGGTTCAACTGAAAGCTGTGCAGTTGACTAGTAGCATGCCTGCATCTGATATGGTTAAGTGTTGCATTTTTTCATCATGAAACCATTTAATCAGTTTTCTAGTAAAAAATTTTAATGTTTGCTTTGAAATGTTTCTATTGCAGCGTAATGCATTGGCTGGGCTGCCGGAGATTCTTGTCTGCACACCTGCTTGTATTCCAAAATGTTTTGCTGCCGGAGTTTTAGAGCCCTCAGCTATCAGTGACTCACTTGAAATTCTGGTTCTTGATGAGGTATGATATATGTTTTCCTTGGAATTTTCGTGCATCAGTTAAATAGTGGCTTTGTTAGAGGCTATTTCGTGTTTTGCGAACTCACTAGATAATTAGTAGTCACTCTTTTTTGGCATGATGTGATTTTCTTGGATGTATATGCTGTAGATACAGTATAAGCCACTTCGGTTTAAGCATATAAGTTCTTCTATAGGTTTATATAAATCATGTTTTCCTTTATATTTTGCTGTTGATATATTTCTGTTATCAGGCAGATCTATTGTTGTCATATGGATATGAAGATAATCTAAGGTCGGTAACTTCAATAATCCCAAGGAAATGCCAATGTCTGCTTATGTCTGCTACCACAAGGTAATACGTATATGGATAATAATGATTCTATTTAAATTCACATTTCTCTCTGAAGTTTGTCTTGAATGGTTGACTGAATAATATTTTTGCAAAATCCTAGTTCTGATGTCGAAAAATTGAAGAAATTGATTCTGCACAACCCGACCGTTTTGACCTTGACAGAAGATAATGACAAGGAAGAGGCAGTCCCAAGTAATGTTCAGCAGTTCTGGGTATGATTTGGTCGCTTAGTTTTGTTTAAATCAATTTTGCTGGTTATTTTTGGTTTATAAGTTCACAGTTTTGGGGTCTGAGTAATGATGATAAGTGTGTTGTCTTGTCTTTAGATTTCTTGCAGTACTCAAGATAAACTGCTTCACATTCTTGCTCTCTTGAAGCTAGAGGTTGTTCAGAAAAAAGTTTTGATATTCATTAATACAATTGACATGGGGTTCAAGTTGAAACTATTCTTGGAAAAGGTAATTTATGGAAACCTATATGAGCAGTCCAATTTATACTACCATACCTGTAGTAATAATATTGAACTAATTTTGTTTTGTTTCTGCCAGTTTGGAATCAAGTCTGCAATTTTAAATGGGGAATTGCCTCAGAATTCTCGGCTTCATATCCTTGAGGTACATCACCAAGTCATACACCTCGATTTAGTTTTCCCAAATGTAGCTGCATTTCATAGTTAATCACTGTGTGTTTGTACAGCAATTCAATGCAGGTCTTTTTGATTACTTGATTGCAACGGATGACAATAGTCAGACTAAAAAAAAGGAAGAAGCTAAAGGTGAGGATAGCAAGGAGAACAAAAAAAATAAAGGGCGTGGCAAACCAAAGCTCGATGCTGAGTTCGGTGTAGTTAGAGGAATTGATTTCAAAAAAGTTCACACGGTATGCTTGCTTGACTTTGCTCAAGGGGATCTTATTATAATTTCCTCTTTTTTTCTTTGCTTTAGAGTCTTAACCTTTCCTTAAACGATTTCTATCCACAGGTCATAAACTATGATATGCCTCAAAGTGTTACAGGATATATTCATCGAATTGGGCGTACAGGGAGAGCATATAGCAGTGGTTCTTCCATTTCTCTTGTGAGTTTCTCTTCTAGTAATACCTTTTTATTGGCATAATCTCTTCAAATTTGCAAGTCTAACTAATGATTTGCTTTGTTTGCCTCAGGTTTCTACTGATGAGATGGAAGGGTTTGAAAAAATAAAATCCTTCTTAGCAAGTGACAAGGACAAGGATAAGGATAGTGATATTATCACACCCTTTCCTCTGTTGACCGAAAATGCTGTAGAGTCTCTAAGATATAGAGCTGAGGTGAGTAACGTCTATTGTAAGATTGCTGCTTGATCAAGTGCGTAGTATTAAAGTTGCAGTTTCTTGCAGGATGTTGCAAAGAGTGTTACGAAGGTTGCGGTTCGAGAGTCTCGCGCTCAGGATTTAAGGAATGAGATCATCAACTCCGAAAAGTAAGCAAAAACACAATTCTTAAGGTGTGTGTTGTTTACTCTAGTTTTTTTGGTCTTAATTTCTATATATCTGTTTTCAGGTTAAAGGCTCATTTCGAAGCCAATCCAAGAGACTTAGATCTGTTGAAACATGACAAGCTTCTGAGTAAGACTGCGCCTGCACCACATCTAAGGGACCTCCCCGAGTATCTAGTGGACCCAAAGACTCAAGAAGCAAGCAAGATGGTGAAGCTAGCTAGAGCCGCAATGGGCGGCAGTAGGAGATCCGGTGGAGGCGGTGGTCGCAACAACAATAAGAAACGGTCTAGAAAAGGCAGCGACCCACTCAAAACCTTCAACCCCAATGTAAAAACATAAGTGAATTTCTCTTCTTTTTTTTCTTCTCCTTTGTGTACTCTGGTAACTTTTTCTCTGTTTGTTTGCTTTGTTCAATCAACCAGGGATCTAAAAGAGGACATGGTGGCGGCGTTGGCCAAAAGAAGGATGGTAAAGAATCCAACGATGGCTCGACCAATCACAAGAAACAGAAGACAGTTTAATGTATTTTGTTTTGCCCAAGTGTAACCAAATTTTGACTCGTTATAAATCACACAAAAGAACGGAGACAAGAGCAACAATCTTTAGCTCTATTCTTGTAGCATCAGGAGACAAGAGCCTTTTAATTTTATTTTGTTTGATATAATAGATTTTTGTAAGCTTATGAGTTATGACGATGCCCAACCACCATATGTTATAACCTCCATGTGATTTTTAATGCCAACTTTGTAGGGTTGGAAACATTGTAGACCACATAGTCATGGAGTCATTTTGATATTTTTGAACATTATTTACATCGACTGATTGGGCATAACAAAATTGAAAATAAATTTACGAAATGAAAATTAGTTGTACTTTGTAAATTCCCGATGTAAATATCATTATCGAAAAGAATTTTAGTTAACCCAGTTCAAACTGTAGAATTATGTTTAGTTTTTTTTTTTTTGTTATATCTTTTGTAAATTTACAACAAAAATTAAAATAAACTATATTCAATTTACAATTTGGTTTTGTTTTTCTAATCACGGAAATAGTAAATCCAAATCCACACAAAGATGAATTAAAGAAAAATACTTGGGTTCACTCCTAGGGGTGAACCTACTTGTTCACCTTCTCTAAATCCATCCAATAAGATTATGTCACGTAATATTATATTTAAATAAAAACTTAATAAATAAATAAAATAAAAATTTTAAATTTTTAACTTTTGGGTTTGCTGAACTGTATGTGTTAGGATATATAGTTTTATATGTTTTGTTTAGTTTTAGTTATTATTTTTATTTAAATAATTAACTAAAACTACAAAAATTAAAAAAATTAAATATTTTAAAATTTTAGCCCTTGGGTTCGCTGAGTTGTATCCCTTAGGGTTTAGTTTTATATTTTTTATTTTTTTAGTTTTAGTTATTATTTTTAGTTAAATAATAAATTAAAACAAAAAAATTAAACAAATTAAATATTTTAAAATTTTAGTTTTTGGATTCGCTGAGTTGTATCCCTTAGGATATAGTTTTATATGTTTTATTTATTTAATTTTAGTTAAATAATAAATTAAAACTAAACAAATTAAACAAATTATATATTTTAAAATTTTAGCCCTTGGGTTCGTTGAGTTGTATCCTTTAGGGTATAGTTTTATATCTTTTATTTATTTAATTTAATTTCTTATTTTTATTTAAATAAAAACTAAACTTAAATAAATAAAAATAATAAAAATTACAAATTTTAACCCTTGGGTTCGATGAGTTGTATCCTTTAGGGTATAATTTTATATGTTTATTTATTTAGTTTTAATTTATTATTTTTCTTTAAATATAATATTACGTGAATAATATTATTGGATGATTTTTCTTAATTTATTTCATTTTCTAAATTTTTTTTATTTATTTCATTTGTTTAATTGTAATTTTATTTTATTTTTAAATATAATTTTACTTGATATATTTTTATTGATTAGATTTAGAAAGAGTGATTAATAATTAATTGATTAGATTTAGAAAGAATGATTAATGATAATATTACATGACATATTTTGATTGGCTAGAGAAAGAGGTGGTGAACAAAGAGGTTCACCCCTAGGGATGAACCCAAGTATTGCTCTGAATTAAAACTCATATACCATGATAAATTTAAGAACTATTTTTGTTGACTTGATTTCTAATATAATGTCAAAGCGGCAAAGCCCAAAGGTAAGAATAAATAGATGATTGAAAACATAATATTATTATATATATAAATCCAAACTTTGACGAAAAGTTATTAATAGTTCAACTTTAAAGTATTTCCCTTTTAAAAACTAGCTTGAAATCAAAATTAGATTATGACTGGTCTATTTAATATTCGTGTCGAAGTTTCTTACTCCCCTTTGTAATCCGTGATTCGAATCTTGATTATTAATAAAATTGTTTAGAAGGAATTTTTTTTTAAAAAAAAATTGATTTGTTATGCTAATTGCTAAGCTTCTAAACCGACAATCCTGAAAAGATAAGAACATATAAACAACCTAACAAATACATGGACCAAATTAGATTTTTTTAAAAATATGATAAATATAAGCACAGCTTACACATACTTGTATTTGTTAAATATGATCAAGTATCCGCTCATGACATGTTTTAAAACTCATAGTATTTTGCGGACTATTGTACATCGTTAGTCCATTTATGAAGTGAACCTAGTGAAGTTTATAAAGCACAAATCAAATAATATTTTAGAATTAAGTTGATTTAGATATATATTATAAGATTTAAATAAGTCATATTTCTAGTTGAGATAGACTTAACTCTTATATATATATAGATGTATGTTATTTATTAATCAATAACACAAACTATTCTCTAAACTTATACTCCCTCCGTTTCAAATTAGTTGTCGTTTAAGGTTGTTTCACATATATTAAAAAAACATTTAATTTTTTAGTTTTATCCATATTTAATGTTTATTTGATATTATTTCATTGGTCAAGATATTAAAACAAGAGTGACGAAGTTAGAAATCTTATCAAACATATGCATTGAAAACATAAAACGACAACTAATATGAAACGAGTTTTAAAGTCTAGAACGACAACTAATATGAAACAGAGGGAGTAAGAGATTCTCTCAATTAACTACTCATGTTAATCATGACCAGAATTCTCTGCAATTATTGTTGACAACTTTGAATTAGACAGCCAATTAACTTGACTTAACAAGTCAAAACTCCAACTAATCCACAACAAATTAAATACTAATTGTCTTTGATTTAACGTTTTACACGTTAAAACAAACACTACACGATATCTCTCAGATTTATAGGGGTGAAAGACCCTAAACAAAGTTGTGAACTCAACCACCATAGAAACCTTATCTTCTTCTTCCTCTTCTTCGTCTCCTTCTTCACCTTCATCGTTCTCTCAATAAACATGCTCTCTTTTTTCTCTGACCAGATCGACCGCCAAAAAACTGTCTCTAAAGAAGAAAAAACCCTAACCGATCTTGAACGATCCGAAGGTTCTCATTTCCCTGGCGATGACTACCGTCCGTCCGATCGGAAAAACTGGATGGCCGATCTAGCGCTGGAGAAACTAACTCTTAACAAGATCGTGTGGCCAGGAACGCACGACTCAGCCACCAACGAAATCGGAATACCTCTGATCTCTCGTCCCTTAGCTGAATGCCAAACGCTCTCCATCTACGAGCAGCTCGTTCTCGGGACACGTGTCCTTGATATTCGTGTACAAGAAGATCGCCATATCTGCCACGGGATTCTGACGTCATACGACGTTGATGTTGTCATCAATGACGTCATCAGATTCTTGTCGGAGACTCACTCGGAGATAGTGATCCTGGAGATAAGGACAGAGTACGGACATAAAGACCCTCCGGAGTTCGAGACTTACTTGACGGACAAGTTAGGTGAATTCCTGATACAACAAGACGATAACTTGTTCAACAAGCCGGTATCTGAGATTTTGCCGAAAAGGGTTATTTGCATCTGGAAACCTAGAGAGTCTCCGAAGCCGAGCCGTGGTGGACTTCTCTGGAACTCTGATTATCTGAAAGATAATTGGATCGATACGGATCTTCCATGGACGAAATTTCAGAGCAACTTGAAGCATCTGAGCGAGCAGCAACCGGTATCTTCTAGGAAATTGTTTTACCGGGTTGAGAACACGGTTACGCCACAAGCAGATAATCCGGTTGTGTGGGTTAAACCGGTAACTGATCGGATCCGAAAACATGCAAGGCTTTTTATTTCTCAGTGTGTTTCCAAGGGATGTGTGGATAAGTTGCAGATTCTGTCCACTGATTTAATCGAAGGAGATTTCGTGGATGCATGTGTCGGACTCACTCACGCAAGAATCGAAGGGAAAGTTTGATACAACTCTGGAACATATCTAAGCATAGCATTGGAACCAAGATTATTTGCTTTTCGCTTGCGTGTGTATTAAGTTACGCTATTTATTAAAGTGTGCATTTTTTTCCCTATGTATTTCGTTACTCGTCATGCCTTAAATTTGTAAATAAGTAGAACAATTTCGTTTTGTTTGAAGAATCGAGCAGAGATTACTTTTGCTCGGGTTCTTGTGTTAAGCTACATTAGATCTCCAAGTTTATAACAAGCATTGGATCAACTTCTTTGGTTTTTTTGTTGCGTGTATCGTAAGTTACGTTTTTTTTTTTTTTTTTGGTTCAAAAAGTTACGTTTATTTACGGAGGCGGGTGTGTTATTTTCGTTGTTCATTAAGTGTGTAAATAATTTAAAACAGTACCGTTAAGATTGAAGAATCAAGCTAGCAATCGATTAGTTTGATAATTATTGAAGAGCCTACTTCTGTACCATCCTCCAACCATTAAGTTGTTTGAAAATTCTAAAAATCAGAAGTATGTCCTTTGACTGTGTTATGTTTTGCCAAAATTTGCTTGCATCCAAACGTACCAAGAATCATGAGTCAACAAACTCTTCTCAATTAGACTTAATGCATTTATTTTATGACCTACCACATTCCGTGCTAACTTGGAGAGACTCGATATGACATATATATATATATATATATATGGATATGGAGATCGTTTTGGTAAAATACATTTCAAGGATACTTTTGCTAAAATACATTTTAAGGATATTAAACCTACTCAAAAAAATTGTTTTTTTGTCCTGCATATATATTAATTTCTTGCTTTAACGTAAATACGTCGGCTTAACCATGCGCAAAATTGCGTTATTAGTTGGTCGAAATACGATACAATTATAAACCCTATATTTTTCAATTTCAATCAGCATTGGACCGTTATATACTTATATATAGTCTCGAGCTACAATCATGAATATTTCAAATATTTACAATTATGTCGCTATAATTATACTGTAGTATCCGATTTAGTTTCTGTATATAAAGTTTAAACACAATTCATTTAGAAAGAAAAAAAACGTTCTATTTTAGGGTAGCCTTCCTTCTTCCTTGTAAAGTTCAGAGAAATTAACGTTTCACCAATCTCTCATTTTCTCTCTATCTCTCTCTCTCTCTCCACCTCGCTCCACCGTCGTCTCCGGTGATCAACTCCACCATTCGCAACAAGATTCATTCAACCATAAACCAACAATCAAGAAGACGTTCTCATGGCGGATATTGTGAAACAGATCTTAGTGAGACCGATTCAATTAGCGGATCAGATAACTAAAGCGTCCGACGAAGTTTACTCATTCCGTCAAGAATGTCTAGAGGTAAAAGCCAAAACGGAAAAGCTCGCCGGTCTCCTCCGTCAAGCGGCGCGTGCAAGCAACGACCTCTACGAACGTCCCACGCGCCGTATCATCGACGACACAGAACAAGTCCTCTTCAAAGCCTTAGCGCTCGTCGAGAAATGCCGCGCCACGGGACTGATGAAACGCGTTTTCACCATTATACCCGCGGCTGCGTTTAGAAAAATCACGATGCAGTTAGAGAATTCAATCGGAGACGTTTCTTGGCTCCTACGTGTCTCCGCTTCAGGAGATGATCGTGACGATGAGTATTTAGGACTTCCACCAATCGCAGCTAACGAACCAATTCTCTGTTTGATTTGGGAACAAGTCGCGATTCTCTTCACAGGCTCTCTCGATGATCGATCCGACGCAGCGGCTTCGCTCGTGTCGCTTGCACGTGACAATGATCGATACGGGAGGTTGATTATTGAAGAAGGTGGGGTTCCTCCATTGTTGAAACTTGCTAAAGAAGGAAAAATGGAAGGTCAAGAAAACGCGGCTCGAGCCATTGGGTTATTAGGACGTGACCCAGAGAGTGTTGAACAAATCGTAAACGCAGGTGTGTGTCAAGTGTTTGCGAAAATTCTCAAAGAAGGTCATATGAAAGTTCAAACTGTTGTTGCTTGGGCTGTTTCTGAATTAGCCTCTAATCATCCTAAATGTCAAGACCATTTCGCTCAGAACAATATCATTCGTTTCCTCGTGAGCCATTTAGCTTTCGAGACGGTTCAAGAACATAGCAAATACGCTATTGTGAGTAATAAACAGACATTGTCTTCGATTCATACGGTTGTCATGGCGAGTAATACGAACCCATCAGAGAAGAAGGAGAATACCGATCAAGACGAGACAAAAAGCAATATTTCTCGTCCTAGTAATCAGACACCGAGCCAGATGCATAACTTGGTTACAAACACCTTGGCAATGAAGGGTCCGGGTCCAGGTTCGGGTTCAGGTTCAGGTTCAGGTTCGGGTTCAGGTTCGGGTACTAACAAGAATCAGACTAAACAGAGCAATCAACAACACCAGAGTCATACCAAGGGTGGTTCAAATCCAAGAGGGAACAACCCAACACATGTTTCTTTAATGGGGACAAGCATTAAAGGAAGAGAATATGAGGATCCAGCCACTAAAGCTCAGATGAAAGCAATGGCTGCAAGAGCATTGTGGCAACTCTCAAGAGGGAATCTCCAAATATGCAGAAGCATAACAGAGTCAAGAGCATTGCTCTGTTTCGCGGTTCTGTTAGAGAAAGGAGATGAGGAAGTTAAGTCATATTCAGCTTTAGCTATGATGGAAATCACAGATGTGGCTGAACAATACCCAGAACTGAGACGTTCAGCCTTTAAACCAACCTCTCCTGCTGCAAAAGCTGTAGTCGAACAGTTACTTAAAGTGATCGAAAACGAAATACCGGACCTTCTAATCCCGTGTATCAAATCAATCGGTAGTCTTTCAAGAACGTTCCGTGCCACAGAAACAAGGATCATTGCACCACTTGTGAAGCTTCTTGATGAAAGAGAAGCAGAGGTTGCAATGGAAGCCGCAGTAGCGCTTATCAAATTCTCATGTACGGAGAATTTCTTGCGCGATAACCACTCTAAAGCGATCATAGCAGCAGGAGGTGCAAAGCATTTGATTCAATTGGTCTACTTTGGAGAACAAATGGTTCAACTCCCGGCTTTAATACTCCTATGTTATATCGCATTGAGTGTACCGGATAGTGAGACTTTAGCTCAAGAAGAGGTTCTTGTAGTGCTTGAATGGTCAACAAAGCAAGCTCACTTGGTTGAATCACCAACGATTGACGAAATTTTACCAGAAGCAAAGAGTAGATTGGAGCTTTACCAATCTAGAGGGTCAAGAGGATTTCATTGATATATGAAAAAGCTTCACTCTCTAGTATGAACATTCTTTTTTTGTTTTTTCGCCCCACAAGTTTTGTTTTCTTCTTTGTTGTGTTCTCTCTATGAAGCTCTCTGTATATATATACATTGGTGGTGATGCTCATAGACATTGTTATACCCTTAATGTGTAGAGTATGTTGTAAGTCGAAACTACTATATTGAATTTAGATTATATATCAAATAATATCTGAGTAATGTTTGATTCGGATTCTTGTTTAAAGCTTGCTCTCTTTACTTCAATCTCTTATAATTTTCCAAAGAGTAAATGGAATGGTCCTTTTAGTTCTCCGGTGCACGTTATCGCTGCAAGCAAATTTGCTATGTTGCGCCGTGATTGCTATCGTCCACCGTCCACATCGGGAAATTGCTTCGACGGCGTTTGTTCAGCGACGATCTGGTCGGCGGAAATAACCGTGCTCCGTCTTCTTCTGTGACTCGATTCGGATCGTTGATTAACGGATCCAGTCGATCAATAGGCCAATCAAATTCCGATCGCTGATTTGTACTTACGAAGATAACCTTCCTCTCCATCTGCTGCTTTACCTTCGTCTCCGTTCGACCGATTCTGGAAGAAATTGTGTGTAGAAGAACAGGATCTAAGTAATCCTCAAGCTTTCTCTTCGAATTCCAGTTGATTTGTGACGAACGGTGGTCTTCTCTGATTCCATAAAACTTTCACATTAATCAATATCAAATTCAAAAATTGAGGACTAAAACGAAAAAGAGAGCAAGGTAAGAGAGTTACAGAGCGAGAGGTGGAAGGAAACGAGGATGATATCTCTCGTCGACGGAGGAAACAAGAGGAATTGGAGTTTGAGAATGAGTTCCGTCCCTTTCCGCCATAGCTTTCCCGCACTAAGAGCTTGTTGCGTTGTTTTTTTTTAACGTCTCTCTCAGATAATACTGGCAACTAATCGGATGCCGTTAAATTACATTTCATTTAAATCATTTATAAACCAACTTGTGTAATTTATCAGAGAGTACAGTAGAACAACACAAGTAAACAACAATTATGGAAAGAGTTTTTTATTATCCTGCAATTTAACTGGTTTATATACAAATCTTCGTGAAGTTGGTACAATGTTCTAATTTGCATTTACTAGACCAAGTAATAGCAGAGAAGATGAAGCATATAATAAAGGCTATGATTGTTTTAAGGGAACGTAAAAATAGGCTTTGTAATTGCATTTCGTTATAACAAGTAGCACAAACTAAACAATATCAAATTGTAAACTGATTTCCCCTTATCTGAACTTACACCATACAATTGGTTTAAACACTTCACGGACTTTAAAAATAGTAAGCACAAGTGTGTACATTCATCCCTTCTAATAATATTGAAGAATTTTGAAAATATAGACACAATGAATCTACATATTACTATAGAACTAAGATGATCCAAAAATGATTTTTACCAAAAGCAAATCCAATTTCAACTTAGCTCATCTAACATTACCACTTGACTTTTTAGCCTTCTTGCTCGCATGAATCTTCGCATAAATCTCCTTTGTTCTAAACGCAAGCAAAAGGTCAAGACCGACCCCTATAATGGATACAAAAGCCATTACAATGAAGATGAGGCGGTAACAATGAGCTCCTACACACGTATTGCCTCCACCAGGAGTTGGTGTAGCTTCAGCATCGTAAAGTAAACCGGCGAGAAGACCCGAGAAGAGGAACGATCCTAGAGGTAGATTAAGTACGAGGATGTTGTAGATGAGTCCGTAGTATTTGAGACCAAAGAGTTCTGAGGCTGTTGGTACGGTTATAGCTAACCGAACTCCATAGCAAACCCCAACCACCATTGAACCGATGTAGAGTGAACCAGGCATGGCTAAAGCCATCAGTAAATATCCTACGGCCATTATAATTTGAGATGCAGCGTTCCATAATGGTCTTGGTGTTCCAGCATTTCTATAGAATTGGAGAAAAAAATATCGCACTTTCAAGATTAGTCAATTTAATAAAAAGTTCACTTAATGACAAGATTATTCAAATTCAAGGTCCCACGATCTCGTGTTGTCAAGAAAAAAAACAATGAAAATCTTTAAAAAGATATTTCAACCCAAAAAGTCGAAAACTTTTATTATGGTCGGTCCCCCAGCACTAGATATTGGACCGGTCCATTGTTAGACAAGGAAACTTCTCCGTAAGGAATAAATAAACGCAAATGGAAATATATTTACTAGCTTTAATTGAAAAATCGTTCAAAAGAAATTTCATTTAGTAAATGGAAAATATTCAAATCAAAGTAACCAAAAGAAGAAAGCAATAACTATGTGCCTTAGCGGCAAAGCAAACGTAAAACAGAGGAAACTGCCTTTAAGTCACTTTACCATGAATTCACCGAATAATCATGAGAAGATTCCAAGTCACGTTATAACTTGACAAGATCTATGTTAAAATGAAAAAAAAAAATATTTTCTAATTATTAAATCAGTTTCCGAATTTAACGAATGATTTAAAATTAGAAGGGTTTTAGTGAAGCTACTTACTTGATAAAGTGCTCGGAGATAGTACCGGAGAGAATCCGACCAAAGAATCCCCAAATACTAGTCATGGAGACAAAAATAGAGACGTCAGTGTAACCAAGCGCAAGCCCAATCTGACCCATATTGTTCATCACTGCTAAACCAGTTCCCACACCACACAAGAACGATACGAACAACACCCAAAAGTCAACGGTCAACATCGTTTCATATATAGTATGTTCTTCTCCAAGCACCGGCCTTTTCTTCTCCGTCGTCACCATAACAGTTTCGTGATTCTCTTCCTCCTCCTCCTTTAACGGCTTAAGAGACGGTGGAAATTCGTTATCCACCGTCACTGCAGCTCCTACAACTGTCTCCTCAACGATTTCGGATCTCAGCAACGGTTCATCGATTCGTCCTTCTTCGTCTTGTTCATCGTGATCTTTCAGATTTAAGTTCCGGATGAAAGCGTGGAAAGGGATAGCGATAGGAGAAGCTAAGAGGATGAGAAGTATGGAAGCGAATGCGATTGAGAAAGCTCCGGTTTTGATTCCGATGATGTCGTAAGACTGAAGATACACAGCAACAACAACCGCCACGATGTTGAACACGGCGAAGTATTTCGACTCTTCGTTTTCCTCGTCGGAGGTAGCAGCCGGAGGGATTTCACGGAGGAAGAAAACCGCCGTGAGACAAACGGCGAAAGGAACGACGGAGAGGAGAACAAGAAACGAAGCTGGATCAGAGGAAAACAGAGCAGTGCATAGATCCGTGAAAATCGCAGTGCTTAAACCAACGTATCCTTTGAGAATCCCTGAAACAGGACCACGATTTCGCCGGAAATTACGTATACAAGTCACCAGAACCGCCGTGTTCATCCAGGTCGTACTGTTTCCTCCCATACAGAGAAACACACACATCTACACACAAAACAAGAAAGCGTCAAAATGGAAGACTTTTTTTAGGGTTTATCATCCCAATTAGGTTAAGAATTTTGGAATCTGATTTAGTACCTGCCAATAAGGTAGAGGTTGAATCGTACGGCTAACGACGAGCCATTGTACACCATAGCCAAGAAGACCTTCAAAACATCCGATGAGAAGGATTACAGGAGTTGAAAGACGATCAGAAGCAAGTCCGGCGAGGATTCCGAATGCTTTTCCGATGTCTTTAGCTACAGAGAGGCTATTTAGCTCAAGCTGAGTGAGGTTCATTAGGGATTTGAGAGCGTCTGAGTAATTTGAGAAAGTGTAATTGTTGCCGGAGATTGATTGAACCCAAACTGCAGTAACGAAACCAAGCCATTTCAGAGCTGAGGAAGAAGGTGGAGATTTAACCAAACCCATTGGAGAATTGAGAATTGAGAAGAAGAAAGTAGATGAAAAGAATGATTTATTCTTTTTATTGGTGAGTGTGTAGGTCGTTGAGCATTCTGCTTACGGGTTTTATAAAGGTGAAAGGTAACGTTCATTTATTTCTTTTTTATCGCAACTTCGTCTTATCTTTTTGTAGAAAGTATTTATTTTAATATTAATTAAATCATTAAATATTGTTTTTTTTATAATAATTTTTTGAGTTATAACGACGGAATTGAGAAAGTACAAAAGGGACACGTACGGTGAAGGTGTGCAAGCCGTGGATTGAAATTACGGTGTGCTCCTTCTTCTGTGTGTTTTCATTCGCTTTTATTCATTTTTTGTTATGTTAAATAAAGAACATGGGCAAAATTGATAAGATTAATCTTTTTTAATGCAAATTGCTTTATTCATGGGATATTTTCTTAAGGGTGGGTGATGGCTAACATATGGTCAACTAGGATGATCAGTAGTTAGCGGCTTGTTTTGGCCAGTTGTTTTCCAGGCATGAAAGTTCATGATTCCGTAAGTTCATTTTTTTTTTGTTAATTATTGAAATATTATATACACCACCATATGGGTTTCTTTAAAAGACTCAAATCAAGTACCGTGTGGTAAGGGTTGGATATGTAAGAGTTATAGCCGATTAGCCTTTGGGTCTTTCACTTGTCTCGCACAGTGTAAATCTATATATATGGTATGTTTGGTAGCATTACAGAATCATGGAATAAAGGAAAAGAATATGAGAAAAAATTTGTTGAATCGAAAACTCAAGAAACGGCATATGTTTATTTGGTCATTAATTTTCCATAATGACGCTAATTAAATCGTGATTCAATATAAATTTATTAATTGGTAAAATCCTGTGAAATGGCAAAATAATTCTGCCGTAATTTATTTCAAATTACAATATACTGAACAATTGAACATTACATAATAAATGGGAAATTGGCCAATGAATAAAGGGTTGTACGCACATACATGAAATGAATGAAAACTATTGTACGAATTGCGGGAGTAGATATTCGGATCTAAAAGTGAAGTGGAACTAGTGCGGCTCATTATCTTAGCAAGAAGCTTCCAACTCGGTTTAGTTCTAATTTGTCTAGTTCTCGTTCGGTTTATATTTGGTTTATTTTGGTACGAGAATATTGAGTTGATGAAGAATTCAGTTTAGTCTAGTTTGGTTTTCTTTCGCGTGTATGTTAGCTGAAAAGTAAAAACTACTTAAAATAAGGTATCTAAACTTGTATTTACTATTTAGGGGTGTTCTATATATATATGCATGTGTGTACGTATATACAGTAGTCTCAATAAATTAATTACACTATAATTAATAATCTCTATAAATTAATAAATTTTGTTGGTTCCGAGTTGAGTTGGTTAAATAATTAGCACAATTCCATAAATTAATAAGATAATAATTTTTTTAAAATTATATGTAAATATATGGTCTCATCAAAATCATAAATTTATAATTTATAAAATTTTATAACATGCAAACAAGATATTTTAGTAAAGTATGATTCTAGTGTTGTTTATTTATTTGTAAATTTGCATTTTTGTTGGAACTTATCTCTAATTTTTTTTTGCTGTATCAAAAACAGTTAGTATTATCTTTTCAAATTGCATCCATAAATTATAAAAAAATTATATACGAAAATTATTTTCTAGTGTTTTCTGCGACTAAAAATATCGAAATATTGTCTTCAATTTCTTACTTTAAATAGATTTTTTTAAAAAATTAGACAAATCTTTCTACAGATTAATTTATCGACAAATGAATACCTTCTATAAATTAATAAAATATTTTAGTCATAACATTATTAATTTATAGAGGTTTTATTGTACATATATGTATATATGCACGTGTGTATATTTATAGCACACTTATTTCGTGATAAGAAAACACATGTGTAGACTTTTATGATAAAATACGAAATTCAAACTTAAAACCTTTCATACAACTTAAATATGTTTTTGGCCTTATGATTTTTTTTTTTTGATACGGAATTTTTTTTGATAAGCCTTATTAAATTTACCACACATACAACTTATTATTTAGATTAAAACATGTCGTGTACAACTCTAACGTTTCATATTGTCAAGCCTTGATTTCTCTCTGTCTTTCCTTTTAGCTTGTGTACGGAACATTGATCTCAACTGAGAATTTTGCAGATTAGTCTCTTGGTCTGATAACGATGGTTTTAAATTCTAATTTTTGACTCCGCAAAAAAAATCTAATAATTAATTCAGCGGGTTTAATTTCATATGTGCTATATAGCATATAGAAGTACCACAATTTAATACATGAAAAAATAGTTATTCGGATGTGACAACTATTTTTATCGACCAAGTAAGGTAGCAACTTGTGTTTCCATCCAAAAGTTAAAACTGTATCAATTACATAAAAAATATAATGTATTTTTAATATTATCACTATAGCAATATAATTTCTTTGCTTAAACCAAAAAAAAAAGTTATAATTTATTTGTTTTTCAAAATGCAACCTTCTTGACTAATAAACGCAGACATTATCTTCTTTTTCAAGCACCATCGAATCCAAAATCACCAAAAGCTAAGCAAGGAAGCATTTTTGACTCATATGATCAGATCAGTACATAATAAATAAACCCCAATATATATATATATATATCTATGTGTAGCTAGGCTTTAAGATTAGTTTGAAGTTATGCTGACTAGAATATAACAAAAAGGTGACCATCGGTGGATAGAATATAACAAAAAGTGCTTCGGGCAACAAAAACATGTCAAACAAAGCCAGGCTATATTTGAAAGCTTATAATGCTTATAGTCACTTGCCAGTTGTATTTTTTGATAAGAGCAAATGAGCATTGAATATTTGATGGGATTTCGAACAGTAAGTGAGTGATATATATGGACACGTACGCTTTCTGTCAGTGTACTACTGTGGCCTTGTGGGCAAAGTTATCACAATTGTCAAATAAGTGTGATCTGATTTGTGGACGAGGTTATCACAATTTGCTTATCACTAAAGATATTTGCTTGTTGAATATTGTGGCTAAACGACGATTCCATAAAATAATGATCATTTTATTTTTTTAAATGGATCCAACGGTTGAGAATGAGGGACTAAAAGATTATAAAACAATAGTACAAACAAGATTAACAAAAAGTGGGGTAAACATGTCTCTAGATAAATTTGGAATTCACTCCTTAACGATTTTTGGGGATGGAACCAATTACGTATATGTTTATAAAGTGGTTCTAGATATTTAGGGTGTACTTTTTGGATGTTCACAATAATATATATATATAAGCATATATGGCATATGAAATTGTTTTTTAACACACATCCCCAAATTCATTCCTGGACATGAAATGTTTAGAAAACAGCACCGATAGGTTTAATACCCCGTGATTAGAAACAAAGTTAAGCAGTTAACGCTAATAGGATAATAAATTTTTTTGACATGTTTCGACAATCAATTTGAGTTTCAGTTCAGGATTTTCTGGTTAACCTTTAATTAGATCAATTTAATTGGAATTTGGTACTTTTAACTAGAAGCTTGGATCTGTAAGTTAGACTCCCCTTACGAAGATTTCTTTTGCTGGCATCCGATATATCGTTTTTTTGGTAAAGACAATATATTTCCTATATTAATAATTATTGGGAGTAAGGAAAAAGATGTATGGTTGTCCAATTTTATACCTCAAGAGTTGTTGTCAGTGAGTTATGAAATAACATAATCAATGATCATACAAAATATCTCACCTAACAACTGCGGCGAGTGTCCATTAGTTTACATTTGAACCAGAGACTGATCACTCTTGAACTTTAATGTTTAGGAAACTAAAGTTTGAGCTACAAAAATAATTATATTGCTGACAAAATATAAAAACTAATCCTTCTGTTTTTTTTAAGAATCATTCTAACATTTTCACACAAATTAAATAAATAATGTAAATTTATTTTTTACTCTTTTTAATACATTAATAATGTTTTTTTCTTCAATTAATAAGGATAAATAATAAAAAAAAATTTCTTCAATTAATAAGGATAAATAATAAAGTTTTTTTCTTCAATTAATAAAGATAAATAATAAAGATAAAATTGAGATTTAAATTAGAAATTCTAATTGAAATAGAAAACGACATTCTTTATGAAACATACACTTAAAAAAAACGGAGGGAGTAAGAAAGTAACAAAATAGTCAGATATATGTCTCTTTAGATCAAAAAGGGGTAAGGGATTCACAAAAATATCAAGCTGACCATTACTAAAATATTTTTTTATTTTTTACATCCATTACTAAATAAATAAAAGAAAGAAAACTTGAAAACACTGGTATTTAAACAAAAATTTTATATACGCCTTTGCAATCGGTCAATTACAATATAAAATTTCGAAAAGAATATTGTTCTCTTGGTTTAAGTTACATGCCACAAAGAAAACATATGCAACTATTATCCAATCGGTCCATTACTGAGTGTCTGTAATACTTTTGGTTATAACGCTATAAGTTATTTTTCCCCATCATCAAACCAATAAAAAATCCTTCTTACATTCGTTTCTCAAAACTGATAAAATAGGAGTTCATAAATTAGGAGGAGTTGTCGTTTCCAAAAGTGATTAACTCTAAAAAAAGATTGGAAAATTTTCATAAAAATACACTAACTATTTATCGATTTTCATAAAAATACACAAATTTTTTGGGTATCCAAAAAAATATATGACTTAATTATTTATTCTATTATAATACACAAACTTTTAAATTGAATCCACTTTACATAAAATATTTTTTATTTTTAATTGTTTTAATAAAAGTAATATTTAAATAATAAATTATTTTATAAAACTCGAAAATAATTCTTAAAATTCTTTTCAAATCTTAAAAAAAGCTGTAATATTCCAGATATTAAAATACTAAATTATCAAATTCAAAAGAAAATCAAAATAATTCATTAAATTATTTAAATCTTTAAATACCTCTCAAATTTAACACTTATAGTATAGATACAAAATATTTTCATATATACTTTTTACGAAAATTTCAATTCATTAAATATTCAAGTAATTTAAAATTTTGTATTACCATATAAAAGGTAAATAACATATATCAAAATTCAAAATTATATATATATATACATTATTTACATCAGAAATTACCCAAATCACAAATAAATACAACCTATATTATTATATATACACACAATTTCAAGATGTTATTTTAAAAAACAAAATGGTAACTTTATTACTGAAATTTTATGAATTTAAAGATTTATATTTTAACTTTTAAATTTTTGTAAAAAGTATTAGAAGTTTTATCTGTTTTTTATTTTTATTTTTGAATCCAATATTTTACAAGTTTAATTTTTATTGTAAGATATATTTTAGGTTTTATAAAAAATTTTAAAATTTTATTGAGTTTTTTTCTGGTTTTATAAAATATTTTTTTAATCATTACATTTTTTATTTTAATTTTAAAATATACAGATTTTACTTTTCGTCAAACACTAATTGTTAAATGGATATAATGTAAAAGTTTTTATATTATAATAGAAAGAAAAATTAATTCATGTATTTTTTTTAGGTACCCACAAAATTCATGTATTTTTGTGGAAAACGATAAATAGTTGGTGTATTTTTATGGAATTTTCTCAAAAAGATTTGCGGAGTTTCTAAGTTTCTCAAATTCTGAAGCTAACTGATAATGGGCCATTTGATGGTAACTGAAACAGTAAAATAAAATGGGCCACTACTCGCAACTTAGGCCCATTAGCATATCACGAAAAGACAAATCATCTTCGACTAAGAACTGAACACAGTGGAATTCTAGTTGATGAGATCGATTTCGACTTTGATTGCCGCGAAGATTGCACAAATCCCCAATTCTTACAGCTTCACCCTCCGAATTATAGCGCCGGACACAAAATTTGCAGTGAATTCTTCAATCTCCATTGCATAGAACTAGAGAAAGAGAAAGAGAGAGATCTAACAAGAGTGAAGTTTCTGACTTTTTCCCCTCTTATCATTCGAGCATCTGATTTCAGGGTTGGCGTGAGATGATTTCTTAAAAACGACGAAGAAACGAAGATGCGTAGAGAGATCTCGTTTTTGGTACAGCCCAGGTGCCTTCTTCTCCTCGTTGCCCTAACGATTTTTCTCGTCTTTGCGCTCTCCCACACCGGAAAAGTACGATTTTTCTCCGACCCGTTTTGTTGTTATCTCTCAAATTTATTACAGTTTCATGTTGGGATCTGTTTAAGGACTCTCTTGGGATTTATTCGGAATTCCCCTGGTTTCATCTATGGAAATATCGAAATTACTCTTCTTTTTAAAAGATTATGAGAGATCTGTTTCTCTTAAACCCTTTTGTGAAGTTTCCTTGTGATTATTGTTGCTTGGATTTGGTTATGAGTAGTCTCTCTTAGATTCAACTAATCAACATTATGAGTAGTCTCTCTTAGATTGAACTGTTTAAGTGAGTTTACAAGATGAGCTTATAGTGTGTGATATGTTGTTTTGACCTCTGTATCTACTATCTACTGTAGCTATTATAGACCTCTGTATATGAATATGGCTGAGTTTCCAGCTCAGTATAACTAACCTTTGGCTTTGGGGTTGAGAATGTTATAAGTATGTTGTTTTGCATATGTAATTATGTGCCTATTTTGTTTACTCTTGATGCTTAGGATGAGGAGAAGCTAATAATCGAAGATCACGAAATCACCCACAGAGTGTTTCTCGATGTTGATATTGATGGCCAACGCTTAGGTAAATAGGCTGCCATAAATTTTTATAGGATAGGTTTTATTAGAGAAAAAGGAAACATTCCTTACTGCATCGTACTTTTAAGCGAACCATTTTTTGTTTTTAATTGGCGATATGTACCTATGTTTATTTCGTTAGTTCTGGTAAAATACTTGCAGGCAGGATCGTTATTGGACTATATGGCTCTGATGTACCTAAAACTGTAGGTATGTCTTTGGCATCTTCCTTGCAAATCTCAGGATTCGTTTAATTTGTTTTAACAGTTTCTTATGTTAGATTTATTTGTTTTTGCAGAAAATTTCAGGGCCTTATGCACAGGTTTGTACTTAAATGATTCGGTTTATCTTGGATTGGGTGCTTCAGTTTCTGCTTTAATGGATCTGAATGTAAATTTAGGAGACAAGGGGAAAACGTCAAGCGGAAAGCCTCTACACTATAAGGGAACACCGTTTCATCGTATAATATCTGGATTTGTAATCCAAGGAGGAGACATAATCCATGGTGATGGAAAAGGGAGTGAGTCAATTTATGGTGGTACCTTTCCTGACGAGAATTTCAAGATAAAGCACTCACACGCAGGTGCGCTTATAATCTCTACCAACTTATGAAATTTGAAGGATTGCTCGGAAAATGGGTTTAAAGTATTTTGTGGAGGCCATATATGCATTCTTGTAGTTCATAGGAAAACGAATTTGTAAGTGTAGGTGTTGTAGCGATGGCTAATACAGGACCAGATTCGAATGGCTCGCAGTTCTTTATCACTACAGTTAAGGCTAGCTGGTAAGCTCTCTTCTCATAATAATCCTCATGCTCTCACTTCATACAATGATAATCGCTTTTTCTTACACAGAAACATACTAGAAATGAGATAAAGCACTCCATATTTAAGGTAGACACACTCTAGTTTAGTTTTGTTCTTGGGAAAGTCCTGTGACGATCCTCTAGGTATCCAACCTAGATACAGTTTGGACAAGATTATAGATTCGAATTGTAATCTAGAGTTACTTTTGAATTCAAAACATAAAATTTCTTGTGGATTTCAGTGTTGGATTTTTAAAAGTAAGATTTGATGATTGTGAAAACTGTGGTGGTGCAGGTTGGAAGGAGAACATGTGGTTTTGGGGAAGGTGATTCAAGGAATGGACAATGTATTCGCCATTGAAGGTGGAGCTGGAACTTACAGTGGCAAACCCAGGAAGAAAGTTGTCATTGCTGATTCAGGAGAGATCCCTAAAGAAAAATGGGATGAAGAGAGATGACAAAGACCAACCTAACATACACTTCACAACAACAAATCTGGTTCTGTTCCTCTGCGATTCTCTCTCTGTTTTTTCGTCTTTTGATTTATAGTTTTGCACATGTGATGATCTGAATTCCGAAAACTATGCCCGATGTAGTTAGTGTCTAAAGCTGGAAGCATCTGTAGCTCTTCACTTAAGGTTCTTCTCCCAAATTTCAATGTAGACTTTATCTATATGATTTCTTAGTTCAGTCTACAGTTATGTAGATATCTGTTTTTTATGATTAGTTTAATTATTGTAGGCATTTATTATATCAGTACTTCCACCTTTTACGTATGATATAATTCTGACATCAACATAAACGACCAAAATTATTGAAACAATTTGCCAACTATGATTGATTATACTATTTTTCTACAGGCTTTTTCCAAAAAATTATAAACAAAATTAATGAACTCAGCTTTTATGTCTTGGATAGGGTTAAAAACCTCAGATCATGTCGCTAATTATATTGACGTATCTGATTTAATCCTCTACACACTAATCGTGACCTACAATTTCACGAGTTTAAGGTTTGGATTCTCGATATACCGAATACTATTGAAACAAAACAAAAAATAAATGAAAGGAGTGGTGGTGTGATCAAAGAGATGATTCCAAAGAAGAAACGAACACAAGTATTGCGCAACAAGTCAAAAGGCCTAAACTATTGAACAACTTTAGAAGACAAGCCACCAGATTTACAAACAAATCCTCCCAATAACAAACTACAAAAGAGAAATTAATCAATTAAAATCATTAGATACATAGACACATGCTAATGCTATTATCTACTTACACCTCATCAAAGTCATGCATGGGCTATTGTTATCCACAAATATTTATATGTCCCCTCGAACACTTCCTTTGATCACTACAAACCACTTAATTATTTCGCATTAGTTTGTAGATAGCTTTATACACATAACACATTAGATCTAATATAATAATAACTATAGATTTTAGTGTTTGGATTGAATTTCTTTATAATTGCACCCCGAATAATAACAGCTAGGGGCAGGACTGTGTGGGGGTCCATGTGAACTCGTTTTCATGTACATATTCATAAAATAGTTAATAAAATAAATTTATGCATGCACACGTATGGCATGATACAACAAATGGTGTGAATTGTTCAACTTATATATAGCATACATGCACTAGACAATTTCATGGGAAGACTAAGAGTTTAGGACTGCAAAATCCTTCTTGGAATTGTGTCGCGGCTTTCAACGTATCTTTAGGATATATTGTGTGAACCGATCTATATAGTGAGACCAAATATTATGCTTAGATATTAAAAAAAAAAAAGAGAAGTTAAAGACTATTAGTCAATTGTGAATCGGGGTAGCTAATCTTAACCCAAAAATAGTGTTAAAATTTTTATTATGCATGGTTAAATTAGGTTATTTACTCACTTTTAGATTGATTCAAATAATCGCCTTATGAATATCTTCTTCTTTTTTTTCCATCTCTGAAGATCTATTAATCCACAGAAGTAGAATTTGAGTTTTAACTCTCACATCCTATGTGCGAAAATAAAAATAAAAAAAAATCAGAGAATTGAGTCTCATTCCTTAGCTTTCCACGCAAAGGGTCGCTTGAGTTTTGAGTAACACAAAATTGGAGAAAACAATGAGGATGTAGGCACTGGATCCAATCCTATTATATTATTTTTTGACAAAGCCAATCCTATTATCTGGGACCAGCTTCTCTCGATTCCTCGCGTCTTTTTTTCATTAACTTCTTTTAATCAATTTTCAGTTCTAAGTCAATCATCTTCAACTAGTAAATACAAGTAAGCGCAATTTGATTTGCAACAGTTATATCTTTAGCAACTCATATTTTCAATATTATAACTTGTGAATGAAACCAATCAAGGGTTTGACAACAATCTGTACTTCCCACAGTTATTAAGCCAAATTCACGCCAAGAAACCTTTGGAGCTTATATCCTAACATGCTACGCACAAGGTTGTACAATTGTATTGATATCTTTCTATGGTAACTAGTGATATGTATAATAACTTCATATGATATATTTTAAAAATTATAACACATCGTACTAGCCTTATGATTTATGAACAATAGAAAACAGTGGCTAAAACTATCTACATAAATTAAATACTCTAACGTGAGATTTATCTTGCTTTTGTTTTCGATTTAGGGCCTGTTTGTTTGCTTAGTTGGAAGTTCCATTCAATTAGATCATCCAAATACTCCATCTCCCTAATCCATCTAGATGATGTTTGTTTCATTATGGATTATTCATTTGGATGATCCATTTGAATGAATATTTGTTTGTTTGCATAGTTGATGTAAATTTTCATCCTCATCTAAATGTTTTTAATAAGAAAATGACTAACATACCCATGCTTTAGTATAATCATATTTTTAACTTTAACCTTCACCATATTAATTTAATTTTTGATTTAACATATATTTAAAACTAAATACTTTTCAAATTATTACTTTGGTATTTATAAATTTATTTTTCTCACATAAATTCATGTAAATTTATAAATTCATGTAAATTCAAAATTCATGTCACAAATCCTCAAAACAAAGCAAAAGTCTACAAAACGTGTAATTCATGTCATAAATGTGTGATATATCATGAAACAAAAATCAACACAAGCATAAGATTTTTCCAATAAATGTGTAATTCATGTCATAAATGTGTGAAAATGTACCAATCTTCTTCAAATCTTCAAATAATAATTTCCATACTGTTCTGGTTCCACCCAAGATTGTTTGCTCGTATCCACATCGTGGCAAGGCTTCTAACACATTTCCGAAGGCATACATGTTTTCAATTATAATCCACAGTGATATTTACCTTTGATGAAGTCATTACTCTTGTGGTTTTAGGATCATTTGGTACACTCTCCGAGCTACTAGAGCCTAATCAGTTACATGCACCATAAGAGCAATAACCACATATTAGAGCACTTCAAGGAATAATACGATCAATATAAGCAAAGCAAACAATGACCTGGAGTAAAACAAGCAGAGACTGCAACATGTCTATCACTATCTAACTAGACGATAATACTAGTTGCAATCAGCTAATAGCAAGTAAAAAAGGTCATGTGAATGAGAACATTAAAAACCTGTTAATATGGGGGTCTAGTTCCCTTGCCAGATCTAGAGTAATTGAATCGCAGATCGCTTCCATAACTCTGTCACCACGGTATGTATGGAGCATGCTCTTCATCGCCATGTTGTTCATATGATTCTACTCTTTCCCAAGATGCAAAGTCTCTATCTTCTTGCGGTGATTCTCTTATAAAGTTGTGAAGAGCCATTGTTGCTGTCACAATTTTGACCCATTTCTTAAGCTCATACTTGGGATGTTTTCATCAAGAATCCGCCATTTAGCCTTCCATACACCAAAAGTTCGCTCAATTATTGATCTTAAACCAGAATGTTTGCGGTTAAACAACTCCCTACTGTTTGTCGGTGGTCCTCCTCTATTGAATTGATCTAGGTGGTATCTAGTTTTGCGATGTGGACCTAGGTAACCAGTTCTAGTTGGGTAACCTGAGTCGACTAAGTAGTACTTTCTAGATGGAGGATGAGGAAAAGAAGTTCTTGTGTTGCACAATATGTTAGCACCTTTGTGTCATGTGCTCTCCCGGAACCCCAACATAAGCATATATGAATTTCATACTGAAATTGCATATAGCCAACACATTCATAGTTGCCTCGCTTTCCTCTAAATGGTTCTACATTCCCTCGATGGAGGACGAACCGCACATGCGTGCCATCAAGGGCACCAATGCAATCCTTAAAATAAGGCATATACCGGTTATCATCTACTAAAAAAGGACTAACACTTCTAAACTCATCCCTTGTGGGTTTCATAATATTGCGAGTTTTAAGAGAGCACTTAAAACATCATCTAGCTTCCTTTTCACTGTCTCTAATGAATGTTGATACCGCCAGCCTAAGACCACAGTTAAATCTTGTGCAACCATTTCTACAAACATTGCAACACTCTCTTCAATATAAACTTGACCAGATTCCTCTAAGTTATACTTTTCAGACAGCCTCTTACACAAACTCCTAAATGTTGATTGGTGCATCCAAAAATATCAAAACATTGTACCTTAGACTCGAATATTAACCGCTGCACACGCCAACCTTCTCCTCGATTTGTCCTCACTAATTGTCTGCCAATACTAACTTCCTCCACTCTATACAATTCTTCTATAAGAGCATACATGGTTTTCTCCTCCTCTAGTATCAACTCCATGTCATCATCCTCAACTAAAAATCTAAATGTTTCCTGTAAAACCACAATCTAAATGTAAGATAATGTTTCATAAGATTGATGTTTTTATTGTATAGAGGAAATAGATGATATTGAGATCTATGGGAAGATTTGTTATCATGGAAACCAGAAAGAAAAGAAAAAACTTATTGTAAAGTCAGATAATGATGATGACAAGAAGCGCAGGGTCCATAAGAACAAACAATAATTAATACATCAGATGACCCCAATATTTGTGTACACAGAAAGAAGTTCCAGTATTTCAGAAATTTAATAAGAATAGGTTCATGAATATCTAGCAAGCAAGGGAGGCAATTTGGAAGAACCAGAGGGTCCTCTTGAACATGTAGCCTACAAGATATTATGGCCAAATTCTTCACCTAGAATCAAATAAGAGTACATACATTTTCTTTCAAGTAAACATTTTGGCAAAAGACAGATCATCTTGCTTGTTTTCAGATACACATTGGCCACAACCAACAAAAAAAGAATCAGACACCTTAATGAATAAAACCAAGAAGAAACACCAAGGCGCATAATAACACATGAGAATTGTTAAATCAAACTCCAAACCAGATATAATGAACCATGTCTATACACTGTAAGATAAAAGCAATCTTATCCATGAATGAAACAGCAAGACTATTACCTTACAATTCATCTTGTCCGATGATATTCTTTACAATTGCAAGCTTAGTCCATTCTGCAACAAAGAACACAAATAAGCTTAGTTAATCTCATTTGATCACTAAGAATCATAACTGATAACTGAAAAAACATAACAAGATAAGATAAGATCATTCATTCTCATTCACAAAATAAGATACAAAGTTCATAAGAAACATTGTAAAACATTGTAATGAGTCTCTTTTAAAAGAAACATTGAAAAACATTAAAAACAAAGAAAACATAGATCATCCTCAAGCATCCCTGCTTTCACCATTCAAACTCCAAGTAGAGAACCTTGTTCTCATCATCTTCATAAAACAAGAAGGTCGACGATTGGCAATGTCTTGTTTGAGATGTTGAATTGATGCCTTGTACAAAGGAGACCACATCCTTATAGCATTGAGCGAGTGTAGAACTTCCATTGCTCAAGCTGGCTGCAACTGAATTCTGGATGGTTCTCTATTAGGTTATTCTTGTGTGAAAGAATCTTATCCCGTGATTCAACACTTTCTACTAATCGCTACAGCTTGTCCTAACCTTGATCTTTTTTTATTTGTTCCGGTCTACTAGAAGATGAGGGCCACCATTGCCATTATTGGAAGATGAAAGACCATTGCCATTATTGCTCTGAGTAGGAGGAATTCGCATTGATTCAGCATCAGCATCAACATCTTGAGTAGGAGGGATTCGCCTTGATTCAACATCAACATCATCATCAGCATCTTGATCCAGATGCATTGTGTCTAAATGCTCTTCACCTTTGAGCAGCCCAACCTTCTGCTCCACTAATGTGAACCGCACCAAAGACTTGTTCCATCACATCCACATTTGCAATTGGTTTGTCTTTAATTTTTCTAGCTCCAACCCATTCCTGAAATCAAACAATAAGAACAGAAAAGATATCAAAGAAAACCAAGAAACCAAGCAATCTTCAAAGCAAAACTAGGTGTAATGAACATATATATACCTTACACCGATTGTTCCACCAGTCCTCAGACATGTCTATGGACCCATTTGAATGATAACCAAGTCCGGTTCTGTTGTGAGTTAGTTTCGAAAGATTCAGACTGCTTCTTGCAAGTAGTATACTTGATCCCGAATTTTCTCCATGTATGCTTTTCCCCAAAAGTTTCATAGAACTTGGCTATAATTGACTGTCTCGCAACCTCATTCACTTTATCTTTTCTTATATTTCCTTTCAGTTTCTCATCAATTCTTAGTTGAAGATAGAAACGGGTTTGCTCATCACTCCAAACAAGATTCTTAGAACATAATAATAGAAAACATAGAAGACAGTATAAACAATTTAAGAATCTGAACATTATAAACATAGAACATTATAAACATCAGAAAGGATAATCAAAGTATAAACAAAGAAGATACTCACATCAGTACCAGCAATGGATGTCATTGTTTCTCCGATGAAGTTATATGACAATGATCTGCAACATCACAAACTCATCAAGTAAAATCAATATTTACTGCAAATATCATAACCCTTTAAGAAGCACCTTTCCCTAAGCTTGTAACAAAGATAATAATCTATGGCTAAATCAAATTATAAATTAAGACTTTCGAAAGAGAGGATCCGATGAACTATTTATCAAAAAGTAAACATACAAAGGGAGAGTAAAGAGCATTCTCTTTAAGATATAAATCCAAATATAAACCCAGTAATCACAAATTGTTTTCGATTCGAGATTTTAAGATTCAATTGATATTGAATCATCATACAGTAACGAGATAAAGAGAGGATTACTGAGGGAGATTTGAGAAGAAGAAGACGGCGAGGCAGAGGAAGAAGACAAAGACGGCGAAGGATGAAGACAACGAGGCAGAGGAAGAAAACGAAGACGGAGACGCAGAGGAAGAAAACGAAGACGGAGAATGAAGAAGAAGAGGAAAGAGTGCGAGAGTTTAGGTGTTAATTTAGGTTTAATTCAAGGGTATTTTGGTATTTTAATTTTTTAACTGAGCATGATTCATTCAGATGAAAGAATTTAGAGCAGCCAAATGAGTTCTAAATTTTATTCACAATTTTTAACATTCATTCAGATGAATCATCTGAATGATTATGATTTTAAGCACTAAACAAACATCAGTTGTCATCTTCATTCAGATGATCCATTTGAATGGTGAAACAAACAGGGCTTTAATGTTATTAACTTTTAGGGGTTCTATTTTCTTAGTTAAAATATGTTACATCAAGATTTTAGGTGAAAGTGATATAATTTTCCCTATTTTTAATTGTCTCGAACAATCTATGCAAGTGATCCAATTTCTTACCGAATGATAGATATTTTACAAGTTTGTAAGCAAGATTTTTTTTAATCTTTAAATTATTTTTATATATAACATAAATTTAATACATTTTAAAGTAAATTCGATATTATAATAAAAATATATAAGATATTTAGTTATTTTAAAATAAATGTGAATAAAATAGAACCAGGAGTATTATATTTCATTGGTACACGCACGGGAAAAAACACAGCTAGCTAATGAAACCGTAAATGTGGTAAAGGAGAAAAAGATATTAAAAAAAACACTTAATATAGTTTAAATTGGCTAATTTCCCAATTCTGAAACATATCTAATGATAAGTTTCCATCCCAAGTTGTTTTTTTCTCATTAGCCATTGGAAACATTAATTAGCATTCAATAGTTACACTGGTATTCTCACACAATTCAAATTTAAAAGAAATAATTAGTACTATTATTTTAACTATGGGTATTTCTACTGAAAACAAAAAGAACTACATATGGCTCTTCTAAACAATAATAAAAAAAACAATAAAAACTAAGTTAAAAAAGGGAAAAGAACATGAAAACTAATTCTTATATTTAGATAAATACAGCAAAATCAAATACTAGCAGTTTCAGTGAGTGGTAATTTTGTAATTAAAGAGAAAACACGATGGCAATTAATTAATCACTTGGTTATATAAGTCCCCAAAACTACACTCTCCACACAACACAACAGAAAAAGCTCTCTTCACTCAGAAGAAAGACGAAGAAGACATTATATCTTAACCTCACTATGGCTTCAATGACGGTAAAACCATTTGAACAATATTACAAATTTCAAATATTTTCCAATTTGGTTTTCTACCTCAAAACTCTTGATTTGATTTTTTAAAAATAGGCGACGAGTGGGATGTGGATGACGGAGGATTGTAAACGATCGTTCTTGGAGATGAAGTGGAAGAAAGTGCACAGATGCATCGTTTACAAAATCGAGGAGAAGTCTCGCAAAGTCGCCGTCGATAAGGTCGGTGCCGCCGGCGAGAGCTACGACGATCTCGCTGCTTCTTTACCGCAGGATGATTGTCGCTACGCCGTCTTTGATTTCGATTACGGCACCGTCGATAATTGCCGCAAGAGCAAGATCTTCTTCATCACCTGGTTAGTCTCACTCTCTCTCACTCTGTCTTGTCTTTTCGATTGACTCTGTCTTGTCTTTTCGATTTCTCAAACTCTCCGATTTACCCTTTTACCATGCTACAATCCTGTTGTATCCATGCAAGGGTAAAATAGTCATTTGAGAGAGTTAGACTACCATTTTAGCCATGTCTTTTAAATCCAAGGCTGGTTTGATCGAATTAAACCGAAATCGAGCCAAGGTAAAAGTGTAATATTTAATTGTTTGTGTGAATAGGTCACCGGAGGCATCGAGGATAAGGGAGAAGAGGATGTATGCGACGTCGAAGAGTGGATTGAGAAGAGTGTTGGAAGGCATTCACTTTGAGCTTCAAGCCACTGACCCAACCGAGATGGGATTCGATAAAATCAAGGACCGGGCTAAGTAATCAGATTTCAGAACCGGAGTTACATCTTCAATTACTAGCTCTTGTTATTAACTTATAAGCAGCATTTGATTCTCTATTGTTGTTTACTGTTTAGTGCTTAACTTGTTTGCTTTTGTTGTCAAACAAAGTAATTTCCTTCCATTTTGTTGACAATAGTTGTCAGACTATTCTAGTGTTTCGTTTTAGATTGTTGTTGTTAGTTTTTTTTTTTGGAATATGTTGAATGTTATTTTGTCTCTTTTTGTCGCTAGAGCTAATAAAAGGAAGCCTTTATGAATTGCTGTTAATTTCATATAAATTATGGTTTTGGTGAGAGTTGTGAGACCGTTCAATCTATCATTGCTTTGAACGTCACTAAGTTTAAGAGACAATTGGCGTATCAACAAAATCTCAGCCCAAAACATATAAAATGGGCCGAATATTGTACTTGCGGTTATATGTTTCCAAGCAATTCTTGATTGATTGGGTTAAAATGAATAGAGTTGTGGATCTTAATTTACCCAGTTTGTATGGTTTTATCTAAAAACCCACCATCAAGAGTCCAAGTATTTCAATGGATCTCTAATATTTTGTGAAGGGTTAATACAAATACAATGACCCACCTACAAGGTTGCATATACACCAGACACTTGGTTCTCGGCCCAATGTTTACTAAAACCCAACTCAACCAAAAGTATCAAAAGACAACGCCTTCTTAATCCTTTTTATTATTATAAGATAATTAATTGCTTACAAATGAACAAACAGGCTCTCGTAGCTCAGTTGGTTAGAGCACCCGTTTAGTAAGCGGGAGGTCTTGAGTTCGACTCTCAACGAGAGCATATTTATGATTTTTTATAGGTTTTGCCTTTTTATTATTCGCCGAAGAAGAAAGGTATCTCATAGTGATGGTCCCACATTCACCTCGAAATGATGAAATAGTCTTCAATCCCAATTCACCGTTTCATACGCTCCATCATTTACATTTTCGTAGGAAAAACATTTAGTTACACACACCCTTTAATGATTTCAAACTTTGGTTGCTTTTCTAATTCAGTTGAGACACCGCTTTATAATTAAATATTTATAACAAGAAAAACACGATATACTAAAGTTCAATTTCATTTTACTTTTGGTAGGTTTTAACTACCGTGGCATATGCAATGTCGTAAAACGAACCCTTTTTCAAAAGCTTCCAACTTTTACGGTTGAAAATGTTAGTCCCTCGGTTTTGATGTTTTATCTACTTTATCTTGTTTTAGAATGTTTGATGTTTTAATCTTTTTACTTTATTTTTATTAATAAATTGTAAATATCAAGATATAATGATTGAAAAGAATTATGTTACTATTAGTTTATAATTATTAAAATAATTCTTGGTAAGAGAAAATAATATATATTAAAAAGTAATGATTATTTTCTTAATTTGTATAAAATATCCTTAACATCATGTATTCTGAAATAGAGGAAGTATATTTTAACATGAGAATAATATATATATATATATATATATACCGCTCGCCTGTCACAATGAACCGAGATTGCAAGAGTAAGAGCATCATTATTGCAAGAAAAATGGGGTTCTTAAAGAGGGGTTCTTAGCATTAAAATATTATAAACTGCATCGGTAATTGTGCGTTAAGAAACTCTTGTTAAGAACCGGTTCTTATTTAAGAGTTTTTAGATACAGTTTCTTAATTTTAAGAACCCCTCTTTCTCGATCAAAACAAAATAATAATAAACAAATTTCTAAGAACTCCATTTGGGATTCTTGCAATAATGATGCTCTAAGGTCCACCGAAGAAGTGTTTTTTTTTTTTGGTTATCTTCAGAAAAAAAAAATCCACACCTTGGCGTAGTTTTATCAAATTTTGTTTTCTCTACCACCAGAGACCGAACTCCAAATTATTATTCAGATTAGGCCACATTGTTTAGGTAGTTTTATTTTTACATGGCTGAACAAATGTAGGGGTCGACCATATGATACATGTATGAGAGATGCAAAATTACTCATTTTTAATTCATAGACACAATGGGTATAACCGCTTTTATAAATCTAATTTTTGTGTATGACCAAAAGTATCAAATGGTTAGTTGGATGTTGATATTGGCATGGAGAATTTATTGAAACGAGGTTTCCATTTATTGACTACAAAATTAGGTCCATCCCAAAATGTGTACGCATTTCAATTCCTCTCCCATCCCTTTGTTTTCTCACGCAACGTAATATTTTTTCCCAAAATTCATGAACTACTACGATATTTGTTGGAGGAACTTTCACATGACATGCACCTATCAACTTACAAAATTCATTTTCATAATAGAAATGTGTTCAGTGTATTCAGTTACGATCAAGATAGCACTAGTAGCATATCAAATAAATTCATAATCAATAATTGATGTTGAGGAAAAGATTATATCTCAGTCTCCTACATCGTATTAGCAAGGTTTATCTTACGATTGCGACATTTTATGTATATGAATCTAGTGAGTACTGAGTAGTGACTAGTGCGGTGTAGCTATACGCTGGATGTGATTTATATAATTACATTAGATCCGACAGAATCTATTTTACATATAAACCCAAAGTAAGGAAGTGGGTCTTCACTGCGTAGCCAATTTGCTGTTTCTTATAATATCTTTAGGTGGGAACTCGAATAATAGTCAAAACATACATACATCTCATAGTTATGACACTTTGCTCAAATCAATCATCTCTCTGTTTCTCATGTCGAAATCAATCATCTTCTATCATCATTGTGTCTATTTATTTACAAATCTGGGGTCTTCGATCCTTGTGGACCTTGTGCCTCAATGATACGATAAATTTGCCATCATTGATCTTTCAACTTCCAATTTTTTGCCTTCGTGATTTGTTTTTTATAATCAAGATTCAAGACAGACAAATATTAAAGTGTTTTTTTCCTCTCATTTTCTATTTAATACTAATTTAATTTATGTGCATATGTAAAAAAGACACGATATAAAATCTCATTAGGAAAAAGAAAACATTAATAAATAAAAGGAGCCCACTAACTCAAAATTCTACAGTTATTGCCACACCTCATGTAGGGTTTAGTGGTTTACGATCATGACCACATGATCAATCCAAAACCCGACCCGGATTCACAACGGGTTCATTTGGGTCACCACAACTGGGCTCCGAACAACGTGTTTCCCACCATCAAACCAAGTGACCGACCCGAAGACAGCACCCGTTTCTCCCAACACCACATTCCTTGAATCAACCGTTACCGTTACTACATAGCTCCGTTTCTTAACGGCAGAACTAAACACAAGTCTCGGTGGCTTCACCGTTATCGTCACTCCTCTCGGCGATTCTATCTTCGCCCGGTAAACCGCCTCCGGCTGCCCAACATTCGTCGCCGTCCGTACAATAGTTTTACTCAACGATCCTCTTCTCCATGTAGAGAACAACGCCGTGATCGAAGGATAATTCAGATTCCCCGGCGACGGTTTCCTCGTCGTCGGACATCTCACCGGCGTTCTTGTGATGACTTGAATCGTCTTTGGTCCATACCCGATGGAGCATAGAAACGTGATGTAATCATCGTTGGTTATATCGTAAACAAGACCCGGATCCATAGCCCGTCCCAAATTTACATGACCCGACCCGTAATCGTAAGGCGTAGCCAATTTCCCGGTGGATTCATCGATTAACGAACGGTTAGAGTTATCAACGAGGTTAGTTGTCGTCATCATAGCGGATCTAATCGCGGCGGGGCTCCAATCAGGATGAGCGGATTTGAGAAGCGCCGCCGCACCACTAACGTGAGGACACGCCATTGATGTACCGGAGAGGATATTGAATTCCGTTTTCCTTGGATCTGACGGCAAACCTGTAGGTCCCACAGCATCAGTCCAAGCGGCGAGGATGTTAACTCCGGGAGCAATTAAATCCGGTTTTAGAATCTCCGGGTTTAAACCGTTTGGTCCTCTCCCTGAGAAAGAAGCAATAACCGGCGCCGGTTTAATTCCAACTATAGTTCCTCTGAAATCGATTGAAGCAATTGGATTCGGATGTGAAGAAGCGTAAGCTTTGATTCTATCTCCTTCGTTTGATCCAACGGCGCAGGCGGGGATAAGATGAGCATCTCCGACTAATCCTTCACCGTTAGATGCGCCGTTAGCGAGAATCATACCAATGCCGCCTGCTTTCTTAACCACCAATCCTTTCGCTACACGTGGACTACTTCCTCTATCGCAGATTACTATTTTACCCCTCACGTGCTTCGGGTCGAGTGAATTCTCCATACATAAAGACGCCGATGACATTCCCGATTTCCCGGGATAAACCACCGGGAACATACGACCGTTTAACGGTACTCCGGCGTAAAGAGAAACGCCTCGGAGTCGGTGTCCGTCACCGAGAACAGCATCTGCTGGAAAATTTCGATCGATTGTTCCAGCACCAACGGTGGTTACCCACGGCGCAAGGTTCGTAACTGACATACCGTTAGGTCCTTCGTTTCCGGCGGAGGAGGAGACGAAAATTCCTTTCGACGCGGCGCCGTACGAGCCTATCGCAATTGGATCGAGGTAATACGGCGAAGTAATCCCGTCTCCACCGCCGATTGAGATAGAAATAACGTCGACACCGTCGGAGACGGCAGCATCGAAGGCGGCGAGGATATCGGAATCAAGACAACCGGAATCTTTCCAACAAACTTTATAGGCAGCGATACGAGCTTTAGGAGCCACACCTTTGGCTATACCTGAGGCATAACCGGACATACTCGCTTTGAAAACGTGACGTCCAGCGGCGGTTGAGGAAGTGTGAGTTCCGTGTCCATCGGCGTCACGAGGAGAAAGAAACTCAACAGTTTTGTTGATTCCTCCGATAACGGCCGCTTGTTGTCCTTTAGCGAAGAATCTAGCTCCGACGATTTTCCGATTACAGTTTCTAGGACCGAATCTGGCTCCGGACTCGCAAACGCCTCTCCATCGCTTCGGTATCGGACCGAGATTGAGATCTGAGAAACTCCTCCGCTCCGGCCAAATCCCAGTATCGAAAACGCCGATGATTACGTCTGATCCGTAATCAGATTCTGACCAAAGTCCCTTCTGATTCTGTAGACCTATGAATTGGGGAGAGCGCGTAGTGTGAAGCTCACGACGTCGATCTTCGAAAACAGCGAGAACCGCCGGGTGATTGCGGAGGTTATCGGCTTCATCGGGAGTAACCACGGCGGAGAAGCCATGGAAGACTGTGTGGTAAACATGAAGGATTCGAGATTCTTCGGCGAACTCGGAACTATACCAGTGGTAGTGCGTCGGGAAAATAGACGGCATAGATCCACCATCGATGCGAAAAATGAATGTCTTCGTGGCCAAAGCGGTGGCAAAGGAGATGAACGGAGAAAAGAGAAAAAAGAAGATGCAGAGAAGAAGAGCAATGATGGAGGAAGCCATGGAAGAAGTGGAGGGAGTGAAGTCAGTGGGGTTTTACCGACATTGGTGCTCTGATCATTTATAAAGCAAGATATTACAATTAACTTTTGTTTTGTTTTTTCATTTTTTTATTGTTAGTTATTAATTACTTCTATAAGACTGTTTATCTGATAATCACCTCGGATATTCATTCTGCAAAAATATTCCTTGTACCATGTCGCCTCTATGATTATGGGCAATAAAATACAATTTTGATGAATTTCATGTGTAATGAACATTAGATAGAAATAGCTGAAAAAAAACAAATTTCATGTGTACGTTGTTTCATTATTTTAGTAATTGTTTGTGATGCAGTACTAATCTTTAGTTTAAATCCTTTCAATCACCTTTATTAACAAATGAGATATGGTTTTGTGGACACTGGACAATGATATTAATGAGACGACAGTGTTTTTTATTGAGTAATTTCTTTGTAGGATTCAATGTATTTTTCTCATTTTATATATTTTGGTTTGACAAAAGTAACATCGGAACTGCGGAAGTCACTTTTTTCCTTTTTTTTCTCCTCCAGGAAAGAGGTGAGATCATCGTAACTATAATACGATCCAACGGTTCACTTTTCTCTCGAAAATCAATCTGATCATATATCAATAGGTTGCAACCATCGATTTGGTCTACATATACTACTAGCATTAGTAGACTTTTAAGTATTTTGAATTTTTTGTTTTCATATTTGATACTACAATTTATTTATTTATTCTGGACCTCTGGTCAAGGACCGGACTTGAGAAGAGAATCTGAGTCGCTGCAATTGGACAATAAAGCAACGCAGCAGATACTTTTCTGATCCTCAATATTACTATATTCGTCGATTATGAAACACAACGGCTATAATTCAGCTTCTAATAAGTGTGATAACATTATTTAACTTTTTACTCAGATCATAGTCAGAGATATAGGATTAGAGGCGCTCACATATTAATGACCAAAACCCACTGGAAAATCCCGATTAAAAAACAAGCCCATAGGAGCATTGGGCTACTCGTGTATCTTTTGTATATCTTAGTAGCCCATTTATTTTGGTAGGCTGAATTGAATTATGTGTATGAGTATATCTCATTTCCTTTAACATGGTCAAAATCTTTCATTTGGCACTTGGACCAATCGAAGGTTTGACCTATAATCGTTCCGAAGCCAAGGACCAAGGTATAAGCTATATAATGTGTATTAGACTTATTTTTGACTCTTTAAAGGATTCAACCTAACTTTAAGATCTTTCTTCAAGAAATCTCTTGAAAATCAAACTTTTAGTTTGATTTGTTGTTGTTGTATATTGCTATATCCTTAGAGACATTTTTGATTGTCATATAGAGGTCAACCATCAACTTGTATGATTTGTTTTATCCTTTTTGAGTTCTATCTTCTGACATATTGATCTCTCTGTTTTTTTTTTTTTGGTAAGGGAAGAATGTGATGGAAGATTATATTATTGATCTCTATCTTGTTGTTCTTTAATAAGTTTTGGATTGTGGCTAAAAACTTTTGGAGAGGTGTATAATATATTTTAGGTAAGAGATGAATAAACTTGATGTCTTTAAATGATTTTTTTTCTTTCTTTTGTTAAAATAATGAATTAAGAAGTCTTATACAGTGACTTGTGCCTTGTGGTGTATTTTGGGGCCACAAATAGTAGTACTCGTTCATTTTTTAGCCAGAGGTCAAAATCGACAGAACTCTTAAATTTCTATTTTGATATCGTTCGATCTTTAACATATCTTTAATATATATATATATATATATTGAAATTTTATATCTTAAACACTATACTTTTTTTTTGTCGTCAACACCCCAATCTTAAACACTATACTTAAAACATGTAGAATCATCATACTCACTAGCCGGACACAAACTAAAACCACAAAAGTTTTAGGTTGATGTCTGTTTTTACTTTAAGCAAATTAAAACGTCGAAAAAATCTTTGAAAAAATCAAAACCACAGTAGTTAATTTCTTTGAAATATTTGTACAGTTTTGGAAATAAGGTTTGTGACTTTTGTTAAGTTCTATTTTCTTTACCTCAAAAAAAGTTATATTTAGCTAAATCGAGTGAGCAAACATTCATTTGATAAAGACATGTTACCAACACATTGTATGTTTTGTATTAGTACTAAAAAAAATCAAACGAAATATGTCAAAAGGTTGCAAACTTGCAATGAATAGAAACATGTATGATTCTAATTGTCTCTTTCAATCGTTCTCAGTCTTCTTATCCTTACATAGCTTATCCAGTTCATTGATATGTCAACTATCTTGTGAATAACCATCGATAATTTTCAAGCATGGGTTGGGTTAACATTGTCCCTAGTTCGGGTTCCATGTAAACCACATTAATTCCCGGGTTGGTTATTAATATATTATATTATTAAAAAATAAAAAACATTGTCCTAGTTACTCCAAAAGCATTTTGAGCAAAAAATCGATTTTTGCATATCAATGTATGTCTTGTAGAAGCTCGAAGTTTTTTACATCTCCTAACAGATTATCAGATATTGTAGATACTAACTGCAAACAACTATGATATAAATAATAATAAAAAACTAGAAGAAAGCTTTAGGGATGAAGTTGAGAACCATGGAAGAAATTGTATTTAACTAAGGCAAATATTTACTCTAAAATCTCCTCTATTGAGTAACGTGACTTCAGGAAAAAGTTATGATGATATATATACCTAAATTAAACATAAAAAATTAAATGTGAAATGAAGCTGACAAAAGATAGAGTCAGTTAATGTCACAGCTATATATGATTTTCTTAATATAATTCATTTCATTTCATTTCCAAAGTACTAAAATCCAAAACCCTAGTGTTTAAACCCAAGAAGTCATAACCAATGCTACTACTAATGTCGCTTGAAGAATAACTGCTGCTACTACTGTCCACTGTTTGACATTTCACATTATCACAGCTACACTCCTTTCCGTTCCCCAATCCAAAACGGCACGCAGTGCACAGATGTTTCTCTCTATGGAAACGCATGTTCGTCTCATCATGGAGCTGATCTTGCCATGGCGGGCTAATTCTAAGCTCAAGATTCAAATCAAAACATCTTTCTTCAACAACTGAGTACTCAACTCTCTCTTTTTTACAAATCAGCCCACTTTGTTTTCTCTCGTCCCTAAAACTTTCCTTTTTCTCCAACAGAGGACCGAAAGAAAGAAGCTTGACAAAGGGGTCCTCTGTTTTTCCAGATTCAGGCGAATCTCGAGGAGCTTTGGTCTCGTTGATCGGTCGATAAGTCGCGGGATCAATTCCTCTTCTTAATAGCTTTCTCTTAACATGTGTATTCCAGTAATTCTTAATCTCGTTATCTGTTCTTCCCGGTAATCTCGTCGCAATAAGAGACCACCTGAAAAATAAATAACAGAGTATAAGAAACAGAGCATATGAAGAACAAAAAAACAGAGGATTTATTGAAGAGTTTGTGTAAGTGACTCACTTGTTGCCAAGAAGACTATGGAGTTTGATGATAAGATCGTCTTCATCGAGAGTGAAGTTACCCCTCTTGAGATCAGGCCGGAGGTAGTTAATCCACCGGAGACGACAGCTTTTGCCGCACCGTTGAAGACCGGCAGATCTAGGAAGAGAACGCCAACAACCTTCACCATGAGATTTGATGTAAGAGATGAGCTTATCATCTTCTTCCTTAGTCCAAGCGCCTTTGTTAGTGTGGTCCTTCTCGCAGCAAGGAGACCTCCCCATCTTCTTGTTCTTCTGATTCTGATTCTTGTGAAGATGAAAATTAGGGTTTTATGGAGAGATGTTTGAGAGAGATAGAGAGAGAGGTTGGAGGAGGAAGGTGAAGCCTAATTTGTTTCTAGAAGAGAGTTGGTAAGACACGTTTGAAGGCTAGTGGGATCCTTTTTTCTGATTTCTATTTTCTGTAAACTTAAAAATTAAATTCTACTATTTGTTTTTTTTTTGTATCAAAACTATAAACCGCAATATTCACACGATCTTCTTCACTATCTCAATGGGAAACGGTAAGCTATTTCAAAGCTGTACTTAGCTTAGTAGGTGTGAAACCATAATTATGATACAATGTACATTTACACACGTTCGAGTAGTTTTAATATGGCGACATGAATTTTTTTTTTTTGTAATTTAATATTATGACTATGAGTTATATTTCACATTTTCTTAAAGAAAATTTCAAATTTTACTAAGTTTAATCATACTTTATTTTTACTAACATTACATTTCTTAATCATAATTGACCATTTTGATCCCAAAAAAAAATCATAATTGACCATTATGATTGTACTAAATGGTATAAATATAAATATATGACTCTCGTACATTAGTATAAACTTTGGTTCAAGATACTTATCTAGTTACAAAAAAAAAAATAGAAAAAAATCATATTAAATTGAAGTACAAAGTATGATGTACAACATCGAATTTAATTCAAATAGTAAAATTTTATGCTACAATAATGAGAAAATAGTACTTGCCATTGTGAGTTTGGCAAGGAAGTAGTAAAGAGCATCGAAACTAGTATATTCAAATCAGTATCTATTAAAATGTTGGTTAGGATTTTTAACAAAAGATGAACATGTTAAGTTGGGTTTTTCTTTTATTTATTAACAAACAAGTTTCGGACTTAGGTCCATAACAAGCGTTGACAACAACAAAAAAAGAAAGTCCACAACAAGCTAATTTAGCCATTTTTCTGTCGTTGCCTCGTTGGTGTTCAGATTTAATTGTTCCCTAACTTACTCCTTTAGGTAGATGGATAGTACTACGCCTATTGTGATATAATTGGTAGTCCGATTATCTAAAATCTTAACGAGCTTGATTTATAAATTGTATTTTTGTACCAGCAAAAATTGTGTGTTTAGATATATATATTGTCATCTTGTGTATTTAGGTAATAGATAAATAACACTTGATTTTCGTACATTTATTAAGGACTAACAAGTAACATCTATGATTAAATACTCTTTTAACACTTAACTGATGAAGTTACACATTTAAAGCTACCAGCATTTACACAATTATACTGGACCTAATTTAAAAGATGTAAAGCCGGTGCTCATAGCTCATAGACTATACAAATTCAAAGAATTTTATTGAGGAGGATTAATCTAGAAGGCACAAACAAAGTTGGTTTTGAGGGAAAGTGAATTTAAATTTTGGGTAGTGGTTGGGTATAGATTTGGCAGCAATATGGAAATGGTTCGTGACCTTCCATATTGGTTAAAAGGGATAAAAAGTAACAGGTAAAGATATAAAATGAATGGGTGTGAAAAGCCTCCTCACCTGGAGTTTGTAATGTGATGAAACATAGAGAGTAGATTTCTACCTGTTTTGTAATGTGGTGACCTTTTCACTTTCCCAACTACCATATAATCCTTTCACTATTTTTTCATTAATTCAAGGTTTCCTATTTATCGTAACGTCCAACTAATTCTTACAAAAAATATGGTTTCTTGAAGAAACGCTTTTCGCAAGCTTACATCGGATAAATCATTGGATTGAAACTCTATATATCAAATAAGTCAAAAATAAAGTGTTTGCACATAACTAAAATCCAATTCTAGAAATTTTGATCGTACCTATAAAATACTCGTGAACATTCTTTTCTTCTTCATCGAAGCAAAGGTACATCTTTATCAAAAAAAATAAAAGGTACGTTAACTTCTTAAATTTAGTCTAGCATGTGGTATTAATGAAGTTGATAAAATACTTATTTTTTTACTGGTATATTTTAAAAAGCTAACGGGATCTTTTTTGAAAAAAGTATCGATAAAAACATATCGAATACTGATTGTGGTTTTTTAATTTTGTTCGGAATTCTTTATTTGGAAAAGGAAAGGAGGTTTACTGGTAAAAGTTTTGTTTGATACCTGAAAGACAATCTTAAAGAGTTTGGTAGATTTCATGGTGGACATTAACTTTCAACTCCTACCGACGTCGTAGAATAATGAATTCACAAAAAAAACAAAAAAAAAATGGAAATATACATGTGATTTGTTCTCCACACACCAAATAAATCTTAAAATAAAGGTACATTACACGGCTTTTAACCTACAGCGAGTACCAATACATAGTGCAACATCTAATTGTAACTACCACACTAACATGTCCAAATTTGGAAGCCATGCGTTTCTTTCTAATCTCTATTATAAAATTTAGTTAAAAAAAAAGGAAATGTTAGGTTACAAAAAAAAATCATATTCCATAAAATACAATTATTTTATGTAATACATAGTTATAATCTAAACTATATATTTTTACAAAAAAATAAATAATCTAAACTATATAATTTTTTTAATAATGCTACTTGCTGGTGACGCAAAAATCCAATCGAGTTGGTAATTGGCAGCTAACATCATATATTATCTTCTTTAATGAAAATACGAAAGAAAAGGAAAAACTAAAATTTAAATTTTGTTTTTTTTTGGTCAAACTAAAATTAAAATTTAAAAGAAGCTTCCTACCTAACAAAACCTACCAGGTTAGGTCCAGATTCAGGTCATGTCCCACTTTGTAGATATCGACCGATCTTTGGTAGCATAATTATTTATGGGCAACGAACGGTTTAATGAACAGTAACGCTACTATGACTATCAATTTCACCCCCAAATATTATTGACTTTTGACTTTTTTTGTTTACTACAAAACAGTATGATCGTGGTGGATTAAAAGAGTTTAGCATCTTGTAGCAACAAAATAAGGGTATTATCTGATACTTTTCCTTGTATTTCATTTTACTTCATCCTCTTTCGAATCTCGTAAAAGTAACCAAAGGCCACAACCGCAGCAGCAACCGCAACACCGAACGCGCTCTGCGCCAAAATCGTGCTGTCTGCAATCACCTTGGCCGCTGAGGAGCTCGGGTTGAAACCAAGCTCAGAGAGTTTCTTGTGCGATTCGGCGTAGTCTCGGAAGAATGCATCTTCATCCTGTTCACCACAATTAAACTTGTCAAATAATAGCTAACAAAGGGACAAATGTAGTAAATTATCAATCGTTAATCAAGAAAGAAAATCATAGAAAAGTGTCGTGCAATTTCTATTTACAGGTCTTAAAAAAAGCTGCTGATTTTAGTGGACGTCAAGCATGAAGAACACAATAAAGACTGAGAGGATTCACCGTGATAGGATATTAATATTTTTTATAGGAGTGTTCATATGTTCACTCAGCAACATCAACAACTAGCTAATATTAGTGACTAGGATTCGTGGAAACAAATGGTTAACGAGGCAGAGAAGATTTGCAGTTTATTATACCTTTGCATAGAGCTCAACATATCCACGGAACTCCGGATCTTCCAATAAAGTCTTGTCAGTTGGAAGTTTCAACAAGCCCTCTGATTCTCCTTTCAGCAGTTCCCTGATACCAAAAACAGTAATTAATCATGGGTTAACCGATCATGTAATGTTTGCTGATTGTTAATCTTGGAAAACACACACAAGCATAAGAGACTAAATGAAAACAAAGAAAGTTGATCTTTGAGGATAAAGAAATGACAATTACACAAAGTAGGAGTTATCAAACTTCTGAGGCTCTCGAGTCCATGGTCCATCGAAACCTGACCTTTCTGAATGAGCCTTTCCCTAAAGTCCCAATAATGGTCAATAATGGTCATAAGCACATGCATACCTTTTATTTGTTACAAAACAATGGAAGTTAAGTCAGTGTGACCAATGAATTTACCAGAGTATGACCCCCTGAGAGTGCCACAATATCCTTATCAGATAGCCCCATGCGGTAGAAGATATCTCTAAGATGTTGGAAACCTACAAAAAAATAAACAAAGTTAATTCATAGAGAAGATCTGCCAATTCCATGATAAGAGTTTTAGTAGAAATGATCAAAGTTTGTTAAAATGATGAAAGGTTAATTGTACCTTGTTTAGCATCAGGAAGTCTTCCTTCCCTGGGGCACACATTTGAATCCTATCAAGAAAAAATAATACGATTATTTTTATTGGCTTAAGTGTTACACATACAGTTATGTTTTCACAAAAATGAGAAAATATACTTTTCTCCCAGGAACGAAACTGATGTCAGGTCCACCCGTAACCTCCACTGCTACCACACCAGCAAGCTGAAACAAAAGATTTAAAATTCAACTATTCAGATCCAAAACTTGATTGTCATAAATCTAGTATACTTCTCTTGGAAATTCATATGTACAGACATATGATATCTATTCAGTCCAATTCTTAAGTATAACACCAACGTGGTTAACAATTTAAAGAATCTAATTGAAAAGTTTACAAAACCCTTGGTAATGCCAAATTCAGGAATTAAGCGAAGCATAAAGTACGCAGATTTCCTAGTCGATCATGAAGCAAATTCCGTAGCATGGAAATAGATTGATAATGTCATATATATTTTATCTGAATTTAGTTTCAACTGCAAGAGATTAAGGTTCTACTTAAACAACATAGTCATCTATCTTTCTCATAAACCAGATCACTATCAGTATAATCTCTTAGAACAGATTTTCATTCCTCTGTTGCAATAAACTGGGACCAATATTACATGGGACAAGCCTATGAGACAAAAACAGACTTAGTTTCCAGAGAAATTTGACAAAAGAGCACAGAAAAATAACAAGGCTAAGTGGTAAACTATATGGCAGATAAAACAAATAAATTTGCATCAATTATGTAATCAGAATACTAAAAGCAAAATCTCGTAATCACCTGATACAGGTCTGCGTATGTGATTTTGGGATATTTAGCTTTCACGCCCTCTGAAACATCACATGAGAACACAGTCATGGCTATACAAGAGAAGTTATCCAGAAAGCAAATCTATAATCACAAAATCCAAGAAGCAAGGGAAAAAAAGAATAACACACCACAGAGATCGATAGCGTTTTTCAAACCACTATTAGCACCATGAGTGTACTCCTCTTCGTTCCTGATAGAGCCATTAGGTCCACCAGTCTTCGATTGAGCATCATAGGTTCCAGCGTCGTGCCATCTTCACAAAACCAGATGAGACAACATTTCAACAGTTGAAAAACATACAAAGATGGAGCGATTAATAGAAGCGAAAACAAAATCATAGAAATCGAAATTTACGCCAATCGGAGCATGATCGGAGCACAGCTCTTGGTCGCGATGAGAGAGCGGAGGTCACGGCGAGCCTTGGTGATCTGTTTCAAGTACTCCGCGTCAACAATCGATGCCGCCATAGCTTCTTCTTACTCGTTTGAGATTGGTCAAGGAGAGAAAGAGAGCGATGAATAAGAAAATGGTCTAAGAGGTGAAGATTTATTATTATTTGTTACACTGACGTTTGGGCCAAAGAGATAAACCACCCAATGGAAAAAAAAGGATTTCATGGGTCGGAATCAGTTATCTGCTGTTTTCCTCAGCCACACCCTTCGGTGGACCTCATTGGCTTATTAGATTACGCTTGTTCGCACGTGCCTTGCATGTCATTTTTGTTCAATAAAAACGGCACGCGTCTCTCTACGCTATTTATTAAAACGGCGTGCATGTTTATCTTTATTTGTTGCTTTTTTAATTGGTTTCTGGATCGGATCATATTTGAATATTTTACTCGTGAATTAGCGTTTAATTTAAGAAATGAAGTACAAACAGAACGACAAAAATCGATGCCACAACATTTTTAAATTGGTCTACTAAACACAGAACATGAACCATAATGATAGTGATGATATATTCCCTCAGTTCTTCTTGGCACGACGACCACACTTGACTTGTACGGCAAGTGTCTTCACAACGTTCTTGCATGAATCTTTTTTGTCTTGTTGGAAAGTGCTCTTGTTCACGGGAATCACACACTCTGCTTTCCCCAAACAATGCTGCAACAGTTTTTTTTTTTTTTTTTGGGGTTGGTTAGTTTATGCTACACATTATACAATAAAGAAGAAACAAATTAAATATGATCTTTACCTTCTCGACGACTTGCTTTGAAACAGGAGCATTACAAGTACCAAGTGTGAAGTTTCCACAAACACCAATAGGGTTTCCGAAGCTAGCAAACTCAACGGCTTCGATCTTTTTAGTGCCTGAGCATTTAAGAGTAGCCGTAAGACTCACGTTATCTGTAATGGCTTGGATCTGATCTTGCTTTCTAGTCCAATGTCTAACACTTGGAGTGTAATTTTCTCCCACGTAAGAGCAAACAGTGTCTCTGTTGACAATGACAAAGTCTATAAGCTCAGGCTTCACATTAGGCTCTTCCTCGAATATAACAAGAAGATTTTTCTTGGGCTTCAAGAAAGATCTAGGGATGTGATATTCTATTTGTGTAGGTTGACCTAATGGAGACAAGAACGATTGCCAATATCTTCCCACGCCTTCTCCGTTCACCCAAATCAACCCTTTACCCATTCCGTTCATGCGAACCGCCGCTGCGCTTTGGCTCTCTGGTGCATCGAAGTATGTCTGCAATGTTTCACATTCGTTAGAATGTGTTTGGAGATGACTAGAAAATGTCTATAGTCTGATTTTTTTTTTTTTTGGGTTACCTGGTACCATGTAAGTCCTGGTGCTTTCCCGGTGAATTTTTGCCATTGTACCTTCTTTGAACCTTTTTCAGTGTGGATGTCGAGTCTTTCGCCTTCCATACCGAGCTAAAGATCGAGAAACGGGGTCAAATCAAGGAGATATACACTCAATGTTGTGAATCAATTACAGAGTCATCAAGAGATTGATTTCAAACCTTGTTCCCCCATTTGCTAGTTTCAGTGAGATCAAGTGTTCCAGCACTCAATCCTAAGATGGAAACACTACGAGGACCAGTGTATCTATGCTCCATGTAAGATCCACTATCCTATAAAACAAAAATAAAAATCCTAACATTTATGAAACATAGATGTATATATTAATTCCAAAACTCAGATTATGAATATTGCTTTGCTACGTACTGGGAGCCCTGTAACAACACCAAGCATAACAAGATGATTCTCTCCTATTTTAAGTGTAACTGGCTTCTGGAAGACAAAGCTCTTCTCGTCATGGCTTCCATGCCCATTTCCTGGTAAGAAGATATCATTATTATAGCCCATTGTTTGTATTTGCAGATCATTCTTGCACAACTCTTACCAAGGTATTCTCCGTTAAGCCAAGCGTGCAACGCATGCCCAAGACTAGCAATCCTCAACAAAGTCTTAACTTCTTTCTTCGTAGGCAAGTTATTCTTATGAATCTTGAAGCTGCAAAGCAAAAGTAAACATCAAGATTCTCTTCTTTTATATTTGATATACAATCACATGGAAATAGAGTCTTTACCTTGTTGTGTACCATCCATAGTCTGACTTGTCCTTGGTCAAACCATAAAGCTCAACGGGTATGTAAGAGTCACCTTCGAGTTTACTAGGCAATGTCTCAGTGAACACTTTGAAATCAAACTTCTTGTTAGCTTTTTTAGACTTCATAAAGTTCCTTTTAGTGTGTTGAGAAACAATCTGGTCCAATCCAAACAAACAAGAACGTGTTAAAAACTCTGTTTTCTGGCTCGAATAAACCGGAATTTAATGTTTTCTTCACCTGTGCAGTGTTGTAAACAACAGTTTTACAATCTGGAAGAATACTAATGGAACGAGGCGCTATCACGTATTCTCTCCCCTTGAATTTGATGGTTTCTGCAGCTTCAGTATTGTTATTAGCCAAGAAAGCTGCGCAAGATTTTGTTCCAGGTTGTTGGTAGTATCGAATCTGTGGAAAAAAGTTGAATCCTTTTTAAATATTTTGGAACAAATCAGAATAAGTTTTTTTCCTGATCTGTACATATATGATAGTACCTCTGTATCTTTTCCAGGTTTCTCAGTTTTCGGCTGACCCCAAAGAAGTGGCTTCTTACAGAGGTTAAGAGCATTATGAAGATGCTTAAGGTGACCATACTTAGGCTCTTTCTCTAAACCAAATTCATCAAGAGGTGCATCATCGTAGTATCGAGTGGTTACATAATGTGCAGAGGTTCTTCCAAAGTTAGTTCCTCCATGATACTACAAGATTACAACATAACATAGCCCCATTTTGAGAATTTGGACATTCAGTTTTGCAATATTTCCAAAGATGATTTAATCGAATGAGACATTATACCATGTAGTAATTCACATGGCTTCCGTTCTTGGAGAAGAATCGAGTAACTGCGTAAGCGATATCTTCTACAGATCTTTGAGTTGGTGGATCACCAAACACGCGGAATCTATTAAAGAAATTCGAAATATCTTTAACACTTGTATAAATGAATCTCAAGTTTCTACATTTCTAAGTCAAGAATAACAAAAGAAAAAAAAGACTCACTGAGTAGTCCAATTCTCAGTCCATAAAGACGGTTTGTTTTCTTTGTTTGGACCGGGGAAAGTATCACCGCAATGTCGTCCGTTACAAGCATTGATCTGTTTCAACATCAATATTCTTAAAACGTTTTCAAATCTTTCAAGATTAGACAAAACACAATGTTGAAAAAGAACTTTACCATAGGATCAGGGGCGTCGTTCTGCTTGCACATAACCCATGGGATCCCGAGATTCATCGAGTCCACCAATTTAGACGCCCATTTAATGTAGTTTATTCCATCTTGTTTATATGCACGTTGAACCGCGCTATATTCGTTCTCTATCTGCAGTATTCATATTCATATTCATTGCAAAATCATCATTTTATAACAAATTTTCAATTCATAGGTTTCTTTTTTTTTTTTTATGTCACCTGTCCTAATATAATGGGGCCTCCTTGTGAAGCAAACAATTTTTCCTCCTTCATTTTGTCAAGAATCATCCGTATGTACCTTTCTGTATGTTCCTGCAATGGTTTTTTTTTTTGGTCACATCTTTTAATATGATTTGATTGTAGGTGTGTAACAAAACACATAATCATTTTGACATTTATTTATATATATACCTTGAATGGTTTATTGTCTGTACGGAAGAAAATCCCAGGAACTTCTCTAAGCCAATAAGGAAGTCCTCTGATATAAAAAGATATCACGTAAAATATTAAGGGAAGAATTCAAGAAATGAGAAATCAAAACTATAAGAAGCAATTGATGAATTATTACCCGTGAGTCCATTCAGCTTGGATAAACGGTCCAAGCCTCAAGGTTACATACATGCCATTCTTTTGAATCAACTTTATGAACTTCACCAAGTCAGCTCGTCCCGAAAAGTTGAACTAACGAAAAGAAACAGAAAAAAGATAATAAGAACCCCAAAAATTCATGTATATATGTTTTATATATTTCATAGATCGATTTGTGTTTTAGTTACCTTCCCTTGTTGAGGCTCATGTACGTTCCAAAAAGTGTAAGTTTGAATCGTGTTCAAACCGCCTTGTTTTGCTCTCTTGATGATACTTGGCCACATCTAATTAAAACAACCCCAAATCACATAATAATCTCAATATTAATACAAACACAAAACAAAAAAACTTTCAAAAAAAATTATATGATTCAATAAATACTTCAGGAGTGCTTCGAGGATAATGAATAGAGCCAGAGTAAAGAAGTTCTCTTTTGCCATCGATGATCAAAGATGTTCCATCATAAGTCACATCTTTGTTATTCTTCTTCTTCACGTCCTCTTTGGTCGCGAATGAGGAAAAAGACGAGAGGAGAACCACAAGGACGGCCGCTAAAAGCCATCGATCAAGAGAATGTTTTCTCATTTGACTCTCTTCTTTATCTTCTTGAATTAATAATTTTGTTTGTTCGTGTCGTAGAACAAGAAGCTAAGTTCTTTTGGAACCTCGTCCTTGTCGGAGGAATAAAAAACAAGGAGAGCTCAAATATCAAGATCTGAAAAAGACAATAATATAAGAGAATGTTTCGCACTCAACTTTTCAGGTTCCAGAGAAATTTACGCGTCTGAAATAGAATCTACCGTTGTAACTTTGAAACTCTCTCTCTTTTTTCATTTTGATTTTGTTTTGATTTGATTTGTTTTTGCTATTTTTAAAAGTTTGTTATACCCTCTTAATCTTCGCCTAATGTGGTGGACAAATACATAACAAATTAGCATTTTTTCCTTCCTACAACGGATTCTCGTTAAATCAGTGCTTTTAACAGATCTAACTAGCCAGGTTCAAAAGGTTGCTTACGGTGATCGGTTAAATTTTTTTTTGACTTAAGTGTACATTTTTAGTGTCTCTAAGTTTATTTTTAGAGAAGCTGGTAAAACACACCTTTCTAAATTTCTAATATCTATTTCAATATCCTGTGTTAGACGTCGAAACAAAAAAAATCTATTTCAATATACCTTGACAAATCTTTACCATTAACATTAAAACAGAAGAAAATGTATGCATCTATTGAAAAAGGAATAACACTCCAATCATATTAGATATTTTATAATACGATTTCACAGAGCTGGTTAGTTAACTAACTATGAGGTTTTCATACACTAACATTTTGTAGGGAGTTCGTAATTCGTATAGTTATAGAATAATATTATAAGTTTGTATAGTTTTATTAGATTGACAATATAAATATGTGTAGTTTAACTTATAGTATGTAACGTGCATACTTTAAAACGCTATTAAAAAAATAATAACATGAACTCTAATTGTTACAATTCATACTCTAATAAAGAGGGACAAAATATATACATATACATATACAATATTTTATTTTCCATCCCATAAATTTTGGTAGGGTCTTATATTGGGGAACGCACCAGCTGACTAAGAAATACTATTTATTTTGTATTTTTAATGTAAAAAAAAGAAGGGAAAAAAAAAGGAAGAAGAAGAAGAGAGACCAAGAAATTGAAGTGCATGTGAGGGGAGAGTAGGAAAAATTAGAAACTCTAGTCTGGGAGACACTTTAAGCAGCTATTTCTTTGTCTTCTTCCTCTTTAAGAACCTCACTGTCTCTCTCTGTCGCTCTATTTACCAAAATCCCCAATTCGTTAGAAATTAGGGTTTGAAGTTTGAAGAAGCAGAGAGAGAAAAGATGAGTGCTTCAAGGTTTATCAAGTGTGTTACTGTCGGCGACGGCGCTGTCGGAAAGACTTGTCTTCTCATTTCCTACACTAGCAACACTTTCCCTACGGTCAGCTTAAAGTTCTCTTCTTTACTGCGATTTGTATTCCTTTGCCAAAGATCTTGGGTCTAATTTAGCTTGGATTTGTTGTTGGGTGATGCTTATGGTTGCTGTTGTGTGCTTAAATGATTTCATGGTCTTAAGTAAATGTTGGGTTTTCTTAAAGGCTTGTTCTTTCTGCTACCTTAAAGATTGTACTGTAGTGATCTTTAAGATTTGGATAGTCTCAGTTTCATATACCATTTCTCTGGAATATGTTAGTCTTACTGACTCTGCTTTAGGATCATTTAAAGTGACATTTTATGGCTAATGTTAAGAGTGGAATTTGGATGTGACAGGATTATGTGCCAACTGTGTTCGATAATTTCAGTGCTAATGTGATTGTGGATGGGAACACTATCAACTTGGGATTGTGGGATACTGCAGGCAAGTTGTTACCTTTGGATTTACAATCTTCTTTCTGTCTTTTGAATCTCTTTTACATTCCGGAAAGTCATTTGTGTTTATTGACTTGATGAAAAACAGGACAAGAGGACTACAATAGACTAAGACCTTTGAGCTATCGTGGCGCAGATGTCTTCTTACTTGCATTCTCTCTCGTCAGCAAAGCTAGCTATGAAAATGTTTCTAAAAAGGTTTAATCTTTGGCTCGTCTCCTGAATCTTCTTTCCTATTTTGTCCAATTCTCATTTGGTTTTATTGCTTTTGATTCTCAGTGGGTTCCTGAACTGAGACATTATGCTCCTGGTGTTCCCATCATCCTCGTTGGAACAAAGCTTGGTTCGTTTGTTTTTAACTCTTATCTCTTAATCACTCCCATTACCATTCTTAGTCTGTTCTGGGAACTTTTCTGATAAGGACTGATTCTCTTTCAGATCTTCGAGATGATAAGCAATTCTTTGTCGAGCACCCTGGTGCTGTGCCTATCTCTACCGCCCAGGTACCTTTTTCTCGTACTCTTCTCATGTGATTCTAACTGAGTCCTCTGTGGTAAAATGCAACATGATTCATTTTCGGATGGTATCAATAATAGGGTGAAGAACTAAAGAAACTGATTGGGGCACCTGCTTATATCGAATGCAGTGCAAAAACTCAACAGGTAACTTGGGATTCAATATCTTTATCTAATCTGAACCCGCCGATTGAATCCGCTGATGATTTTCTCATATCGATAATCGTTTCAACAGAATGTAAAAGCGGTGTTTGATGCGGCTATCAAGGTAGTTCTCCAGCCACCAAAAAACAAGAAGAGGAAGAAGACAAAATCTCAAAAAGGTTGTTCTATATTGTGAGATCAAAGAGGAAGGAAGAAGAAGAGTGAATGAGTAAGTGGTTTCAAGTTTCAACAAGAAGAAAGGAATCAACAGGAGAATCTTCTCCCCAAGGAATCCGGAATCTGTTGTTTGTAGTCTGAAATTGACAAAGTCAGAAGAACTAGTAGTAACCAAGTATTTGTATTCGTATTTGCACTTTGATTTGTAAATATACAACGGATTCTTGCTTTATTTGTTTCCTAGACTCCCACGAATTGTTTTAGAGATTATCCAATAATTTCTTATATAATGCAAGCTAGATGAAGTAACCCTTATTTGTAGAGATGATTGAAGTATGATTAGTTTAAAAGGTTACAAAATGAGTGTTTCGGATTTAATGTAACTTTTGTTTACTACGATTTATAATTTTAAGAGACAATTTTGTTTTATGAAATCGTCAAAAATATCATATTGACGGTTGATCTCAAATCTGACCAAAAAGAAAGAAAAAACATACATCCAATCACTTTGGGGACACCACCGAGATTTGGCCTACACCGTGACGCATGAGTTATAATTATATCTAAAACTATATAAAGATGACTCGTGAAAATAATAACTTTTGATTTTCATCCAATTTGATAACTTATTTTCGTTGTTGACTAAACGTTTTCCCCCTTGGAGATAGAATTATTGAGTTAATTTATTCAATCTTATGGTCATAATTCATAAGCTTGTCTTCTCATCATTATTAAACGAATCTCGTTTGTTGATCAATCTCTTTCTTCGCGTTAACTGCCTCTCGATTTAGACCCACGTGTCGAGACGTTTAGTGAACTAATATTCACCTAAAAATCCTTTTAATCACAATAACGAATATAATCTATTTACCAACTTCTCTCCATGACATAATTTCTCTGTTTTTCTTTTACGGCATTTTCTCTCTAAAGTTGATTATGAATAATAACAAACAGAATTTTCAAGAATTAGTAGTTCAAACTCACATCATCAGAGTGATCAATAGTAATCCAAACAGATTACGGAACCACTTCTAGAATTCCAAAAGAGTTGAATTTACTAATCAATTAAACATCAGAATAAGTTTTCTATATGCATCAAGTCTTCCAAATCATCTTGTACACAACATTATTCTATTAACATTTTACTTTTCTTACTTCCCTACTTCATGAAAACGGACTTTTTTTTTTAATTCTTCCCTAGCTTCAAAAAAAAGACTATTAGATTTTTGCATTTAAAATAATGAAAAACCAAAAGTGCGTTGTGTGCACGGACTTAATTTGATCATTAAATTCTCGAGCCATTGCCGTGCGTTGGAGGAAGCCTTCAAGGCTTGAGTCGAGGGGTGTTCGTTACGCTTAACCCGTTATAGCCGGTGGTCACACACTCATAACTCCCCTTTGACTCACCGGATATTGAGGGTTTCCCGCTTATTTTGCCGGTTTCTTCTAACTAATTCTTTTTTTTCCTTATAATTTTTTTTATTATTAACGAACATAAAATCAGTAAAACCAAAACTGGTCATTGTCGCGTCTCTCTCTGTTTGGTCACTCCTCTTCCCCAAACTCTCTCTTTCTCTCGCCGACACTATCTTTCTCACTTTTGTTCGTAACATTGTTGATCTGGTAGGTTTGTGTTTGATAATAAACTCAGTAATCAACAAATTCAATCATCTTTCTATGATATACCCATAAGATGATAGAAGAAGATCAACATTTACCGCTGAGAAAAATCAATGTATATTGTTTATTTTTGGTTTTAATGTTAATTTTTGGTCAATCTTGTTTTTTAGTCGTAGCAGGTACACAATGCTGATGCTACATGGCGGCAAATTTCGATTCGTATTATTTAAAGACCAAATTTAATAATACATACAACGAGTTTTGGTATCACTATCTTGTCCGGTAATGCCTCATTGTTTATCTTTTAAATCTACGTCTTTTTCTGCATAATTGATGATACAAATCACTTGTTACAATGGAGTTTTTATTTGTTTGATTGCTCTGTTTTTATGCAGAAAAAACGATTATTTAGCTCAAATATATCACCGAGATTCGCCAGAACTGATTTTGTTTTAACGATTTCTTGGATCTTATCTGGTAACGAAGGAGGAAACTTGGTGAGAAATAGGTTCTTGACAAGTTCAAGATTGCTTTGTTGCCCTTCATGTTTCTTCTAATTCCCGTGAGCTTTTCTTCTTCTTAAGTTCGTTTTAATGTTCCTGTTTATGTCTCTGATTAGAATATTTTATTTCGAGTGACAATGGTTACAGAGCGTGTCTTCAAGAGCAAGTCATCGCTGGATTGCTACTTAAAACTGTATAGTGGATTGAGTTCTAATATAAAGGTATGTTTTTCGATCATGCTCGCATTAGATCTTTCAGCTTTGAATAGTAAATACAAGATTTTGACAAAGGCCGGTAAGGTAACATACATTTTTGTTTTTTCTTGATAACAGATTGAACTTAAAGGAGAAGTGTGATAAGGAAGTTCATAAGAACAATGGCTTTGGTTAATCATGTAGCTCATAAGCTACATTTAAGGCCAAGTTCTGAACTTTCTAATAGTGAACGTAAGTATGATGAATCAAATATTAAAAGGGAAGAACTCTTGAAGATGGGTGAAGCAAAGAGGAAAATTTCAGGAAGATCAGTTTCACTTCCATCAATAGATATATTGTTAGACGAGAAACCAGGTTGGCCTTTTCTTAAAAGAGCAACTTTAGGGACACCACAAGTTCACCATTGGCACACTCGGAAAGTCTCAGTGGTCAATTGGGTCATGAGTTTACCTGAACGGTTTCCAAATAATCATCAGAATCTAAACAATGAGACAAGCTTTGTATATAAACAACTTAAGGGTATACTAAGAGACAAGAACAAATGGTTCAACTACAATGTTCTTAAGACAGCAACATCAGATTTCTCTCAAGGTACTCTGTTTTTATCTCTCTGTCTCTCCTTCTGAATTTGGATTTGATCATTGGTTTTACATAACAGACAATCTGATTGGGAAAGGAGGATGCAACGAAGTCTACAGAGGGATTCTTGAAAATGGAAAATGCATTGCAGTGAAAATCTTGAAATCATCATCTAAAGAAGCTATGACAGATTTTGTTCATGAAATCAACATTATCTCTTCTTTGAGTCACCAAAACATCTCACCATTAGTTGGTGTTTGTGTCCAAGACAATGATCTTATCTCCGTTTACAATCTTTCATCTATAGGAAGTTTAGAGGAAACTCTTCACGGTAACACACCATTCTCAACTTCACACATATATATATATATATATATATATATATATATATAAGACCATGATCAATTTGGTATAAAGTTTGATGCTTGATTCTGCAGGTAAGAAAAAGGAAAAACATGTATTATCATGGGAAGAGAGATTCAAGATAGCTATTGGGTTGGCAGAAGCGTTAGATTATCTTCATAACCAATGCTCTAAGCTAGTGATTCACAGAGATGTCAAAACTTCCAACGTTCTTCTCTCAGATGAGCTCCAACCTCAGCTATCAGATTTTGGGCTGTCAATGTGGGGACCTACGACATCTTCTCGATATTCGATAGAAGCTGATGTGGTGGGCACCTTTGGATACCTTGCGCCGGAGTATTTCATGTATGGAAAAGTCAGTGATAAAGTCGACGTTTACGCCTTTGGAGTGGTTCTCCTTGAGCTCATATCAGGAAGAAATCCCATTTCACCTAAGAATACAAGAGGGCAGGAGAGTTTGATCATGTGGGTAAGTCTTTTTTCATGTTTGTTACTTGTAGCATAAGCAACACGTAATGAAACCCTAAAAAGAGATTCCTTGGAATGTAGGCAAAGCCTTTGATTGAAAGCGGAAATTCTAAAGGGCTGTTGGATTCAGACGTAACAGAGATATTTGACGAGTCTCAGTTTCAAAGAATGGTACTTGCTGCTTCACATTGCCTGACAAGATCAGCCACACATCGTCCCAATATCAGACAAGTAAGTTTTTGTTTCCTTCTCCAAGAAAACTAAGTCCCTCGTCAAGAACTAATCTTTAATGTTCCTTCAGATACTGAAGCTACTAAGAGATGAAAACGAAGTCGGAAAATGGATTATGGAAGAAGAAGAAAATGAAGATTGCTTCGATGACGAGGTTTACCCGAATTCCAGCGCGGAATTACACTTAAGCCTTGCGATGCTTGAGGTGGAAGACGATGAATCTTCATCAATCAGCAGCATGGAGCAAAGTAACAACAGCCTTTTTTCCTCATCTGGGGAACTTCAAGCTTAGCTTAGCGCACTCTACTTTTAGTTTTTTGTTTGTTTTTAATAACCATCGTGTATCCAAAGGTAACAAAGAACGAGTTCATTTCAAAGGGTCGGAGACTCGGAGAAAGGATTAAAAAACATAGAGAATATCGAATAAATAACTTAATTAAAAATACCCCACTAGCCAAAAGAAACAGAATTATATATATATAAATTACAAAAGACCCTAAAAAAAAGCTATGTTTTTCACAATCACTAAGACCATCTCCAACCCATACACTAAATTTGGTGTGATTTTCATTAATCTCTAAACCAATTTAATTTTTTATTTTTAATGTCATTAATTTCGGTTTAACTCTTAACAGATTTAAAAAAAAAAAACAAACAAAATTGCATTGACTTCATCTTCTCCGTCGACTTCATCTTCTCCGACTTGCAGCGACTTCAACTTCTCCGAATCGCCGGAATTCTTCACCGGATCTGCAAGGCGCCACCAGATCTGCACACAAAAACAAAACAAAAAATTAAAATTGCAAAATCAGATTTGGCGTTTACCGTTTGCCGTCGCCGATTAGCCCACACCATATTTATCGTTTGTCGTCGTGAACAGTCGTATGCCGTATATGCTGATGACCTGTAGCAAAATCTTCAAATATGTTGTTTGCCGTTGATTATGCCGTCTGGTTGGAGCTCACCGACGCCAAATCTTCCGTTTGCCGTCGTCGGTTGGAGCTGCTCTAATGTTCACATCAACCAACTATTTAGTAAGAAAAGCACAAAAAAAAAAAAAAGGGAAAAATAACAAGTTGCAGATAGTAGATGGTGTTTATTGATTAACTATCTTTTTTCTTGTATCATAAAAGATAAAGTAGATCTGGTGATTAATTAACAATCTATTTGATTTTTTTATCACAAAAGATAGCTTTGTTTTCTTATAATGACGTGAAATCTTGGTGTCTTACATATATATATATATATGAATTACAACAATAAAATATCGGAAAATTTACAATACTTTGATATAAACTTACTAATAATAATATTTAACCCCAGAAAACATGCTAATAATAGCTATATTTAACTTCTTCTTGCGAATTTAGTATTTTTGGTTTTGGAAAAACATTATATATATATATATATAAGAATTTGATGCGCTTCATGATCTATAATTTTTTTTTTTTTTTTACGTCAGCTTCATGATCTAAAATTGTCAATCGGATTTAACAACAAAAAATGGGTCAACCGGTATAATAAACACATCACTACCATATTAATCATCCAAGACTACCTATTTTTGCAAATTTAATTCGAGCGTTCTCACAGACGGACTTCAACATTTCCCGGTCAATATCCGGACTCAAAATTAGAGTTAAATATTTTTTAGGAAGATAATCTTACAAAAATAAAAGAAACAAATCTAATGTAACCTTTTCTTTTAAGAATGTGAAAATTAAAGACAAATTAAAATAAGCCAACAAAAAACCAAGTCCTTCTGAAAATCAGGCAGGATTAATTAAAGAAACAAAAATGAGAAAATAAAATAAATAATCGTCCGTACTTGAGAAATTATAGTTTGAACTTTCTTATTCCCGTTAAGTCAATGTTTTTTTTTTTTTTTAAATCATGTAACTTGTTTGTACATCCACGTTAGGCTTATATTATTAAGGTGATAATACAAAGTTTAGAGTCTGCTTAATTATAAAACTAATAAACGATGCGGAGCTCCAATCACGTTCAGCTATGTAATATGGAAATGACATAATTAAATTTAATTAAGTGAAATAAAAAATAAAAATAATCTCTGCAATTAACTCGAAATCGTTATCGTACGGCCATGTCTTCTCTCCGGCCACCCATCTGTTTCTGCGCCTTTATAAATTAACTGCCTCCGTTTCCCCCTTTATTGAACTTCCCTTTCTCATCACACTTCTAAAAATTCAATCTTTAGGGTTTCTCTCTTCGCTAATCCGGCTGTAAAGGTACGGCTTTCTTCTCAATTAGATGATCGTATATTTGAATTTTGCAGAAATTGAGTGTTGCCTGTTGCTGAATTGCTCATATTGTTGTGAAAATTAGGGATTTGATTGATTCGGCCAAGATTGTATCTAGAAAGTATCGATTTTGGAGGTTGGTGAGGTCAATAGAAGAGTTAGGTTACTTTGTTTGTGGTTGGTGGATTTTAGTAATGGAAGACGGCGAGCTTGATTTCTCGAATCAGGAGGTGTTTTCGAGTTCAGACATGGGTGAATTACCACCTACCAATTGTTCGATGGATAGTTTCTTTGATGGGCTTTTGATGGATTCTAATGCTGCTTGTACCCATACTCACACTTGTAACCCTACGGGACCTGAGAATACTCACACTCACACGTGTTTCCATGTCCACACTAAGATTCTACCTGATGAGAGCGATGAAAAAGTTTCCACTGATGATACAGCTGAGTCCTGCGGGAAGAAAGGCGAAAAGCGACCTTTGGGTAATCGAGAAGCTGTTAGAAAGTATAGAGAGAAGAAGAAGGCTAAAGCTGCTTCGTTGGAGGATGAGGTTGCGAGGCTTAGGGCGGTGAATCAGCAGCTGGTGAAGAGGTTGCAAAGTCAGGCTACCTTGGAAGCTGAGGTCTCGAGGCTCAAGTGTTTGCTTGTGGATTTAAGAGGAAGAATAGATGGGGAGATTGGATCTTTTCCTTATCAGAAACCGAGGGCTGCAAATATTCCATCTTTCTCACACATGATGAATCCGTGTAATGTTGAATGCGATGATGAAGTTTATTGCCTTCAGGATGGGTTTGGAGGGAACAGCCAAGAAGGTGCACCAATCAATGCCCAAGGGTTAAGTGGTTGTGAGTTTGATCAGCTACAATGCTTGGCTAATCAGAACTTAAGTGGCATTGGAAACGGATCAATTAACAATGCCAATGCATCTGCCACTAATAAGAGAAAAGGTGACACTTATATACCTTATGGTCTCTTCGCTGAATAGTTTAGATTTTCCGGGGTAACTGTGGAAATTTGGAGGTGGTTTAAATGCTCTAAAGACGAAGCAAATTTATGACATTCTCTTTTAGTTTGCCGAAAACTGATTCACTTGATGGACTTTGTCATATTTTTTGCTCTTCATTTTAGGTGGGCATCGTGCACCGAAAGCAGTTTGAAGCATCAACATGCTTGTACCATCTATTTCCACAAGCATAGATATTGTATTCCAAATAAGTTGTAGAGTTCAGCTGCAGCATCAGCTTCGCTCAGGTTCCTTTGTGTTATCATTTTTGCTTTTTGTTCTCTGACTCTCTTTTCCTTCCATTGTATTTCCTTGTTGAACTAGAAGATTGATATTGTTAATACAAGCTCAAATTTTCCGTGTGTTCCTGCCATTTGTTTTCATACTTGACTACTTTTTAACTTTATGTAGAAGAAGTTGATTGAATATTGGCTCTGTGACAAGTAGCAATTGTTTTGCCTATATAAGTTGTTGATAAAATGCATGAAATTTTTTTAACTGCTGAATTACAGCTTTAAGGAGTTGGTGGGAAGTCTCCTTGATGGCCCATTGGCCCTAGTGAGATCTCTGGACAGGTGGGTTAAAAAAATGATTCACTTCCTGAGATCTCTTACCTTATATACTCAAGGGTTCTTGAATCTTGTTGATTAATATCCAAATTTGGTATTAAGACAGGAATTAGACTTTCCATTAAGCATCATGCTGCTTGTTGAAGAACGAGGTATGCCCTTGAAGCAAACTCTTTTGTTGATTTCAGTGGGGGATCTATAGTGTAATTTTACTTGAACCAATCTCAGGATCAGGTTTTGCAATAGTGTTTACTGGTTTTATGAACCATCAAAGTCAGAAATCTTAGCAGACACCCTGGAAAAAACGATTGTTTCATACTTGGGCTAGTGCATACGCTAAACTTGTTTCATATAGATTGGCTCAAACACGTTAAAAACAGTTATAAGGAGTCATCATCATTCATAAAAAGACTTGAATCATTTATGATTTTCATTGGCATGTTGTGCATTTTGGTTGCCTTCATCATCATCCTCATCATCATCATCATCCTCATCATCATAGTGGTAGATACTTTCCGCCATTTGCCAGATTTGGAGACTGTTGTCTTCAGCTACACTTGAGATGACCCAAGGCTCGTCCTTGTTCCATGCAAAGTCTGATATCTTGGCCTTGTGGCCACCATGAGAGAAGAGCAACTCAGGTGGACCATCTTCTGCATCCAACTCTATTTCAAGCTGCTCATCCCCAACCCTGAACGATTCATCAAATTGAAACTAATTAATTAAATCCAATTTCAGTTTTGAATCAAAAGCAAAGGGAAATATTCGATTATGGTACCTGTTGATATCCCAGACCATGAGTCTTCTGTCCTCGCCAGAAGATGCAAGCACTGTTTCATGGTTGGGATCCCACTCCACTTGAAAAACTTCTCCCCTGAAACAAAATCCTCCCAATCCTTAGTTATCATCATTTGATCAAATAACTTTAGATAGGAAAAGCTGGGGATACAGAAATTTTTTAAAAAAGTGAGAAAATTTGGGAGAGGCATACTCGTGTCTGCTCAGGACATGTAATGGCGCAGTCAGCTTGCGGAGGTCAAACAATGCAACAGTTGAGTCTGAGGAAGCTGTGGCTAATACCCATTCATTAAACGGATTGAAAGAAAGATAGTTTATCTACAAAACACAAGATAGTGTAGAATTATCATGGAGAATGTCAATTGCAGAGTCTTTAAATGTTAACACCGCAACGCTGGCATGTCTGAGAAATTCTCCGCTCATAACTTTATATCTTGCGCAATCAAACATTGGTTATATTGTAGTTTATCCTCTAATTCACAGATTAGATATAAGTCAAGAAAGTTAAGAGATGGTTCATACCTCTCTCTCGTGAACTTTGACTTGGTGTTGCATTTGGTTTGTCCGTAAATCCCATATCACCAATTGACAATCATCACCCGCAGATCCAAATATGTTCTCATTCTTCATGTGCCATGCTACATCTTCGATGCTGCTTCGATGTCCCTAAAACAATGTCTCAGGAATAAAAACAGATTGCAAGTAGCCCATATCTTCTGTGATTCAGGAAAGAGAAAAACAAAGCTACTCTCAACTTACCTCATACACATGCATTGGATTCATAACCTTATCAGTGGCAGTAGCCGAAACATCCCAGAGACAGATTTTCTCATCTTGTGAGCCACTCAAAAGATAACCTTCCTTGAAGGAGCTCCAAGCCAATCCATAACCTTCTTGATCATGTCCCATTAGCCTCAGATCAGGATCACATTCACTTGTTTGGGGCTTTGCAGAGTGTCTGGCGTAATCAAAGAGAAACACCTCAGACCCACTTGTTTTAGCACCGACAAGAGTCGGCTTTTGTGGCATACACCGAGCTCTGTTCACTTCTCCATCAACACGTATCTTCTGCCTAATCTCCACCTGTAAAGGAATTTTTTATTTCAGAAACTCAGTCTCTAGTAGTCATGATCTGTTGTATACAGAAAAGTTGCAATCAAAACGGCTTCTGTATATAGTTTTGACAGATTTCAAGTGCCTAAAAAGAGATACAAATTTCATATCAAAGCTGATTACATGAAATCTCATCGATAGCATTTCCTAAAGTCAAGACCAAGCTTTTTGAGAAAAGTAAAAAAAAAAAATCGAAATACTCAGAAAAGTTATTGATTCCGTCCTCAACTTAAAGCTAGTCTTTTCGTCGAACACATTGTGTGCGCAAAACAAAACACATCAAATTCCTGATAAAAAAAAGTGAAGAATTCTCTAGGAATGAATAACCTTAGGGACAATAGGATCTTGATCTTTTGCGCCTAGTCCTGGTTCAGCGTCAGGTGTGGGAATAACAACATCGGCGACCATTAGAAAATCCTGGGCACCACCGGAGGTGTGAGTCCCGAGGATAAGCTTATGGACGGCGAAGTAAGGATCTTTGGAGTAAGGAATGGGCGTAGAAGGGACCCAATGGAGAGTGAGAGATGGCCATTCGAGAGGGTGAGAGATCATAAGATCATAGAGAAATGGCGTGTTCCTCTTCCACACAGAGAACTCTTCCTCCACCTGATCGAATCCCGAGTCCTCTTTACCCTCTTCCGCCGCCATCTCTCTATCTCCTTCTCACTCTTTTCTCTGCTCTTGAGGTTTTTCTGGTCCACTGTCCCGCCCAAAATGAGGTAGATAGATGAGAAGAGGAAAAAGAAAGCTTGGGTGCTTTCTATTAGTATTAAATTTTATACATTAACTTAGAATACTTGTAAAATATTTTTGCAATAAAAACATTTTATAAAATTAAAATCTTAGTTAAATCAAAATGGTTTACATAAGTCATTATTTAAATATTTTACAAAACAAAATAAAAATATTTAGTTATAAATTAGAAATTCAAAAGTAAAAAAAAAAGGGTGAAACAACATTGACTCTATATAGCTTTGGGTAACACACACAGGCCCTTTCAAAGGATCAAATTCCAAGGCCGTGAAAATAATCAGCTGAAGCTATGATGGAATATTACTGTATTCAACAAACTCAATTTGTCTTCTGCATGCCTAAATAAAGCGCACATGCCTAATTGTTCTTGTATTAGGCGTTCTTTCATAAAGTAGCTGTTTTGGATCCACTTATTTTTGTACCATCTATTTAGACTTTATTATTAATTGGAATCTTCATCCCTTGCAACCAATGCAGTTGATACGAACATTCATCTGTAGCAATTTATTTGTTAATATACGCAAGCTAGGAATCAAATCCAAGCCTAACCTACTCAACTGATTCATTTTAGCAACGAACACACTTTTCCTGACTAAACCAACGATTAACTATTTGGTTTGCTAAACCAATGATTCCCAAGTTTTTACTCATTTTTTCTCTGATTTCGTAATTGTAGCATAACCAAGAGCTGCTTCCTTTTATTAGAGACAACTAAACTAATAATTCCACTTCATCATGGATAATGATTACATGAGCAACGCAAGCTATCAAATTATTCGCACTATCTGGTCACCTGATTCCAATAATGTCTTATCATATTTTTCTTTTACTTAACATTACCAAACGTAACCAATTCATATGATACCACATTATCACCATACAATTTACATTTTTTAAATTCGTTCTTATCTTTTTACACATACCAACATCAACAAGCATCAACACCCAAAAACACAAATCCCAGCAAAAAATAATTCAAATTCTTTAGAAAAATATCACATAACAATACAAGCGGTGGCGTTCTCGTCGCTAAAAGCCGTAGTATAACGAACCTCAGTAGAGCTAGCACGTGCGAGCCGTGACACGTGTGGATCATACTCAGTGTTCCTAACGTACCCAGTGGGGGCTCTGTTATCGTAGACACCAGACGCGTAAGGATGAGCCACAACGTCATAAGGAACGAAAGGATAAAGCTCAGCTCTTTTACCGGTCCGCCGAATGATCCGAGCCACCACTTTGTTTGGCTCAACGTACCCAACCACCGTCACTTTCTGAGCCTTTGGCTCGATGGTTATATCTCTCACTCCTTTCATTCCTTCTAAGGCTCTCCTCACTTTCCTCTCGCATCCTTCACAATCTATCAAAACCCTCACATCCACCGTCTAGTAATTTCCACCAACATATTATAAATAAAATAAGATGTGATTACAAATTTACAGTTAAGAATGTAACTATTTGATTAGTTTTACCTGTAGACTTCTGTGTCTCTTGGAGCTGCCATGGGAGCAATCGAAGTATTCAGAGACGTGATCAAGAACACCCATTTTTTCTTCTTTTCTCGATTTCCTCTTTATTTTGGTTTGGCAGAACAAAAAAAAAAGTTAGATGTGAACTTTGAAGGTTTGATATATATATGATATGGTTTTTATTTTTTTATCGTCAACATACAAAATGAGTTTAAGAGGTTGGAAATACGACCCACCAAACTCTATAATTAGTTTTCGACCATATATTTAGTTTTATATGCTAATTTTTTTTTTATCAGACTTTTGTGAGTCGTGTGTGAGTTTGACTCTCGAACAGCAAGAAAAGCCAATATGTGTGTGTGAGAGTATTGGATTTATACGAGTCTGCTAATAATAAGACTAATTATGTAGGTCGCTATTGTTACATATGCACCTCGAGTGTAGCAATAATTAAACTTGACAGAGAGATGAAATAGACATTTGTAATATAATGCATGCTTACTATTGATCGAAACAATGATATCTCTTTTCGCAATTATTTAAAATCTGACTAAACAATTACATAATTGACGACTAATTTGGGATTGGAAGTTGGAATCTCTTTTGACGGACTGCTTATGTTACGTAATGGTGGACCACTCTTGACATGTTTATGCACACACACATTTGTTTCAACATTTTTTTTTTGTTTGTTATGGTTTTAAAATAAATACCTCTAAGAAAACATTGTTTTATTTCCTTTCGAACGACACATAAGACTACGAAAAACATATCCTCATTTTCCCATCTTCTTTTAAAATAATTTATATAGTTAATTTTAATATAATGATGATTGATGAAGTCCATAGCAAATAACAAAAACGAGGGATATATATTAAACGCGGGGCAACCATACCTAACTGATTCACTAGCCTGTGGCCCTGTGGGGCAGATTTCATAAAAACTTAAATAGCGAAACTATAATATATATATATATATGTGATATGAGTACATTTTAGAGAAATAAAATTATTGCCAGCTATGGAAATTTGAAATTCTATATCATCATTCTATAAAATATATTATTCAGACGAGTAAGCCATGATAATAATGGGCCCTTATTAGTGAACTCACTGATTGGTTTATTGGCCATTACAATTTTCTTTCTCCAAAGCCCACTGTGATCCTAAAAATGTTTTTGGTTCTCTTTGGCAGCAAATTTATGGCCCATTACGAATCATAGGCATAGAAAAGGACTGCATTGGCTTACCCCCAATATATTAAATCTTTCTTTAAAATATTTTACGACACAAATTAGTCCAACAGGTTGAGTGGTTGAGGCCAAATTACCCCAACTTAACCATCTCTTTTTTCTTTCTTTTTTTGACTCGGTCTAACAAAAATTCTCTAAATCGTAAGCTTAACCAACTTCAATTCTCAATTGGTCTCTAACCATTTCAGTGTCTCGGTTTAATACTGATATGAACCAAACCTCTTCCGAGTCATATTCTACAAATTAGATTTGAATATCGTGGTCGTACGTGGCAGCTATTGAATAAAAATAGTTTGCTGTACTGAAAATGATAGAAGAATATGATGAAAGGAGTTTTTTTAATTGTAAATGGTGACCATATGGTTGAATCAAGAAGCATGAAATTTTAATTAGAAAACTAAAGAATAAAAAAGAATAATTTATTATAATTTATATTATTAGAAGAATAAATTTTACATTCACATCAAAAATTGGATGAGTTTATAACATTTAACTTTGTACGAGTTATAAAACATTTTAATGTTGTAAGAAAGAAATGGAACTCAAACAGTATTTAGTGGAATCCACTCCAAAATCCAAAAGAAAGAGAATCCGTTGTTTTACGGTGGTCCAAAAGAAAGTTAAAAAAAGTTATTGTTTTCCTTTTAAGAAAAATTCAACTTAAATGGTGAACTTATAAAAGGATAAATAGACCCTAACTAGTCACAGCCGTGGCAAAGGTGGGATACATTTTTATAGTGAAATATAATTCAATAAATAAATGGTTAACAAGTAAAGGTAGAATTAATGGACTGGGAAAAGGAAACGAGGGAGTAGGAACTAGGAAGATAAGTCAGATAAAGAAAAAAAAGATTACGTAATTTATGCAGAAGTATGGAATATTGTGTTGTGTGTGACAGGTCGTGGCCTCGATACTTTAAGCCTCTTGGAAACAAGAATTAGTCCAGAGAAAAAGATATATACGTTACCAACAATTTCTGCTTTTTAACATATTTCAATATTAACACCGAAATAAACTAAACCGGGAAAGTGGGAATCATTCAATGTGTCTGTCCGATCACCCGGTTATTGCACGAATAAACTTCACCACCACCGAAGACAACTAAAATCATTATATCTAAAGACAAAACCTTTCACGAACAAAGTCTAATAGGTCAGCTTTTATTATACGTTACCAAAATGGTCCATTGATTCAAATCAGTCAATTTGACGAAGAAAACAAATCAATCAATATATATATCATATCATATAATATAATGTACTTGATTTGTCAAATTGTTGTTATTCGTGCCAAGTATTTCGTATCAAAACGGTCTTTCACGTAATACTCGGCCGACTTTTGTCTAAATTAAAAGTCATTTAGGTCTTCAAAGAAATGTAAGAATCAAAGATATAAAATGTAGTACAAGATAGAGAAAAGTATATATAAATACATCTGAATAAAATGAAAAAAAAAAGCCTAGGATTCATCATCATCCTGTTTCGTAGTCAAAGTTGCACGATAAATAGTGAAATTTTTTAATTTAAAATATTCTCTGTTTTTTTGGTCCAAGGTGAAAATCTTTATCTGTTAAATAAATCTCTTGTCCTTTTGTATATATTTTTTTCTAAAATAAAGAAACCGAAATAATAATGTAGTATACTATAAAAGAAAAGAGAAATAACATTGTTTTGCCTTTGTCCATTTTGGTTGATTTCTCGAGAACAGAAGAGAAAGTTAAAAGAAAAAAAAAAAAAAAAGAACAGTTCACATGAGTTTCGTGTGTCGGTGTCCATCGTAGACTGTGACACGAAGCTGACACCTTTGCATGGCCACGGGAAACCACCCCCACTCTCTTAACCCTAATTTATTTTCTCTTTTTATTGTATCACTTTTTATCTAAATTCTCCTTTTCGATATATATATATATATATATATATATTTTTGCCCATTTCTCATAACATTTAAATGGTTTTTAAAAAATCGAGAGTTTTTTTTTTTATTTGTTTCGGTTTATTGAATTTTAGCATCTCCTAATCTGTGATTTATTGGTTTAATCTGTATGGTGAACTTTCTCTGAATATCGGTGTGATTTCCTTTTTTTTGTGATTTCCATTTCTGTAGCGACTTAATTAGACTTTTCGGCATTAATCTACGTGGACAATATTGACAGATTCGTATATCATTTAATCAGTTGGAACGATGGACCATGTGTTTGCAACATATGCGACAATGCAGGATCTGCTTAATACAGTCAATGATACCTTACATAAAAATTGTATGTACGTAGGTATCGGTGAAATTTATAGTATTATTTTGTTTGTCCATTATACAACCTTGGAACTCGAACCCGAGTCTTGTATTTGAATATATATAAATACACGTAATCTCTAACGTACGTCTACACGTATATATGTACATAACAAACGTAATAAGGCATGGCTTTGAATGCGTTTTTGGTGATGTCCTTAACGTACTTAACGCCGATTGCAAAACGACTATTGGCGACAGCGAGGGCCAAGGCTTCCCATCCCATGCATGTGGACGGTATAGCTGATATAACGTCTATTTTCGAACAAATTCTTTTAAAATAATTGACAAATCTGTAGTATAACTGTTCAATATTAACGATTCGAATTTATAGTGTTACTTTTTTACTGTGACGGGTTAGCAACATATTTAGTGTTGACACTGTTCATAAAATACTAAATAAATAATAATATTTTATTCAAGTTTTGATGTAGATATATAATTAAAATATTGTTTACCAACTAAAAATAAATATACAATCAATATTCCTATGTCTTTTTATTTTGAATAATATAAAATTATAATTATAACTAATATGAAAATTTTAATTTGTACAAAATATCTAAATTAATACGCAGATTGATTAACCTAAAAACATATTAAAATTACCGATTGTAATCTTATATTTATTTTATAATTAATCAGTTATAAGAGTAATTAGTATTTATCAAATTATTAAAAATAAAGATAATTTTAAATTTAATAATATAATAATAGATAATATATTTTTGGTGTGAAATTTGATGTGGTGATTGAAGATGGAAAATAAATTGAAATACCAAATCATCAAATTTAGTGTGATTTCAACACCAAATTTGGTGTTATAGTTGGAATTGCTTTAAGAGTAAGACAAGCTAAGCAAAGAGGCAAATGCAGAAAAAAAACCTTTGCTTCTTTGTGTTTCTAAAACGTACAATACCAACAGTCCCGTAATAGTTACTAGTTAGAGTCTCTTTAATTATTAAGTGGTTATATACATTTTTTACGTTAACACGCCCAAAATCATTGCATGTCTAGTAATTTAAAAAATTGCATGTTAAATGTAACGTTTTTTTTTTTTAATGTTCTTGGACAAAATGTGTTCATAAACTCACTTTGCTCAGCTCATTGGGGATATGCAGAGTTTCGTCTTTTTCCCAATACTAGTTTATTGTTATAAAATGAAATTATTATTATAATACAGTTTTAAAATTAGCTATATTCGGATTAGATCTCTTTCACAAAAAAATTGGGTCGATTATTCTTCTAGTTTGTCTTCCTCGCTATATAACATATACAAAAATTCAACTTTTGTATTTTAATCTGTTGTCTTACAATTTACTGGATTTAAAATTTGTATGATAAGTATTTATAATTTAGTGTGAAAAAATTCCAACCAAGTATTGCAATTAATTATATAATTATACCATTCGGAGCTACGTATAATATACGTAACATATTTTAGATATGTCTCGGTTTGAAATTTGAGATTTCAATCATTAAAAGGTGTGGAATTAGACCAATCGGCAAACACGGGAATTGGGTGGACACGAGAGTGGTGTGCCACGATGCGTATGTGACAATTTTGGTCGAACGATATGCAAAGGCTTTTATATGTGCAGCCGACTACATAGTGTTGTACTGTTAATACACGCATTTACATTATGCAACACGAACTTCTAAAAGAAATTTCGTAGTAATCACGGATTGGGTAAAAACGATAGGTTAATTTAGATATTTAAATATCTTTAAGGACGAAACAAAAAGGGTGTCGGGTCGGTGTCGCTTTGTGCAAGGATTTTCAAAAGTAAATTAGGTTAATGTCCTCTTCCATGTCCGCTTTCACCAAAAAATTATTCGAGATCTTCCTTTTTTGTTTGCTGAGAAAAACAAATTATGGGAAAAAAATAACGAGACCACCTAATTTACAGTGATTGACCACTTTGTTGTTATCTGTTAATTATCCTGACGTCAATTTACATCAAAAATTAAATAACTGTATCACAATGGTTGGTCTGTGTGTATGTTACTGTTATAGCATTCAACGATTGTTGCTAGTTGGTACCAGGCGATGATGTTAGATAAAGTATATAATAAATAATGGTGGCCAGAAATTCAACAGATCGTGTTTGTTTGGATCAAATGTATCAACTTAGCAACTACATTAAAAAAAAATCTTGGTCTCTTTCTAGCACACATCACATGAACAATTTTTTTTAATAAAATTTTCAAATACCTACCCCTCTAGTATACAAATTTTCAACTTCAATTTTTTTTTGTTACAGAAATTTTCAACTTTAAATTGGGGGAAAATAGTTAATTTTACTCAAAATTTATAGAATATATAAAGTTTTTATAGACCTTGTATCTTAAAAATGGGTGAATATAGGTTTAATCAGACTTAAATTTTATCTGTCTTTCTTAATTACTAATATAAGCACAAATTTCTAAGTTGTATGAACAAGTTGATGTATTGTTCAATATCTTTAAAGTTGCATTGTCTGTCTGCTATTATATCATATACTACACATCAATTGCCGATTTTAATATCCATATATTAGAAATAAAATAATTTTGTTTTAGATTTTTTTGTTTTGTTTGGGTTTTGTTGTAGAAAATTACTTCTGAAGATGTGAAAGGAAGAGAATTGAACGAGTTGTCATATGTCTTAAAGTTAAATGAGAAAATGCAGCTTTGCCGCAAATATGCAAACAATGCGATGGAATTGCCATTGAAATTAACTACTATTTCTTAAACATGTGTTACATGCTCTTACTTAACAAGTATTGTAACATGCATATTCGTTGTAAATTTGACTTGGGTTAACGGCATAAATCTGATCGAATTCCTTGGTTCTTGGCTAGAAAAAAAAAACTATTGGTTTTTAGATTTTAATGTGTATAAACCTAATCAAAATTATTAAAATAAACATAATCTCAGGAGTCATATGTTTTTAGGGGCATAGTTGTGTATCTAATTGGTTCTTGATTCATGTGAAAATATCAGACGGCAGTTTTATTAAAACAGATGGAATTATTTTATTTTATTTTTGTAAATATAGTTTCTTATAATTCATTTCTATTGCAAAAAGTCCTAGGTAAATAACCATAAAAATTCGCATATAGTGCATGAAAATATGTTCAAGCCGGTAGTTTTCGTTTATTCACACCATATACAACAGTCAACATTTTTCTACTATCTTGGCAGTGGAGATATGTTCAAAGTTCAAACCAATAGTTTTCAATCAAAGACTTGATTTTGATTTGATTGTTTTTTTTTCTATTATATTGAAGCGATGACCATCGTAAAAATTCGTCTCTTCTAATGGATTCGGATCTTTGGAATCTAACTAATAAAAAAATATTATCTGTTTTGATTAAATTCTTTTTTTGGGAGTCTTCGGTTTATGATATAGTAACCTTATGTGGCTGAATCTTTTGGTTATTTGAGTGATTGTACCACATGTTTATATCGCTTTCGTGTGATGTCATTCTACTTTCCTTCTCACTCTATCTTTTGAACTCATTTAGCTGATAGCCTTTTAGATAAAAAAATGTAATATTCGATCAGCCCGTGAAATTTCGACCTATCGGTGTTTTCAGATTAGTCGCGTCCATGAATCGACCAAAGAGTCTTGCATCACATGGGATTAGAAGTAATACAATTCGAGACTATTGCTAAGTGAGTTATGGATATGTGGAAGATGCAATGAATCGGAAACGTGTCGGTATATATACGAGAGGTGGGATATTTGGTTTTTTTGTGTGTGTGTGTTTTGTCCTTTTACTTATTTTTTTTATTGCTTTTTTTTGTTTTTTTTTTGTTTTTTTTGCGGGTGAAATAAAGCAACACATCCACCTCCCAAGATACAGGCGACACACACTCGGATGATAACAATAATAGCCAACAAGTGTCTCTAAGTCATCGAATATCTAAAGCATATAATATAAAAATACTTATTATTGAAATATATCACATGGTTTGCACCATTCCTCTAGCATGTATTATGTCATAATTCATAAATATGGACCCTTACTCTCCATGATTTCTTTTCTTACCGTCCAAAAGCCATCTCATTGCATAAATAAATCGAAATAGAAAATATTTTTATTATAACCATATAATAAACAGTGGCATTTTCCATGTGTTACGCTTATAATTTGCGAGCCATTGTTCCATGTTTTTTCGGAGCATGCGATAGCAAAAGATAACGAGTCTAGGCATGATATTGATCTCGATTAGGTATGTATAAAGTAATAAATGAATCAAATGGCATCTTAGTTCGCATTAAGCTTAATCGCAAAAAAAAAAGCTTAATCGCAAAATTCTATTTAATATGCATGCATGAAACAATCCAACTTGTTACAGAAATATGAGATTTCTATTTATATTTGGGAAAAATATCATTTAATTCATGAACTTTCAAATTTAGACCATTTAAAATATGAACTTTGTACTACACCATTTAAAGCATCAACTTTCATTGATTAAATTTTTCAAGCATCTAAGTTTTGTTGACCTAGCCAAGCTGGACATAACGTTAAGTCCACTAACAGAGCCACTCACAGATGTTACTTTGTCGTTACAGACTCTCTGTTAGTGACAAAACGACGTCGTTTTCAGGCGATTTTTAATGTTATTTAAATTATAAACTTTCAAATTTAGACCATTTAAAACATGAACTTTGTACTAGGCCATTTAAATCATCAAATTTTGTTAACTAGGTTTTTAGGCATCAAGTTTCGCTACTTTGTTAACCAAAACCCTAGGCATCAAGTTTCATTTGGAGATTTTAATTTAATAGCTCGCCTGAAAAAAAAATCTACAAGATAACCCAAGAACCCAAATTAAACGAAATGTACGATTTTAACCGAATTCCTAAAAGAGAAAAAAAAAACTTCGGGACCTGCAAGAGAGTGAAGGTCATACGAGGTAATGGTTGGCGAGCCAGTCATAAAGAATAGGGACGAGACCTTTCCACTGAGAGTACTTCTCGTCGACACTTGGCTCTTGTAGTATTTTCTTTCCACTTTCCTTCATTTTACCACTGCTCTGTTGTTGCAACGACAATTGATGATTTAAATGGTTTAGTTCAAAGTTGATATTTTAAATGGTTTAAATTTGAAAGTTTGTGATTTAAATGATATTAAAGATCGTCTGAAAACGACGTCATTTTGTCACTAATAAAGAGTCTGATTTAAAATAGTAATTGCAAATTTTGTTTTTTTCCCAATTTTGTTTCTTGTGCACATCTAAACTTTTGCCTATGGTTGTGGATAACAACAAAAAAGTTAATGCCAATTATTTGTAACAATGCATGGTGTTATATGGCTGTTTTTTTTACCTTATAATGGCATACCTTTTCTAGAACAAAATAATGGGTAAATTAGGCCATGGTTTGACTAAGAAAATTACAATAACTTCATAATTAGAAAAAGAACAAAAAAAAAGGTAAAAAATAGAACAAAAAATCAAATCATTCAGGCGTTCCAGATGACCCAACTGACCAATTCAGAGTAAACAATAAATTTAAAATCAGAGAAATAAAACAAAGAAAGGGAAAAAAAATCTGTGCCTGCCATAATTCCACTTGGACTTGTATTTTTTCACATTATCGAAAACGCCGAAAAGAATCAATTAAGAAAAAAAAAACTAGTACTAAATAAAAGACAAAACGGCTTTGGCAAAATCTCTGACCTTGGAAAGATAAAAGATACTGTAGTTCAGTCACATAATCAGCATGTGTACGTCGTTTCTTTAGTGTTAATATTAAAAAAAACAAATTAAGAAAACTTAACTCTCTATATATAATAATAATAATGTCAGATAAATATTAATAGGACTAGTGACCCAACAAATCTCTCCCTCTCTCTCTTTCTCCTTTTCAACTTTTTCGAGTTACTTTACTCCGTTCATCTATATTTTCCTCTCCTCTCTTTTCTTCGATTCTCAATCAATACAAATCGACAGATATATATATATATATATATATTGTGCAGAGGTTACATGCATTGTATATTGAAAACCAAAGTTTATTTCCCGAGAAACAAACGGATCAGAGACATTTCAGAGTCGGTTTCCTGCTTTTTGATTCCTCTTTATTAACCAACAAGATTGATTCTACTTCTCCTCTATTCTTCATCTTTCTTTGATCAAAACAGCAAAAGAAAATCAAAGCTTCAAGCTTTATTCTTCTCTGTTTTGAGCGGGAAGTTCGTGGTGATTAAAGAGATGGCAATACAAGCGCAATTGAATTACAACGCTTCGAATGCGAATCAAATCGGGTTTCCTTTAATCGCTGGTGGGTCGGAGTTTTCTTTGGTCAATAACAATGGCGTAATCGGAATCGGAAACGATCAGTTGCTGAAAGATTTCAACCATCAAGCTCTGTTTCATCATCAATATCAGAACCAACAGTATCGTTCTCAAAGCTTTTTGGACGCTCACATGGAGAAACAGAGACAAGAGATCGATCAGTTCATCAAAATACAGGTTCTTAATCGTTACCGAATCATTTCACCGATGAAAGATTTGATTTTTAAAACATGGGCACTGATAAAGATTCAATATTATTTTTCTTGGTTTTTAACAGAACGAGAGGTTGAGATATGTGTTGCAAGAACAGAGGAAGCAAGAAATAGAGATGATCTTGAGAGCAATGGAGAGTAAAGCTTTTGTTTTGATGAATCAGAAGGAAGAAGAAATGTCGAAAGCATTGAGCAAGAACATGGAACTTGAAGATCTGTTGAGAAAAATGGAAATGGAGAATCAAACTTGGCAGAGAATGGCTCGTGAGAACGAAGCAATGGTGCAATCGCTTAACTCAACGCTCGAACAGGTGAGAGAGAGAGCCGCCACGTGTCAAGAAGCCGGTGCGGCGGCGGAGGATGAAAGGTCGTTTTGCGTCGGCGGTGGCGACGGAGATAGGTTTCCGGCGGAGAAGAAGATTAGTAGTAGTTGTTTGAATTGTGGATCGAATGGAGTAACGAGAGTTCTGTTTCTGCCGTGTAGGCATCTCTGTTGCTGCACAGATTGCGAGGTTGGTCTTGTTCGTTGTCCGATCTGTAATACCCCCAAGAAAAATAGGATCGAGGCCTTTATTTGTTAGGGAAAATCTCTTTTTTTCTCCTCTGAAATTTTCCCGAGAAAATTGTTACGACCGGAAGAATGACTGTTTTTTGTATTCGGGTGACCGGAGAGGTTTTACTCCGGGTAGGTGACGTGGCAGGGGAATTTGGTATAGTCAGGGGCAATTTAGGGGAGAAATGGAAAAATAAGATTAGGCATTTTGAAAATAGGAAAAAAGGTTATCAAGAAGTAAATTCTGATTAGGGTTTTTCTTTTTCCCTTCTTGTTTCGTTTTTTTTTTTGGTTGGCACCAATGCAAAGAAGAAACCCCAACTGGGATTTGATGAACATAATTCATATTTCCTTTTCTCTAATGAATTTTCGAATATGATTTTAATTTATGATATTCTTCTCTCTATTTTATGAAAATTGTTTATTTTAGATATATTACCTAAATATTTGATATGAATATTATTTGTGTACCAAGTATTTTAGCTTTACTGATAATTTATACCTTTTTAACTTATATTTTGGTCAAACATATAACTTTTTAACTTAATAATAACATATACTCTATATAAATACCGTTTTCTGTATTAAACACTTCTTAATACTTACTCAATTTCAGTTAAATATCTCTCATATAGTTTTTAAAGTTTAAATATTATTGATTATAGTTAAGCCCTATAACATTACTTAGAGGTTGACCAAAAAAAAAACATTACTTAGCAATGAAAAGCTAAAAATAAGTTCTCCGAAACCACCAAACAACTAAAAAAATCAATTTATATAAAATAGAAGGTCCTATTTGATTAATTACTTTGATGTTGCAATATTGCGAAAAGAGGTGGTGGTAGAATAGCTCGGAGACACGCGTATCGGAGAAGCTGTAGGTATTATTGGGTTGCTCAATAATCAATATAGTACAATGACAAGAGAGCACAGTAATAATAATAAAAATTTCAACATTTTAGTATTGTATTTAAAAAAAACAAGAATAGAGAGGGAATCAGAGTTTGGCCTGCCATAGGATTGAGTTCTCGCACTTTCCTAAACAGAAACATGTTTCATCGAACACTTGAGAGCCTTCCTTTAATATAGAGTCTCGATCTTTGTTTGGACAGATCTGTGCTACCTATGTTTTCTAGACACTCCCTAATACCTATAAATATTATAGCATCTATGTTAAGATCGTACTCGTTCATATTGTCAGTATATATAACGCTATATTACCATATAATTGTCTCTTTTTTTATTTTTATATAGTTTTGGTTTGGAAATCCCTAGTTTTGCAGTGATTATAAGTCCTCCTTCATAGGTTTTACACTAGTACTCCACTTGTAAAAAATCGGATATCCTTACTACTAGACATGTCTAAAGTGGCCAAGAAAAATAATTATTAGTTGAACTATCAACCCGCACATTAAAATCTTCCACCACTCTTTAGTTATATAAATTGATTACTTGTTAACTTGCAATATGGACTCTTATGTGATACTCCCTCCGTTTCAGAATAGATTATGTTTTATCTACTTTATTTTGTTTTAGAAAGTTTGATGTTCTAATTTTTTTATTTTATTTTTATTAATAAATTGTAAATATCAAGATGTAATGAGTGAAAATAATTATATTACTATTAGTTTATAATTATTAAAATAATTCTTGGTAAGAGAAAATAATATATATTAAAAAAGTAATGATTACTTTCTTAATTTGTGTAAAATATCTTTAACATCATGTATTGTGAAAGAGAGGGAGTATATTATACAGTTCACACTTGAGATAGATGCCAACTGTGTTAGATTTGTTACCCTACTGTGATATGGATTTCTGTTCATATGTTCTGGTACAGTTGGAACTATTTATTTGTGAATTTGTTTGATTATTAGAAAATTTTAATGTACTTGCGATTATATTTTTATCTATTATAAAATATTTTTTGTAAATTATTAACGGTAACCTTATCCTGTATCTTTTCAACAAAAGCTAATCGAGATTAGCATTAGAGTTGTAGGGTGCTTTGCGTCATTAACTCTACTGATTTATTTTATTCCGGATTTAGTCTTCCAGGCCCAGTTAGACTTTTGTTGCAAAGCTATAAAAACAAACTAAACAGTATCAAACAAACTAAATTCGCCAAATTTTGGTATATGTATTGATTTTCCGAAGCTCACAGAAACAAGGTGGATAATTATATGGACTTTATTTTAAAACATGGGCCAGCCCATTTGTCTCCACAAACGCCAGGCCCACCGTGGAATGTGGACTCACTAGATTGCCAACTATTTTATGTGAAGTCGTGAAGTTTGGAACTGGCACGTCACGTACTAAAAGTAGGTGGAGATGATGTGGCAGATTTCATCTAGTATATTACTATGATTTATGATGATGGATTTTAAATCAATATGTAATCTGCATTTGGGATCTCATGACTCGATTTTCCCTTACTTATTTTACTCTCATTTTTTTTTTTTTCAATAGCATATATTTTATGGATTCGAATTCATGTACTTGCGTAACTATATCAAATTAAAATAAGTCACTATAATGTATAGTTTAACTCGTAAATAGTATGTAGTAGTATAGGTGTCGAACTCTTTTTTACACATATTGTTTGATTTTCTTCTCAAATAGAATAATTTTAAAACTTATGACATGTGCGTTCTTGCAGATTAGGAACCATATTTTTATGCGAGAGAAATGAGGATATCTTGGAAAATACAAGTAATTGGGGTATCGTTTTGCAATTATCCAAAACATTATGTGTTAGATAGTTTTTTTTGACGGCATTAGATAGATAGTTTGTTTTGACTATCCCAATTTAGCCACGTAGATGCATTCATAAGCTCATAAAACATTTCGATTATTGACTTGCTGCACTATATAAATACAAACTGGATCTTCTAAATGGATATTAGGGAAAAAAAATCGATATTGAGATTGTAAGTTGGGAAATTAGGAAATGATATTACGCAGATGATGAGGAAATAATAGCAAGGAAGCAAAAGAAAGTGATGCGCGTCGTGGATTCCATATATATATTTGTTTTACTTTTCATTTGTTAGGCGAAAGATTTGACATTTCCAACAAATATATGATTGTGCTTTTCTTATCATTTATTGGCATGACTAAAGTATTTACATATTTTTATACACACGATGACAAGAAGACTATACCACGGGTTTTGTTAAATTCGATCATTATTTCAACATACTTTTTTATATTAAAGTTAGATCTAACTTTTGCTGATTGGCATGTGTAAAAAGTTCATTTTTTTGTCTCATTGCTAATTAACGTAAGAATATACACAAGTTAACCAAGCAGTGATATTTTAGTGGTTTGAAGTTAAATATGTGCTTGCTTTAAGATCTGGATTTGAATTCACTTGGCCATCCAATTTACAACGAAACTGTGCAAATAGGAAGCTGGACATCTAGATTATCTCAAAAATATATATATATATATATATACACAAGTTAGCTTTTAAAAAAAATATATATATATACACAAATTAAGTATTTTTATTTGGTTAACAAGAAATATTAACTCGTAATATAAATATTTGATTTATTTTACATATATGAAGGAATTATTTTTATTTTAAAGAGCAAAAGAAAATTCCTTAAAAAAAATCGTATATCCTTAAGAGAGAAGTGCACGTACTCTCTCTTTTCTCTCAGTTTTGAGACTTTTGAGTCGCCGTGAGAGAAGGAGACGCCATGGAAAGGCTTCTACAACCATCTTCTTCTTCTTCAATTTCTTCTTCCAAATTCCCTTCGAGGACTCCTCCTTTCCTTCCTCGTCTCCACTCATCGAGTCTGGGCTTTGTCTCTTCGCACAGGCCCGAGTCACGCCGAGTCAGCTCAATTTCCTGCAACAGTTTCCAGATTTCGTCACTGTATACGCCTATAGGATCTAACAAGACTAACAATTCCTTGAATGGGTCTCCTCAAATGGAAGAGTCGAAACCTAATCCCAAATTTCTCCAACGGATCGTGAGGATGGTTTCTGAGCAGCGAAAGGTATTCAATTTTTACGTTTTGATCACTGGAAATCAAGAATCTATGGATTTACGTCGATGTTTGCTTACATCGATGCTTATTAAATGTTTCAATTTCATTGTTAATCGCATTTCAGTATTGTTTTGGGGGACGAGCTTGGCTTTAATTCGATTTGGGGTTTATGGGTTTTAATGGGGTTTGAATTTGATTTAAGAAACTTTGGAACTGGTATATATAATTAGCTGGAGAAGAAGATTCCAAGAATTACAAAAAGATCCAATTTTGTAGGGTTATGTGTTGCTATCATCAGTTTCACGAATCGGGGAATCAAATTCTCTGTTTTATGATTAGTGGACTAATACGATTTTGTTGACATTTCTTGTTAGATATTGTTGCTCCAAGTTTGTTGGAATTTTAGATAATTTTCTCCATTTGACAATAGAACTCGTATATTCCATTTGATAATTTTAGTAATCTAGTTTCTGTAACCTTTTCATTAGGGCCATGTGTTAACCGATCTCTGAACTTGTAAGATCAGTGGCTGATCTTTTCAGTGTGTTTGCATTGTGATTGTTCGCTATCCTCTTATATAGTCTCATGGGTGTTTACCAGATCTATACAAATCTGTGTTTCTTTGCAGACATTATCTACTGGAACGGTCATACTAATCTCTGCAGTAGCTGCACTTTTGCTTAACCCGCTTCTTGCACCACCTGCTTTCGCTAGCTTTCAAACCGCAGCCAAATCCGGTTGGTTAACAAGTGCATGGACTGGTTTCCTTGCTGGTTGCTTACACACGCTCTCAGGACCTGATCACCTTGCTGCTTTAGCTCCCCTTTCTATCGGACGCACTAGAATGGAAAGTGCTGCTGTTGGAGCTCTCTGGGGATGTGGGCATGATGCTGGACAAGTCATCTTTGGTTTACTGTTTCTGCTACTAAAAGACCGGCTCCACATCGAAGTACTACAAACTTGGGGTACACGAATTGTGGGATTGACACTTGTCATCATCGGTGCTATGGGAATCAAAGAAGCTTCCGAGATTCCAGAACCTTGTGTTGTCTTAGAAACCGACATCAGCATGGTGTCAACAGAGAAAGAAGCCTTACCACTGCCCAAAAAGAAGAAGATCGGGTTTGCTACATTTGCAACAGGAGTGGTTCACGGGTTGCAACCGGATGCTCTGATGATTGTTTTGCCTGCATTAGCTCTGCCATCTCGGTTAGCAGGGTCTGCGTTTCTGATAATGTTTTTGGTTGGGACGGTTATCGCAATGGGAAGTTACACAGCGTTTATTGGGTCTTGTAGTGAGGCGTTGAAAGAGAAGGTTCCAAGGATTACAGAGAAACTAACTTGGGTTTCATCAATTGTGGCTATTGGTCTTGGATTGGGAATTGTCATCAGCCCTTTCTTTGGTTTTAGCCTCTACTGAGAAAGTAAAGCTTCTTCAGGTAAATGAGACAAGTTGAAATCTTTGTAGCTCTAGAAGAACACAGTTTTTTTGGTCTATTCAATCTACTACTGATTGTGCGAACAAAATCAGGTATTCTTGCTTCTGAAACTCCTCGGAGAAAACCATTTCGGTGATTATTTTTTATCCCTTATTTTTAAGATTATGCTCTATCGAACAACTACGTGTAACCATATCTATCAAATACGAATGTATTATTTTTTTGTCATAAATTCAAACCCAAAATGTCAAAACGAAATTTATTTTCTTATGTCAGAATGTCAAAGCCGAGTTCAAATCCAAATTGTCAAATTATCACACCAAATCCGAAGACCACAAGGCCCCATACTTGATAGTTGATACAACGACGTTATTCAAATGTGGCCATTTCTACAGCACATATTAACAACAATTCTATATTCTCTAATACCCACATAATATTCCATGGCCTTTATTGTCTTTTTCGTTTCATACTTGCTTTGCCCTTTCGTCCAGAACATGCGTACTAAAACACACGTCCTTGTCGACAGCTTCTACGTCGTAATGTTATAAACCCGTCTTCGTTAATATAATAACTAATAAGAATGTACTAATTATTCTAGGAAGAAAGAGCTTCATCATATAACACCGATTATTATTAATCTTCAATGTATTATTATGATAAACAAGAGACAAAACTAAGTCCACACCACACAAGTTTTTTTCGGTCTAAACAGATAACATTACAACATATAGCACAAAAGATCCATATGATGATTGTTATATTAAGCAAATCTGATCTTTCCCCATCTTCTCTCTATCCTCTTCTCTTCCAATTATAACCACACAAACGCCAATCAAGAATCTTTCACTAGCAACACTCATTTTAGATGTTTGGTCTCACGTTGAGACGGCTCGCCAGCTTCTGTCCAAGTGACTTATCAGCCTGTTTCACACATTTTTACCCAATCAGAGTCAGAAATGTTAACAACTTCACAATTCTTTCAACTGCTGAGACTTAGAGAAAGAGACTGTGACAGTCAAAAAGATTCAGATTTCATACCTGAGACCAGTAAGAGATCCAGATGCTGCGGATTTCATGTGTGATACGAGGGTCGGATAGAGCTTCAATCCATCTACAGATGAATCGTTCTTGCCTGAAGTTGAAATCAAACCATAACAGATTAAGAACACAGATGTTTCTTTCTATACATTAGGTATCATCAGAAAAAAGAAAAGGAAAAGCAATTGGTACCTCTCTGGTGCAAAGGAACGGTATCTTTCTCCAGGCTCCTTGAAGTTGTTCTCTTTCTCAATAACGCACTGCAAAACAGATTTCAAAATATTAGACCATATGTTTTCTTATGTGAACAATCCAATGTAAACAGTAACAGAGAGGAAGATAGGGATTGATTACTGACTCTCTCACGTTTTCCAGAGCAGACAGCAGGTGGAGTTGGATACTTCTCAGCATGACGAACCTGGTCATACCTTGATGGGAAGTAATTGACCTGTAACAAACACCTTCTCGTAAGATTATGATATTTCAGCTTCAAGTTCGACATGAAGATATTAGTATTGTCATATTAAGTACCTCCTCGTCCCTGTGCATGAAATTCATGAATCCCTCATGGTGGTTGTTGTGGTGAGCACATTTTGGGGCATTGACTGGTAGCTGAAGGTAGTTTGGTCCAAGACGGTGTCTCTGTGTGTCCGCATAGGAGAAGACACGGGTTTGAAGCAGCTTGTCGTGTGAGTAGTGTATCCCTGGAACAATTATAGCAGGACAGAAGGCAAGTTGCTCATTCTCTGCAAAGAAGTTGTCAATGTTCTTGTTCAACACCATGCGCCCAACTGGTTGGAGAGGCAAGATATCCTCAGGCCAGGTCTTGGTCACATCGAGCGGGTCAAAGTCGAACTTGTCTTCATCAGCTGGATCAATGATTTGGATAAAGAGCTTCCATTCAGGGTAGTTTCCAGCAGCAATTGAGTCATACAAGTCCTGAGTCGCATGACTGTGATTGGTTCCTCCAACACGAATAGCATCTTCTTCCAACAAAGACTTGACTCCACAAGTTGGTCTCCAATGGAACTTCACGTAGTGAGCTTTGCCAGCTTTGTTGATCAGCATGTATGTGTTGACACCTGAACCATCCATGTGCCTGTAATCTTGTGGGATACCGATATCATCGAAGAGGAAAGTGAACATGTTCAAGCTTTCAGGGTGGTGGGAGAAGAAGTCAAGGACTCTCCAGTTCTCTTGGATGTGAGATTTCGGGTTTGGCTTAAGGGCGTGAACCATGTCAGGGAACTTCATCCCATCGCGGATGAAGAAAACTGGGAAGTTGTTTCCAACAAGATCAAAGTTCCCCTGCATACAAAAAAATGTTCATTTGCTTAGTATATTATATGAAACAAGATGTTGTAAATTGCGAATAAGAATATGTCCAAACAATAAACTGACCTCTCTGGTGTAGAACTTGACTGCAAACCCACGAGGATCTCTCAAAGTCTCGGGACTTCCACGCTCATGGATAACGGTGGAAAAGCGCACAATGACAGGAGTCTGAACACCAGGAGCTCGGAGAAAGTCAGCACAAGTGAGGTTAGATATATCATGAGTGACCTCAAAAAAGCCCTTAGCACTAGCTCCTCTGGCATGAACCACACGCTCTGGAATCCGCTCCCTATCGAAATTGGCAAGCTTCTCAACCAGATGGTAATCCTCAAGAAGAATAGGACCTCTGGGTCCAACCGTCATAGAGGAGTTGTTGTTCCATACAGGAGCACCAGAGTTGGTGGTGAAGAACGGAGAGTTGTATGAGCTAGCCGGACGATACTGTATCATCAGCCATGATTAACCAAACCATTCAATTGGAGATGAAATCAAAATCAAAATCAGAGAAACCTCAACGAATCACAAGTCAATCGACGATATTCATTGAGATATCAATATAGAGCAATGGAATCACTCATTTGCATATTCGAATTAGATTCATTGATTCGGGTGAAGAAAGTCAAATCCCCAAATAAACATCGAGAGCAATCGAAGAAGAATCTGAAACTACGGGTGCAATACCAAAGCTAATAACAACGTTTCAATTCCCAGTATCGATGGAGAAAATACGAAGACGAAGAAGTAGAGAGATAAGCAAAGAAGCGTTACCTTGTAAGGATCCATAGTTGATGAGAAGAGAGTTGAGAGTCGAGAGAGATTTAAGAAAACGAGAAGATGGTGATGATGATAATTATTATATTTGCTTCCCTATTTATAAATGGCGTGTGCGTTTCTTGCCTTTGCGCTTTTTTGCATTTTTAAAGGTTATCGTTTTTTCTTATTTTAGTTTTTCTGATAAATATTGGAAAACCAAATAGTACAAAATTTGTATATTGTGGCGAGAAATTCAGGAACGTTGATTATTATTTATGATCACAATACCACCAGATTCTTTTTTTTTGTTCTTAATCCAACCACCGGTTTACCTACTATTTATTCAAATCAGAAAATCGATTTAAAGAACATTTCTGAGACAGTTGTTTTTTTTTTCTATATATATTCTGAGCTTATCCATATCATTTAATAGGATTAGATTTTATCTGATACACACCACTGGATATACTTTTGAGTCTTTGATTAACATGTACAAGTTTAACATAAGTAGGATAATTACATAAAGTCAACTCTTCAAAACAGAAAAAAAAACAGTAAGGGAATTAAACTAATGAATAGAAGCTGAAAACCATGGCATTGTTTTCTTTTTGGGGGTCTGGAAAATTATATCAATTACAGATTTACGCGTACTTATATAATCTGGTTGTGGTTTAATAGTTAATACTATGACTTTCAACTCGCGAGATTTTAAAGTCCAGACGAGAATTTATGCAATGTCATCCAAATTTTAGGTTCCCGAGAGCTAAAGATAAGCTGAACCCACGATTGCGATATTGTCAAATTATATTTTGTACAAAAAAGGTTTTTTTATATGGTAACAAAAGCAAGGAAGAAGGAAGACAAACGAAATTAATACTACTTATTTTACAATACGGGGAAAAAGAGAATAAATGAGGACGTCATGGAGCTATGGTTCCTTATCCAATTCTTTTGGCCTTTTACCAAAACCTTTTAAGTGGTTTAGTATGGTCTCGGGTGACGTGGATGCTTTGTTGGATTCCACGTGTGAGTAGATAATGTGAACGCCCCAACGCGGGAGAATATGCCTTTTAAATTGATTACTATTGATTTGTTTGTCCCTTGGGAGATGTGGCGAGATGAGATTATAAACTTCTGAATGGGCCCATCTCAGAACCTTCTCGCTGGTTCACAAGGTTAGCTGATCCGATTAAGTTTAACTTTTGATTTTTTGAAGAGGTCTGGATTATATGGTTGCCTAACAAAAACATACTCATGGTATTGGATTGCGAACTCTATTGGTTGTAAAGAAACCAACAAACGTACATATGATAAAATAAAACAAAATTAGTGTTTCTCTACGTTACTATGGCCTTAAAGCCAACGGGGTTTAAACGGGCCGACCATACACTATTAAGGCCGTGATTTTGTTCGATAAGCTATGGAATAAAAGGCTCAAAACAGATTTGCTTCGTCCGTCGGTCCATGGTCTACTTTTTTCTTCTTATTCGTCGTTCTGCGGATCGATTTTCTTCTTTGGTCTTCACTCTCCGAGACTAGTACGAATGCAAATGTATACAGTGTGTATTCTTTTCATATTAGTTTTCGATTTTGGTAATCTATAAAGTCTTATCAAAAATTTATCAAACGGGCCGGAAAAGAAGGAGATAATTGAACCCATTATGAATTTATAGCCCAAAATGGTATTCTATGCTACCGGATAGCAGCAAACCAAATGTGAGGATTATCAAAATGGGCTATAATGTCTGGGCTAGCCCAACTTCTATAATTATACGATTACAAGGTATTGATTTCCCATTGTCATGATATATAGTTTTGATTCCTTGATTTTAGTTGTTGTTCGGTTCTTTGAATGATTTCAACTAATCTCAATGTAAGTTCGTTCTTCGTTTTTTTTAAAAAGCTGTAAATTGTTTGGGGAACACCAAGTTTAAGGATGATCGATAAATTGTTTTACGAGCTAATTTACGGCGAACATAATATATATTTGAATACTATTATTATATGTACTATTTCTAAACCGAAATTATCAAAGGTATATGAGATACTTTATATAAAAAAACGTATATGAAATATGAAGGTGCAATACAGCCTAAAAGCACGGACAGGACAGAGGATGTTCGCTGTTTTGTTTAGTGTGCAAGATATTAAAATTTTTAAGAATTATTAAGCTAATTAATTACGTACACATATCACATAGCTTATCACATAGGAGTACTAAACTAGACAACAAGGTGACTGATTAAAAAACAATCCGCAAAAGAATCGCAGTCACTCGTAGTCGTTACACGTATCAAATGCTTCTCAAAAGCATACTCCATTTAGTAGGCATAATTAAACAGTTAAGCATCGGTAAATTCTCCATGGTAATAAATTACGATTTGCTTAAAGTTGTTTAGGTTTAAATGTAGTGACCGTTGGATGGAGAATCAAAAAGAAAAATTCGATCAACAAGGACCAATTTTTGGGGTGGAAAAAGACAGGTGTTGTGTAGATCGTTCTAGCCGTTACCAGATACGATACACGTGGCATAATCTGTGTGGCTTAAGGAAGAGATCTGACCTGTCTTTTGCCCAACTGATGTGGAAACAGTGACGTGGATGTTTTGGAGATAAAGATTGGCATCCCCTTGTGGTAGGTCATTTCTCTGGACTCTTAATTATTATTCTAAAAGTTATATTAATAGAAGTTCGTCAAGAAATAAATTCTCTTCTTTTCTGGAAAAAAAAAGAAATCATAATTAAGGATAGGCTGCAAAATCATGTAAAGATATGATGGTGATTCATTATCACATGCAATGATTTTAGGTATAACCAAATTATTATCCAACCTCTTCTGCACCATGGACTCATGGAGATTAATTTTAATTAGAGAATATATTCGATAGCGCAGTGTTATCCAGAATTTATTATTTTGTTTCCAAATTATTATATTTGTTGGAAGTACGAAACTCAAATCGTCTTGCATTTCAAGCTACATAAAAGATAAGTTCGATTTTCATACATGGACTTAATTAGGGTCCATAATGATATCACTTTATTGGAAACCTCATGGACATCACTCCTAATTTAGTTTCAAAACGAATTGATTTGTGTTTTCCAGGTTAAGCATAGGAATACATACAGTATATAGATATACTCCACAGTTTTGGCTTAATCAATTTCATAAAATCAGAAAGTATTTTGAACCGGTTGATTAGTATGGTAGCCAGACTTATAATATAAAATTTTACCATTTTTATACGGTGTAACTGTTTATAAGGTTTTAGTATTTAGTATTTGCATTACGTAACATTGTATGGAATATATTTAAGTTTTCTTAATATCCAAATACAATTTGGTTATAAGAAAACGCATTATCTTCATGGAAAAGGAGAAAAACAATCATCATTTTCTATGATTGCATATCGACCTGGAATTTAAATTTCAAATCAAATATTTATTTAGTTTACCTAACTGAGGAATATTAAAGTGATCACTGGGTCTATTAGGACATCTCCAACCCATACACCAAATTTGGTGTGAAAAGTTTTGGTGTTTTTCATCTCCCACCTACAACACCAAATCTCACACCAAAAAAAATATTCTTAAATATTATATTATTAAATATAAGATTCTCTTAACTATTTTTAATTTAATTAAACGTTATGATTAATAATTAAGAAACTATTTTTATTACTTAATTTGGAATACGATTACAAAAAATAATTAAAAAAATTACAATTAATAATTTAAAAACAAATTGCAAAAGAAAAAAAACCGATTACAAAAGAAAATTAAAAAAAAGATTACAATCGATAACTTAAAAGATTAAAACATAAATAACAAAATACTAATTTTCAGAATTACTATAAGCAGACCATATGTGTTATACCAAAACATTTTGAAGTTCGATATGAGCATCTCGGTTTTTTATTTTCCTATGTCGAGCTAAGAATGCTTGAAACCGAGCATCATCATCACCCGTCATCTCAACTTCCGGAGGTGAGAATTCTGTTTGTTCTTGAAATGGTGCGTCAAGATCACGCTCATCTTCAATGATCACCCGTCATCTCAACTTCCGGAGGTGGGAATGCTCGGTTTAATGTATAATTAATCCTTTCGTATTATCCAACTCCGTGTAATCTCTGTTTAATGTATAATTAATCATTTTCAGTATTTATTATCCAACTTAGTTAAATCTCGGTTTAATGTAAATTATGTTTAATATCTCTTAAATTTTGGTTTAATCTCATTTATGCTTAACCGGTTTATCCACAATTTAATTGATAATTTTAGAAGTTTGGGATCAATTTGTGATTTCAATAAGTTAAGGATCAAATTGATCGAATTTCGGATGGGTTAAATTGATCGGATTGAAAGTTTTGGGGTCAATTGCGAAAGTGGCAGAAACTAGGGGACTGGTTGGTGTAATAAGGGAAGTTGGATACACATATATGTATATACGTGTGTATCCTCTCCTCCGACGAAACCTAGCCGCCTCCGAAGTTGAAAGAAGAGAGAGAGAAAGTTAGAGAGACAGAGAGCGTTCCGGTGGTGGTGGGTGCCGTGCGCGTCAAAGTTCTTCTCCACCGCTCCGATCAGATCCGTTCCTCCTGCGAAGCTCACCGGATCCGTTCATCTTCTCCGTCGATTTCACCGGCCAAACCACCGCTCCGATCAGATCTCGTGTCTCCGGTCCGGTGCCGTTCAAAAAGTTGTATTTTTTGAAAAATCTTTTTGCCGTTTGTCGTTCATCACTTTTGCTGTCCCGGTTGGAGTTGGTAAAAACGACAAATTTGCCGTATCCCGTCGTGAACAGAGCAACGCCAAATTTGGTGTGTACCTTTTCACTTCGCACCAAAATTTGCCGATACTATCATTTTTCCCGTTCGATTGGAGTCTTCCAACGCCATTAATAACGTTTTGCTGTCCCGATTGGAGATGCCCTTAGTAGGTAAAGTTATTTCCATCTCATACATCTATATCAAATTTACGTAAAAGTTAAGTATGTATTAATAATAGTATTTCACAAAGTGATAAAGTAATACCAGGCTGTGGATATTAACAAAATTTGTTTTGATTAATTAGGACTAGGACGATAAGGACAAATGCCATGCTAACTTATAAAAAATTCAAAAGCAAAAAAGTGGCTTATGGTGGTCTAGTTTAGATAATTATTTAAATACACTCATTACGAGCTTCTTAATTAATTTGTTAGCACTTCGTATTATCCGTCTGTGTCCTCCTATTTTAACTTGAGGGGAATTGGTAGTTCTTTATGCATTGCTCAACTTAAATCACCCTTTGTGGGCAACATGTGTAAAAGACTTCAAAATAATTGTTTCCCAACTCTTATAGCAATGAATTAGACAATATATCATCTTCAAAACCTAACTTCAAAAAAATGTTTGATATTTCCTGTTTGTTCATTGTAAATTTGAATGACAACATATTTATGTGAACATAATTTGGGAATGGTTTATCTTTATAAATAAGTTTCGTCAACAACGGCACCACCATATATCGACTCTACGCTAATTGTTATCTTTTGCATATAGTTGGTAACAAATAGTAGTCTTAGATGGGTCGAAAAAAGTATTTCTTTTGTGTTGTAAAAGAGCTAAACTCTTCATCTGTTGTAAAATTAATTTTATAAATATGTGACCACCGAAAAAATAAATAATTTGAAAAAATAGAGGAGAAAAGTGAGGAGAACAAAATTGGAAAAAAAAGACAAAGATATTTGATATAACCGTTGAAGGAGAGAAAAAAAATGGGGTTGGATGACAGGCTGACGAGAAAACCTTACACCTCATTTCTATCATTAACCTTCACATGGCTTATCTGTACATCTGGGTCCCACCACCTTCTATTTTTATCTCCCATTTTTTCAAATTTATTTACCCAAAGATATTCATCAAACCTACAAAAAAACACACATGCCTTATTGGCTTATTTTATTTGTTTATTGTATTTTTGTTTTTTTCCCCATTGAACCGTATTAGTAAGAAAAATATTCACATTTCCAGAAGTGCAGAAGATTTTGGCCATGCACATCGACCCAACTCTGATTTGTTTTTCTTCCTCTCATCGCTATCCGATTATACTAAAATTAATATTTTGACTATTGTGTTTGTAATAATGCAAAAAGAAAAACTATTGGTGATAGAAACCATATAACCACTAGTAATTAGTTTCTAACTTAATTGTAGAAATATCATCATTTTCGAAATGTATTGTGAAAATTTTAAGACATCTATAACAAAATTTTGAAAGTATCTATTTTCATAATTGTCATTTAAATGTCTATTTTTTCTCATTTACTTTGTGATCTAACGATCTGATGACTTGATTCTTGTTTTACTAACTATAGAACGAGAAAGTTCTCAAGGGAATATTTAGTTTTGTCATTAGAGGTAATTAACTGACATTTAAATTCCCGAAAAAGTCTTAGAAATTTTCCACTATCACACTATTAACTAAGTATTTAAATCGTACAAATAATGATTATTAGCAGAGTTAAATTTAGATTACATAATACCGAAAATACCCTTGTCTTATCCATGGCCACTACAAGGTGTATTTTGTTCGCTTTTAAAAAGTAGAAGAGAGACACTGTCGTCGTCACACAGCACCACTCAATTAGAGCAAACTCCATAGCTAGCTAGAGAGAGAAACCAAGTTTTATAGAGAGAGAGTGAGAGATCAACAAAGATGTCGAAAGAAGTGAGCGAAGAAGGAAAAACTCACAGCCATGGAAAAGACTACGTGGATCCACCACCAGCTCCGCTTCTTGACATGGGAGAGCTCAAATCCTGGTCTTTCTACAGAGCTCTCATCGCCGAGTTCATCGCTACACTCCTCTTCCTCTACGTCACTGTAGCTACAGTCATCGGCCACAAGAAGCAAACAGGTCCTTGTGACGGCGTTGGTTTACTCGGTATCGCTTGGGCCTTCGGTGGTATGATCTTCGTCCTTGTTTACTGCACCGCCGGTATCTCTGGTAAGTTAAAATCCTCATAAACATATCGTATTTGGCTCGTTTATTTCGTTGAATTTGTTGTTAATCTCGTTCTTGTTTTGGTTTTTGGTAGGTGGTCACATTAACCCAGCTGTGACTTTTGGTCTGTTCTTGGCCCGTAAGGTCTCTTTGGTCAGAGCTGTTGGTTACATGATAGCTCAGTGTCTTGGAGCAATTTGCGGTGTTGGTTTCGTGAAAGCTTTCATGAAAACTCCTTACAACACTCTCGGTGGAGGAGCTAACACTGTAGCTGACGGTTACAACACCGGAACTGCTCTCGGAGCTGAGATCATTGGAACTTTTGTTCTCGTTTACACCGTCTTCTCTGCTACTGACCCTAAGAGAAGCGCTCGTGACTCTCACATCCCCGTAAGTGTTGTTTTAATTCTATAAAGTATGAATCTTTCATGAGTTTTATGACAAAGTTTGGTTTAAAACTCTAATGGGTATGTGGAGATTCTGATAAAAGTTTGAATCTTTTTGTGGTTTCATGGCAATGCTTGTTTTAATCTCATATGTGTACGTGTAGATTCTGATAACGTTTGAATGTTTTATGGTTATAAGGTAATGTTTGATTTGATCTGAAATGGGTATTTGTAGATTCTGATAAAGTTTTTTTTTTTTTTGTGTGGGATTAGGTTTTGGCTCCACTTCCAATTGGATTCGCTGTGTTCATGGTGCATTTGGCAACTATCCCCATTACTGGAACTGGAATTAACCCAGCAAGAAGCTTTGGTGCTGCTGTTATCTACAACAACAAGAAGGCTTGGGATGACCACGTAAGTATTTAATTACATCATGGTTAGTTTGGTTAATTAATCAGTTATTATTATATCTAACGTTGTGGTTCTGTTATTGGTGTAGTGGATCTTTTGGGTTGGTCCATTCGTGGGAGCACTAGCAGCAGCAGCATACCACCAATACATATTGAGAGCTTCAGCAATTAAGGCCCTTGGCTCGTTCCGAAGCAACGCAACCAATTAATGAAGGCTTAAAATTTATATGCTTTATTATTATTTGTTGTTCTTTTGTGTGTAATGAGAGAGAGATTGGTGGTGGATGATGTTAATTATGAGATGACTATGAGTTCTGTTTCTTTCTTTTTCCACTGTGTTACATTTAACTAGTTTAGCTTTGGCGTGTCTTTTGTGAATCATTGCTCTTGGTTTATCTTTACTTGTTGGAAAATTTATCTTCACTTAATTTCGTTATATCAAACAATCCAAATTAAGTATAATAATATTCTTCACAATTTTAGAAGATTGTTAAATGAATCACAACAACAAATGTCCAAAGTAGAAAATTCAGATTTCGGCTGAACATGGAATGTGTTGGTCTTGCGTTAGTGTCTTTGGTTCCATTATCGTCCAAAATCCAATCAGCTAGTGACACGTATGAGTTCATATCAGAGATGGAGTGAGAGAACAAACAATGCGTAACGGGGGTTTCTCGATGGTTCCATCTATAAATTGGATTCCATCTGCTAAGATTAACTTTTTCGTTAGTTGAAAATTAAAACAACTATTTTTCGTTCCAAAAGAAAAAAAAAAAACTATTTTTCGTTCCTTCGCTTTAAGTCTTATTTCTTTTTGATATAAAAGTAAAATGTATATTGATCTCATGTGAGTACTTTTTTGTTTTAGTGAAAGGATAAAAAGAAGTGGAGCCAATAGGGTTATGCAACAACCAGACAAGAAACGAGACATTAAACCCATTCTTTTTTTCCACCGCACTCAACTTTTGTTGCCACGTGTCGCCTAGCTAATGCTATATATAGCACATGGGTAACTCCGTACCTGAATATTACCGTGTTGTTACTGTTTTACTGTAGACTATAGACAGACCCACCCAACCATTTGTGTTTGGATGTATTGAGAAATTGAATAATGAATTTGACTTGAGAATAATTCATAAATGTTCATGAAAGCTCATGAAAGCGATACGCATTAAAGATGTCTAATCATAAATTTAGGGCAAATTTTAAGTGGTGTATAAGTTTGATCTCTGCGTAAACTCGAGGGTTAAAGTGTAACTTGGCTTAGCGCAACTAGCAACCACTTCGTTACAAAATTGAATATATATATATATAGATACATACGCATTTTAGTAGTAGTAATAATTCACGTCTCGTCTTTTCAGAAAAGTGAATGCATGCAGAGGAGAGAGAGAGGGACCACACAAACAATGGCCTCACACTCTTTACTGGGTTAACACGCCTTGTGTCTCTGTTTAAAATACTTAGCCGTTGTAAACTTATAATCCCTCGATTCTTCCTTATCTCTTGATATTATCCACTCATTTTTAAGTTTGTAAACCCTAACAGCTTATAAACCATGTGCTTATGTAATTGGGCCTTAAGTTTTGTTTTCTATTCCTTTATGGGTTCTGGATAAGAGCAATGTTGCAACTTGCAACAAACCTTAGTTTATAATAGGCTTTGCTTGAATGATTCAAGAACCGGCCGGTTTACCCCTAAACCGATTTACTTAATTGATGCTGTATTAAGACATAAACCTTAATAGTTTGAATGTGTGAAACTAAGTTGTCTGTCAATTTTCTTGAAATAAATGATGTCATAATTGTTGGCAAAAAGCTTCATTTAAAAAGAAAATTCACTAAATTCAGAATTTTAAAAAGTTGTGAACTTTTTGTCCTTTGATGTTCAGCTACAAAGTTAGTTTTGGAAGCCAAGTGACTTGAGAATAATATATATATATATATATATATATATATATATATATTAACAAACTGGTTGTCAAGAATTATCAAAAAAAGAAAAAATGATTTACTAATTTCAAGTGACAACCAATTTATTTTTGAGATCATTTGCCATCTTCTCTATTTAACTATTTTGTCTTGTGAAGCTTTTGGAGCCTGCGAAAAGGTGATATTTTCTTGACCTTTATAACTAGAGGAAATTATATTCTCTCTGTTGTGCAAATAAACCAAGCACAACCAAGTGGAGCTGTCAGTTGGGCCATGTAGCAGTGGGCTCAATGTAAAGCCCACAGGAGTAACTGAATCAAATAACAGATTGGGTTGTCTGTTGCAACGGTTTAAAAACAGAGGAGAAGTGAAAACAAAGAGTATGGGAGTTGTTAGTTTGTTAACTTTCTTCTTCGTCCTCGTTCTTTTTTACTTTATATAGAATCTTTAAACAGGAAACATAGTGTCAAATAGAGTAGCTCATAGTGAAAATCCTGTATAAGATTCGATTTTTTAATGTACTAACAATTAGTTTTTGACAAAATAATAACAAATAAACTCGATATATGCCAAATTCGATTGACCTATCTGACATTTGATCAAATGGTCTCGAATTCTATATTTGACATGGTATTTATTTTAGTCCGTTTCAATTATAATAGAGCTCAAATTGAGTAATAGATTATTTTATTTTGCAAAACTGTTTAACATTCTCTATACATATATATTTTAAAAAATATCCAACTAGTTTGACTTGGCGATATAACTAAATATAGTAAACATTGTTATGAAAAGTCGCTTACAAATTTTAAAATGATCTTTCGTTTTCCAAACTGAAGACAATTTGTAATCGTTCCCATTAGAGGAAACTAAAGAAACCAAAAACAAAAAAAGGATCAAAGAACAATGCATCACAAAGCCAAAACGTATTTATTAGCAACAACCAAATATTTCAACACTTTTATAAGTTACTAATAAATAGACATTAACTTGCTTGACTTCCTTATACTTAATAAAAAAGCCTACTAACCTTAAAAACTCATTTAGAGTATTTTGGTTTTGAGCACTTACTATTAACAACATCACAGTCTCCCAACACAAACTCACAGAAGCTCATCTATAAAAGATTTCCCTTTAAATTTCTCCATTTTGAATCCCATTTTCTCCATTCTCGACCGTTCCTTCTCCATCTCAACCATCCGAGCCCGCGTCTCCTCAATGTGCAACCTTGCTTCCGCCACTTCCTCTTCCATCCGAACCAAATCCGCTTCCCGAGCCTCAAGCTCTTCTCTCTTAGCTTTCACTAAACCATCATGCCTCTCCTTCTCACTCTCAGCATCTTCTTGAGCCTGCGCAAACTCCTCAAGAACCGAACGTAGCCAAGCTACTTCAATGTTCACCGACTCCAAGTCTTTGAGAACCGCAAGCATCTCTTTGACTTTGACTTTGCTCAACTGCCCAACCGGGGTTGACCTAAGTTCCTGCATCAATGAGCATAAGCACTCGAGGTATCGAGATCGCATTGAGTCCGATTCCAGCATACATTTTTGAGCAATGTCTCCGTGTTTCTCGATTATAGCACTTAGGATTGTGGATGAACCCGATCTGACTCGGTATTTCCCTACAGAGACAAAAGTGTCAGACATTACTGATTCAAGATCGAGTTCTACTCCAATCTCATTATTGTTTTCTTCATCATCATCATCCTCAGAATAATCATCATTGTTCTCTTTTTCATGCGATCTTAGAGGGCTTAGGAAACTAAAGAGTGTAGTCTCGCCGCCTGCTCCATTCTTCCCGTTGTGTTCTTGTATTCCTGGTTTAGGTGATACCGGTTTGCTTCGATCAACCTTCATAAGATACAAGAAACAGACCAGAGTTCACAAATATGTAAATGATATGAAGTGATACAAATAATGGAAGAGAGTAAAGGATGAAATACCAAATTGTTAGAGGAAAGAGGAATGATTTGAGATGGTTTCTTCTCTGGTTTATGGTTGAAAAAATCATCGGGGTCACCGGATGATGAAGAAGAGAAAGACTTATTCGATTCAGAAACTGTCTTCTTCTTCACAGTAACAGGTGGAGCTGTTGAATGATGAACCTTTGGAGAATTAGCGTTGGCAAAACTGCCACCACCGTTTTGATAAGTCTTTGCGGGTAGCGATGAATGCGGTTGTGAATACGATTCCTTCTTTTTCCTACCGAAACTCCCTGAGAAGCTAAGAATCTTTGAAGCTGTAATTAAACAACACAAGAATCAGAATACAAAAAGACGAAGAATTTACTTGAAAATGTTAAAATTTTGACAAAATCAAAAGCAATGATTAAAAAAAACAGAGTAAAGTACTCTGTTTCTTAGTGGTCTTCCTAACATGGCCTTGAGCAATTCTCTCTAAACAAGCTGAAGCACATTCATGGAAAGGATTGTCCGCATATACACAATCCGGATGAGCTTTTCGATTGAAATCCATAGCTTTTTTATCAACGATATCAAACTTCCAACAGATGCAACAACTGCAATCAAACCCCTGAAATTAGCTAAAAGAGACCAAACAGCTCAAAGGAGACAAACTCAAAGAACAATACAAGAACATATCACATTAAGGGTATGTGAAAGCTAAAACCTTTACACCTTAATTTCAATAAATAAGTCAACAAGATTAGACACTAGACATATAAATATACAACAAACTCCAACGAAATTGGATTCCGTTCAGATTACACCAACCCTTCATTCATTGCTCTATATGTGGAAGAAGGTAAAGAGAGAGAGATAGTGAGAAGTAGAGAAGAGATTCACCAAACGACCCTGAAAGGAATTTCTTAGACTAATGGTGATAGTGTTCCCCACAAGACCAATCAAATCATAAAATGTAATGTAGAAAGAAAGATACAAAATACGACTTTCTTTTTGTTTCTTCTTCGTAATATTTTCATGTAAGTACAATTTTTTTCCAGTGGCTAAATTTCAAAGGAGGAAGCACTCATTTATTGACTAAGACCAGAGTTAAAAGATAGATAAATTTGACCGGATTTGTGTTTTTGAACAGACAAAAACTTTAGAGGCCCACCTTTTTGGATAATATTTTAAAAAGGTTGAAATTTCGTTTTCCTTGATTGTGTTCTGTCACGAAATTTTCTAAGCAAACAAGCAGAGCATGTGATGATAGAACAGTATCCATCAATTTGATCGTCGATCATCGATTCATAAAAACTAAAGCAAACCCACGATTCTAAGCGAGAACAAGAATCGATTTATCGATCAAAGAACCAAACTTTTAATTCACACAAAATGCAATCCACAAACAGAGAGAGAAATAGAGATATACCAGGAGAAACGGAAGAGAGAAAGAAAGGTGTTGAGTTGAGCGGAGAAGAAGGAAGGGAGAAAAGTGAATTTAAATGTTAATTTTTTCTGTTCTGTTCAGGATTAAAAGTTGTATTTATGTATATGGTTGTGTATATTATAAGGTTGTGTAGAGTGTACATGTGACATTGTCTTTGGTAAGATGATGATTTGACCCAAAAAAAAAAGAAAAAAAAAAAGAAGAAGAGAAAGAAGCATTAATTAAAAGATCTGGTTGGAAACGGCAATCAATCACACCTCACTTATCTTCCAGAAGTGGACAACAACGTGGGACGGTTATGCTGAGATTATTAGAGCCGAGAGAATCGAATGGAGAAATATGAAGAAACCATTAATACATAAATATACTATTCAACAAAAAAAAAGTAAGTTGTCCGTTACAGTGCGTGTACGGCTGTAAACTAAACAAGTCGTATATACCGTATAACGCGTGTCATCGTTTGCATCACACGTGAGATTTAATGTCCCTATTTTTTGTTTTCCAATACTACCATTTCTAAACATTTTCCAGTATTACTTAACCAATCAATTTTTGACATATTCAAATAATAAAATACTAATCAATATTATCAAATTATGTTTACATTGAATCTTTTACTAAAAGAGTAAATCAAATATATATTATTTTTTGCAAATAAATCAAATTACTAAAGAGAAAAATAAATATACATCATCCAATTTTAAATTTTATTTTTTCATGTTATCAATTTATTCTATTGTTAATTACCACTGCGCCACTACAACGCTTCCCATTGTTGCAATTTGCAACCAAACTCATTGTCTATTTAATTGGTTTATTGTTTTTTTTTTCATTATTTCTTTAACAAGTAGAAGATCTCCATCCATGTCAATATTTGCCTTTTTAAAGTATTTAATCATGTCGATATTTCCGAGTAAGTGGTGGCAACAAAATTTCTTTTTTTCTTGTTCTTCTTTTTGATAAAAGCAACAAATTTTCTAATACAATTAGGGAGACTTAGCTAAAACATAACTCTATGATCATTCAATCCGAAGGAAGGACATTTTCTTGGATTATTCAAAGTGCATGTTGATCCCATAGGAAACCACATACGATAAAAATACATATTGTTATCATTGGAGAGCTTATCCAGAAGCGATAAATGACCGTTTCCCCAAAAATACTTCCATCCTCTTTTATTATATTTTGGTCAGACTTCCATTCATGAAAGAAGAAAACACATAGGCTTTGAATGGTTGGTATAGTGTAGATGCAGATCGTATAGTGTAGACTACCATTTCGGTAAGCATTTGTTCGAATTATCGTATGCAGCAAACAATGATATATAATCTAACATACAATGGTATGCAATATCATATACTACTATGAATAGTAAAAATCAGACTATAATACAGAGTGGATTAAAATTATTTCTACAATAATTAATAATATTTTTTTTAATAATCAATACAAAATATTTTTAAAAATTACAAATCAAAACCTATTATTTTAATTATCTCATAACATATTGGCAATATTTTCTCGAATATTTGTCATATATTGTCGATCAGTTCTCTCGGCCTCCTCTTGCTCATTTGAGTAATTTTCTTCTTGTGATGAGATCTACCGAGATACCAGTCTTGCCTTGTAAATAGATCTATATTTTGTATTGTTTTTTCCATTCATCCAATTTGCTTCTTAATTCATTCCATTTCATTTTTTTTTTGAATTTTTCGTTGAATTTACGAACAATATATGTTCGCCCTGCTTGTCCCGGATCTTTAAACATGTAATTATTTGTAGCTAATGCTTCATCGTAAAATTTAATCAATGCTTTTTCTTCTTCATGAGTATATCTTCTATCAGGTTTTTTCTATGAATATTAATTATAAATATTTAAATAATCAATAAAAAATAATAGATAAATTATAAAAATTAATCAACTAAAGTTATATATTTATTCAGACAATAAAACATTAATTATACAATTAATCATCTAAAGTTATAAAAAATTAATTATAAAATTAATCAACTAAAATTAATTACCCTTCTACGTATAGGAGGAAGATCTATGTTGGTGTTGGTGTTGCTATTTCTTCTTGGTGCTGGAGGATTCATATTTGTTGTTCTACCTCTTGATGAAGACATCTATTATCACAAAAAAACTAGTTTCTAACTCTATAAGAGATTAAAATTGTTAAAGTTTAAGTTATTAAAGAATTTCTACCTCTTATTTTTTCAGATATGAAGGTATGAAGAATTACAAATTTTTTTAAAGATATGAAGATGAAGAAGATAAGATTTGTTTTTTTTCGGCTCTCCCAATTTTTTTTTGTTGGGTGAAATAAATGTGAAATTTTTATTAATGAGTGGTATATATATACACAAAGAAACACAATTTTATCCAATGAAAAGAAAGTACCCAGATCGAAGTGTAGAGAAAACCATTCTCGTCCGACGCGTATTCAGCTAAAAAGGTATAGACTGAAAAAATCGGACTAACAGTACAAATCTTATGATATGCACTTCTACGTTTAATTGCAGACTGATATGAAGTATTTCAGTTCGAAATAATTTGTACTAGTCCGATTTTGTGAATGGTAAAATAAATGCGGACCAGTCCGTCTTTGAGAAGTAAGTGGAGTTAATTCTGGATTTTTATGGACACGAAATGATTTTGTTAATAATGCAAATTCTTTGCACAAATAATTTAGAAGCTACTCTAAAGTCTAATATACAACCATTTTTTTTTCATTCAACATGTCTTTTCCCTTCTCTGTTATTTTCTAATTTAATTTTATTATTTCATTCTTTTTGTCTTTGTTTTGTTTTTATTTTTGTTCTATGCTCTTTTTTTATAAGAATCGAATCTATATGTTTTTAATTACGAAAATCCCCTACATTCGTAACCGAATTAATGATCATTTTTTTTGTGAGTCACCCGACAAAACGCGATGTATTTTTTTTTTTAAATCCTAAACCTTAATTACTCGTGTCTCTATCAAGAAATTCCCAAGGAAAGAGAATAGCTTAGTGCATTGCGTTGATTTCCCATTATTGGAAAAGCAAGTCTCAAGGATTCAGTCTAAGAAACATCGATCAAGAAATTTTTTTATAAATCCAAGCCTTTTAACAAATTTTTATTTTTTTATAAATCCAATATGATCAAATTAAATAACTCTTAGAGTCCATAGAACAAACTGCTAGATTATTATGTAGATGTATCTTTCGCTGTGTATTATTTTGTGTATGTAAGTTTGCTCGTACACCGAAAACAAGTGAGAGCTCTTTAAAAAAAGTTTGAAGATTTTTGGTGCATCCGGTTCAAAAACAGAAAAAAAAAATCCATAACACATAATTACAGAAAGTTGTTAGTACTTTTTAGTTTTCAAAATCAAAACGGTCTTAACAGGGTTCAATTTGGAATATGTTATAAACATGGGTGATTTAGTACTTAATTTAAATTCAGGGGACTTGTTTATTAATAATAAAGGCGAAAGGTCTTCTTTTAACAAAGAACCTTTTCTATTGACGCCGTCACGCCGCCAAAGTAGAATCACCGAAGAAAAAGAAGAAGACGAAACCTAGAGCTCTGCCTCTATTATCTGTGTCGTTTTCATTTCTTCCCGATGAACTCGTTTCGAATTGCTTAGCTCGGGTCTCAAGATCTTACTACCATTCCCTCTCTTTAGTCTCTAAGAGCTTCCGCTCGCTTCTATTTCCTTTGGAGATTTACGCGTTTCGATCCCGAATCGGAGCCACGGAGCCTTACCTCTACGTATGCCTACAATCATCACCCACTCGTCATCGCTGGTTCACTCTTGATCAATCCCTAATCACCAACGGTGGTGAGATTATTAAGGATAGGTTAGGTTTAGTAGCGATAAAACCCTTTTCCTCCGATTCTCCTGCTCCATCAAATTCAACCACTGTAGCACTGTAGCCGTCGGTTCCGAAATCTACCAAATCGGCAAGCGAACTTCGGCTGTTCGTGTGCTTGATTGTCGGAGTCACACGTGGCGTCGTGCTCCTAACATGACTGTGGCAAGGAAACACGCCAAGTCAGTTGTTTTCTTAGACGAGAAGATATATGTATTGGGAGGATACAGTGGAACAGATGAATCTATGAGTTGGGGTGAGGTTTTCGACCTAAAAACTCAGACTTGGAAACCATTGCCTAGCCCTAGTTATGGATTCAATTCGAATCACATAGTTATAGTTTTGGGAGGAAGGATATACGTTTTCACCAAGTTTTATAAGAATTATGCATATGATCCGAAAGAAGAAAGATGGGAGGAAACACTAGAGCTAGGTTCGCTTTTGTGTTACGCAAAAAGTTATATTTATGTCTAAGAGCTGCGCGGTGATTAGTTTGGAGGAGCGTTTGACTCTTTTGGGAACCCGGCTTTGGGGGGTGGGGGTGGTTGAGCGATGCAATGAAATTATAGTCCCCAAGCCTTATAAGCTCTTGAACTGTCTACCCGTCTCGGTTTGATTGTGACAATCGTCTTTCTAATTTATTTGCTTTCATTTATGTGTTTGATTATACAGAAGGAGACTGTTTACACTGGATTTTCTCTTTTAATATTTTGTTCAAAACTAAACAAATATGATAATGAAACTAGTTGGTTTTGTGAGCACCTCTAAGATATGATTATGAGACTCCTAAACACCTGCCAATGGTAGATTTTGGGATCTTGAAGACTAAACAAAGCATCTGCATCACTTGGTTGCGGCAACTATGACTAGGGACGACCACTTTGATTTGGAAGAAGTTCAATGGTTGATCATATAGCTTAACACATGATTGTTTCTGGTTCATAGCCGCCTATTCAAAAATCAAGATGAAAGAAAGCTCTAATCTTGCGAAGTTATTGGCTACTCGCTATTTGTTATATAGTTTAAACCGAACCTTTTGGTTTAAAAATTTATAATTTAATAAGGGAGCCGTCCGGTCGAACCGGTACAACCCAAAACTGTTAAAAACAGGGTCGATTTACTATTTTGTTTTTAATAAAAAAGTCAAAAGGTCTTTCTTTTACAACAAGGAAAACATCAATCTTTATATATATATATATATGTTTTGAAGACCAAAAGGCTAAAACGCTAGCTAGTAACTACGACATCGTTGCTATGGACGCCAGAACCACCGAAGAAAAAGAAGAAGAAGAAACCTAGAGCTCTGCCTCCATTATCTATGTCGTTTTTATCACTTCCCGATGAACTCGTTTCGAATTGCTTAGCTCGGGTCTCAAGATCTTACTACCATTCCCTCTCTTTAGTCTCTAAGAGCTTCCGCTCGCTTCTATCTCCTTTGGAGATTTACGCGTTTCGATCCCGAATCGGAGCCACGGAGCCTTACCTCTACGTATGCCTACAATCATCATCACCCACTTGTCATCGCTGGTTCACTCTTGAGCAAACCCTAATCACCTACGGCGGTGAGATGAAGGATAGTTTTAGTTTAGTACCGCTAAAACCCTTTTCCTCCGATGTTCTTGCTCCATCAAAGTCAACCACTGTAGCCGTCGGTTCCGAAATCTACCAAATCGACAAGCGTACCTCAACCGTTCGTGTGCTCGATTGTCGGAGTCACACG